>JAWWEQ010000010.1:29440288-29563439 GCA_035583055.1 Torymus tubicola | reverse complement strand
AGTTCCACCTAACTCTATTATACAGACTTCTGGAATTTTGCCATCATCAGTCACTGGCTGTTTAGCAACTCTCTCAACCCATTCTTGAATGGCATCTGTAACATGTGGCACTACTTGAACAGTTTTTCCAAGATAATCACCTTTCCTTTCCTTCTTGATAACATGTTCATAAATTTTGCCTGTAAAAAAAATTAAACAATTGAAAAAAGGTTTTATTATTTCTTAAGAATATAAAAATTGAATTTATTTAATTTTTACAGATTAGAGTAATGCAAAAATTTTTTATTATAAAATTTTTATAATTTAAAATATTTAACTTTTTTGAGATATAATTATTACCAATATTTCAGATACATAAATTACTCTTCATTTTAATATACAATATATTGCATCTTTATTAATTACAATAAAAAAAGAATTACTTAAAATCATGAATTTTTATCATAAATAGTATTGGAAACATAAAATAAATAATTTTTATTTATCAAGTAGTTTATTTCTAAAATGAGAACCTTATATTTTCTAGTCGTAAAAATTACAAAAATCTTAAATCTTATCACAATCGTGAAATAAAGCAAATAAAATTCGCTGCATTCGATTGTGAATGTATATATATTAGAACATTATATTTTTTTTAAAATAATTGTTTACTGAATATGCTGATGTATTAATATTTTGTAATATCTATTTTTTTACAATAAAATAAATACTTATACTTATTCGCGTGAGAGTGAGAGAAACAAAACACCTCGATCTGGCATCACTGTACTTGATTAATTGTCAAACAAAAATTCCAAATAGCCAAGCAATAAAATCGTGTTTTAACAGATAATGTGTACATACATATAAACCACATGTTCACAAGATCATACCACTGCCAAATTACAGCAGACACCTGCTTGTTTTCTCAATTGTGCAATTAAACAAAGTTATAAATAAATAAAACAATGTGTGCGTAGCGCCGAATCATCAAGCGTCTACACCACCTGACATTCCTTTCTCCCCCCAATGTACATAGGACAAAACAGGAGCATAAAAAAATATGAAAAACTATAAGCATATCCATACTGACCAGTAGTGATGTTATTGTCCTTGTGGAGGACGACATCGAGGAAGCGCTCGTAATTGCCGAGGTCAAGGTCGACCTCGCCACCGTCGTCGAGTACATAAACCTCACCGTGCTCGTACGGCGAAAACGTGCCAGCATCGATATTGATGTAGGGATCGATCTTGATAGACGTCACATGGATGCCACACGACTTGAGGATGGTGCCGAAGCTGCTGGCAATTACACCCTTACCCACGCCGCTTATAACGCCGCCCGTCACTAAGATGTACTTCATCTTCCTCGTGGATGCTTATATAGAGAACTCGCTCACTTCAAGTTAAAAACCTTACAGTATCGGAAGCTCGTACAAAATAATTCCTTCGTCGTTTGCGCACACTCGTTTCTTCCGCAACGTAAAAATAAAGAGACGAAGAGAGAGTACGTGTGCTAACACGAGGCAAAAAAGTTGGCGAGATGCGAGAAACACGTGGTCGCGGCCAGCGACAGCAGGACAAGCACGTCTCTGCGCTCTGGTTTGCTCTACGTCTGCCTGGCTTGCACTGTTGCCTGCTGTGTGCTGAACTGCGATGATGTACGACGGAGCTCCGCTAGCACGATGCTATACTATATGCTTGCCGCTCTGCTGTGTGCGACGGCGCCTTTTTTTCGATTTTTGCGGAGCGCGTGGGCGCCGCTGCCAACTTGCCGCCACGAAAAGAGCGCGAGCGCGCGTAGCGTTTTGCTACATACGCAACTCCGTTATCTCATGTAGCTCTTATAGAGAGATATGTGTTGTGGCTCCGAATTTTTTTCGCGCGCTGTGAACACGTGATTGTCGGAAGCATGGTATTTTTAGGAGATGTCGTGTGTATGTGTGTGTATATGGGTTAGTGAGGGTAAGTATGCGATGATGGGTCAGCTGATAAGTGTCAAATTTTCGAACGAAACATTCGAAAATGGCACGCTGTCGTGATGCGTAGTGTTTTCATTAGGTTGGCCGTTTTAGGAAATGTGCGAGTTATCAGTGGAAAAGTACTGGCGATTCGCGCGAACGACTGCGAAGTGTAATTTTGGCACACTTGCAAATTTCAGAGCGCGTGCGCACACATTGCACCGAACTCCGTTATTTTATCTTATTAATCCTATTTGGTGGAGTAGTCTACGTAACAGAGCAGGCAATGGTGGTACGGATATAAAATCAAAGATGTCGTTACCGTTCGGTTTGGTAGTTTTGCTCCAAAATAAATTATGTTATTTAAGAAACATTTATACCTATTGGTTTTCACCTTTTGGTTAAACAATTATACATATTTTTTTTAATCAAAATAGTTTTTCAAATGTTTTCTTTTAACTATCTCTTTTAAAAATATTTAAATAACTTTTTTCGGTAGCAAAGTTTCTATATCTTGATATAAAATTTTAATGTACTTACAAATTGGCCCTTGACAGTTGTATACTAAATAATTAAATAATAGTGCAGATTAAAATAATAAGTATGCTAATTTGAACAATGCTATAAGTGCAGATGAACACAATGATAATGTTCATGATCATAATAAGACTCTCCCGAGAAGCGATCGTGCCTAAAAAAGTACACATACCTTTTCTTTATATATAGTCATAATTCAAAAAATAACAGTAATACCTACAATCATTGTTTAGCAAAATATATCATTTTGAATTTCGGTAACGAAATTACATGAAAAATTTTTTTAGGTATAGTATTAACTCATACGGAGCGCCTGACAGTCTTGTTTTTCCAAAAAAAATACTTAAAAATTATTTAATTAAATAAAAAGTACTATGTCGGTAAATAGGAATCTGTATTTCTATGATTTTAACTAATTTTAGAATCAGTATATCCTATGGAAATGCTAATAGAACCACTCAAAAAAAATTTCTGAGAATAGTATTTACATATACAGAACGCCTCACAGATTTCCTTTTCCAAATAAATGTTTCAATTTCATTTTATTAAATAATAAAATGCGGTTGATTTTTGGTATCACATGGCCTTAATATATGCAACACCTGATTAATTTCAGTTTTTCTAACACTACGGATATATTTCGGCAATAATTTGGTCAATAAACAATGCGTAAAAAATATACTATTTTTTTTCTATTTCTTTTTGTAGGAAAAAGTCGGTTTTGAAATTGAGAACTCCTATATATGTTCACGTGTAATTTCATAAAAATATCCAACTTCTAAATTTTCCGGAGCACTTATCCAACACATCTAATTTATCATATTGAATTTAAAAAATCTGGCAACACACTCTCAATCAGTGGTGATGAAATATTATTTTGTAAAATAAATATAATAATTAACAACTTTAGATCCGAAAATACAGTTTCTGTGTTAATAAAAATCATTGACCGTTCCGTTAATCATTAATCGACTCGATAAATTTTAACAATATCACTTCCACTCAAATCCTAATTAACGATAGTACTTTTTCCTACTTTCTTATACTTTGAGGAAAAATTACGAAATTTCCGAAAATACTTAAAAGCCGACAGTGCGACGACGTGTCACGCACCTCGCAATTATGACATAAGCGTGCGCGCGGGGTTATCGTCCGATCGGCAAAATCGTCGCGCGTTGGCGACATGCGCGCGCGATCGACACCCTCGCAATCCATCGATCATCCTGAAGCAGGAGTCAAAACGCCTTTGCAGAAAAGACATGGCGAGGAAACAGAGAGAGAGAGAGAGAGAGAGAGAGAGAGAGAGAGAGAGAAAAGAACAAGCCTCATGAATATTCCGATCAAGCCGTCGAGATACGATTGTATATTGTACGTGCGCTCGCCGCATTCGGGACAATTCGCTTTCGAAAAATTCATGCAAAACGACGCAAAAGCGACGGTTTTATGTCGACGCGACCGGAAGTGCGTATAGATATGGCTTCTTTAAGTTATGCAATTTTGATTTTGAAAAAAATTTTTAAGAATCATTGGAAAAGAATTTTATTGTTCATGGAATTAG
Source organism: Torymus tubicola (assembly GCA_035583055.1). NCBI lineage: Eukaryota > Metazoa > Arthropoda > Insecta > Hymenoptera > Torymidae > Torymus > Torymus tubicola. The sequence continues at coordinate 29,559,404 of JAWWEQ010000010.1, read as the reverse complement.
CGAAGTATGATAAATTAATCGGTGTTACTAGTCTAAGAACTTATTCAGAAAGTTAGAAATTTGTAGTAATTAATCGACTCTACAGATCTATGGGATTTATTCCATAAGAACATAATTGTTGAAGAAAGCGTAAAAAGGTTATTTTATATCTGAATAGAAATTTGGCGATATAAATAAAGAGGCTTCGGCTTTAATTGCGCTCCAGGAAAAAAATTGTTAAATAAATTGTTACTAATTACAACATAAAATACACTAATTAAAGAAAGATTCATAGTTTTTAAGTATCATGTAAGCATACACCTATCTTTAACTATTAGGACTACTGCATCAAATAAATTAGCACATAAATCTATGTGAAATTACTTATATCATTTAGAATAGATTTATCAAGGTTTATGATTGGGAGACACGGATTCGTTTGTCTAGAAACCTGAAACATCAATAAATCATCCTAAATCCGAATAGGTCGATTTATCGAATCCTAGAACATTGTGATTATATATTTTTTATTAGAAAAAGAATTATTATAATTTTAAAGGAAGTTTCAATTTATGAAAGAAAGAGAGTATGGAAAAAATCTTAGGGAATTTAAGAAATCTGGTTTTAACTAGAAAATTTTCTTACTGAGTGCTAAAAATATATAATGAAATCACCGTTGAAAAATTCTTCATAATAAAATAAAAATTTCAAACAAAAAATATTTATGTAGAAATTAACATCATTGAATTTGAGAAACTGAAGAAATTCTAAATTCCTTCTTATATTCTATATATATTATATTACCATATAAAAATATCAAACGTTATATTCTCGTATTAAGAATAAAAATTTTGTATAACTTTTTTCTTGACATAATAATTTTTTTTTAATAATTAGATCGTACTTTGAACATAGAAGTAAACGGATGTGAGTCAGTAAAAATTGTGATCTTATATTCGAAATTCTATAGAAAAATACTCTCTAAGAGTATCAGAGATATGTGGAGAGATGGAAAAGCTTCGATATTAGACTCTAATGCCCCAAATAACTTAAATTTTTGAACATTTTTTTTGTAATTATCATTTAAATACAGTGCCACTCTTAAATACAGTTCTCAGATACAATTTCAATAAACAAAAATAAACTAAAAAACACAACTGTTCATTTACTTTTTTCAGAATAAGAAAATATTGGTTCCTTCTAACGTTATAACAGTTTAACGTTGTACAACGCAAATGCATTGTTAAACGGCAAAAATTAAACCACGTTTTATACTGACGCATTCTTTTCTAAATTTCGTACTACATAATTTTGGAAGGAATCAATATGTTTTAATCTGAAAAGCGGAAATCAGAAGATCGCACTTTCAAGTTTTATTTTCGTTTATCAAAATGACATTTAACCATTAACATTTAACCCTTATAAATTAAGCTTAGCTAAGGCTGTGGTTTAAAATTTTTTTTTCTCATTTTTTCCAAGTGCAATCTTCATTTTTCAGTATAAATAAGAGTTCTAGGGGGCGGCACGGCGAACAAAAAAGTATTGTAAAATAAGGGACACCCTACTACCTCTATATATCCCGAAGGCGGAAGAAAAAAAGTAGACTACACGGCCGCGCGCGCGCGCACTCGCGAGGAAAACTTCGTTGGCTCTCTCGCATTCGCACGCGGCATAACTTTCGGCTTCGCGTGAAAGGCTGCCGCTGCTGCTGTTGCTGTTTCTGGCTGCCGGCCAGGAGGTCCATCGTCTCGCATGCGCGTGCGTGTATGTACTTACGTGCGCCGGCGTTTCTCTCCGCGCGCGTCGCATTATGTATACCGTCGACGACGTGTATTCTACTTTGCGCCGCGCGAGACGATGCCGATTCCTGGTTAAAAGAAGGGATATATTAAGACCGTCAGGTGACGGTCAGTTGGCGTTGTATAGCTCGCCGATTGCCGAGTAACAATATATATATAGGTGTGATGCGTGTATGGATATGTATGCAAGGCGCGCAGTGTTTTATGGAGGTTTAATTGGGGTGGCGGTCGGATTGTTGTTGCTGAACGAAAGTGTGCTACGTTCGCGTTTTACCGATGAGCTGCCCCGCGGTGATTCGGACCGGATGTGTTATTTGATTGTTTGGAGGAATTTATTGCTTTGTAAAGAAGGAAGAAGATGGTTTTGCATGGAACATGGATGAATGAAATGATGGAAATTGCATATTTTTTACTTTCTTTGGGAAAATATCCTTTGATTTTCTATGATTACAGACTATTTCCGGGTTATTTTAGTCGAATGAATCACCTAAGAGTGTAGATTAAAAGAGAAGGAGATATGTAGAAGGAAAAAGACAATTTTCATCGTTATAGGCCAATGTAAAGAATTGGTGAAATTTGTCTTTTTCGAACTAGACAAAAGCCTTACAATTAAGAGATATGTACAGAGTACTGAAAGAATTCACTACACACTATGCTGTATCTATATATATACAGATAACTACAAGGCTTGATTATGATAAAATATAATTATTTCTTTTTTTCCTTGTAAACTATACAGTTTGATGTTAAAACAGTATGACACGTTTCAATTCAGTTATCGAAGGTTGGCGTTTTTACGTAATGAACGTAACATCGAATACAATGGCAGATATTTATGCACAGACTAGATTGCGACAACGTATATACTACTAAGTATACCATTGTTTGAAAAAATTTTTACAGAAAATATTTTAATAGCTGCCTTGAATTCCTAACCAATGCTGAATTAATAACTTGTATAATTCCAAACTTCGAAAACGAATATCCATTATTTGCATTATTGCTAATGCTACACGGAGAAAAATAATATAGTATAAAAATTACTATATTTAATAAAAAATGGCCTGCCACAGTTCTACAATCTGACATGGAAATTTTTATTCCATTTTCGTCCATATGTATAATCAGAAAATCTTCTATCCACTATATACATTAACCGGCTCGTCGAAAAAACTATCTACTTTTATATTCAAATCCGTATATATATATATATATATATCTTCCGCAAATAACACTCGCTTATCACACTTCCGCATCAACATCAAATTACCCGACAATAAATTTCATTCTCCACCACTTAGCGAATTTGCACGCGTTCGCGGCCGGCCCCTTCTCGCGTTCTGTATCCTCTTATGTACACATAATGCGCACGACGCGTGCGAAATCTCGGACTGTTTCTCGCACAATCAAAGTGCAAGCGCACGCGTACGCGTATATATACAAGCTTCTGACTTTCTATATACCGGTAACTACTTTGAAATTGCTCTGTATATAAGTACACCGCGCATATACACACGTGCAGTGGGAATGCGAAATTATCCTGGATCATTGATCAAACTGAGAAACAATTATCCGCGATAAATCATAATCTGGGGGCCACGATCTTTGCAGGAGCAAGTATAGCGGTCGAAAGTGCAATACAGTATTGCACTTTTGTTGTAATTAGGTAATGTTTTACCAGAGGCGTAACTGTATTGTGTTTGAGTTCGGAGCGTGTTTTGTATATTGGAAAAATGGAGTTTGATTGAGTGATTTATGCGGCTATGTTTGATATGTACAAGGAAGAGATGATAGATTTCGTTGTAATTTTCATTGCTTTAATTTTGTTCTTGATTTTTATTTAAAGAATTCGTTGTTTAGTAATTCGAGAAACAAAAGATCGACGTCATTAAGTTAACGAAATTGAAAATTGATTGAAACTTCGGTTAAACGAATACATAATAGAACATTGCACTTATCTGTTACACAATAAACATACGATTATCTCTTATAAAGGTATTTAAAACTTTTTTGACCTGTCAAGTATACCAAGATTTATGCGCACACTTTAATAAATTATAAGTATATCAAATTCTAAAACATCAACAACAACGACTTATTATCATCGAAAATTATTTTTTCCCAGGCCTAAACATTCTAAGTATACTGAAAAAGAAAACATATATTTTCACGATCTCCAAACTCCAAAATTTCTCAACCATAACATCCCCAACCATCCTCGCACAGTTATACTATATACACACACACCTCCTCCTCAACTATATTATACTTACGCTCAGCTGCGCTCTTTCCTCCTCACCTCTGACGGTCCTCTGACGGTCACACGTTCTTCTCTCTCTTTCTCCCACCTCCTCCTCCTCCTCCTCCTCCTCCTCCTTCCACTCCCACGGTCCCAAACTCTCTCTTTTCTCTCTCTCGCGCGCGCTAGCCGTCCGTGGCGTGCGTTGTCAGAGCGCCGCGGAAGCTCCGACGGAGCGCAGGTGGAGGAGAAAAGTGCAGGTATTAAGTACGACGCCGCTTGCACATATCGAGAAAAGACATATAGAAGGCGGCGAAAACGCGCGCGCGTGTATGTATATATACGTGCAGTTCAGTGTTCGTTCGTTCCTCCATAATACACGTTATATACTGCTACATTGATATATATATATATATACCAAGTCTGTCACTCCGCACCTCGGCTGATAAATAAAGCGCAGATCGCGCGCTAGTCTATATATATATATGTAACGTAGAGCGCATATAGTGTATATACAGATATCGTGTAGTTTCGTTGTGTATATATATATAATATACACGAGTGCGCGCCGAAAGGACACAGTATGCGAATTGAGTAGTGCGTGAAGAAGGAGGTGGGCGCGTGCGCCCGCGCGCGAGGAGAGCACCAGTACGAAGAGACGGAAGGCGAGAGAGAGAGAGAGAGAGAGAGAAGAAAGTTCCAGCGATTTCACCTTGCTAGTGTGTCTGTGCGATGCGCAGAGGTTAGAATCCTTGCGCTCGCGATATATATATACACATAGAATCCTGCATATCCTTATTGCATCGTGCGGTGCCTCGATCAGTGTTTTATACATATACATATGTATATTAGGTGTACCGATATATTCTCAACGTCGCCGCTACAACCGTCGCGTCCTTGATCATTTCATATATATACTTATTTGTATGTACAACGTAGAAAATTCGTGTATATGCGCGAGTGTATTATACTTACTTGTATATATATGTATGTATATACAAGACATCAAGCGGCGTACAGTGATTTCAACGCGCGGGCAAGGCAAGAGAGTATAACAGCGAGAAATTCGACCGATGACCTTGATTACGGGAGCTGCCGCCGGAGCCGCGCAGTCACGGGAGACGAGCCGTCGTCAGGTGTTCAGCCGCTGTTTCTACTGCTGCTGCTGCTACTACTGCTGTAGTGAGTCTCGGTTGGTTGGACTTTTTTTATATACTCACTATATATGCGTGTGTATACTTACCCGCGCTCTATATACGTATACTATACGCTCGATTATAAGTATGTACACTATATAAGAGAGAGCACACACGTTTGTTTTGGGAGAGAGAGAGAGAGAGGATTTATACGCGAGCGTCGTCGGCTCGTGTATATATAGGATCAAGTTTGTGAATGGGCCCGTGTCGAGCGGCGTTTCGCTGTTATATGTCTCTCTTTTTCTCACTCGTGTGCTCTTGTGACGCATGAGGTTTGTTTTTACGTATATATGGGTTTCTGGGATGCGAAATATATAGAACGACGAGATGCATATATGCAAATGTCGTCGTTTCGCGTAATTATTTTTTCATTTTTCTTCTTCCTTTTGTTTCGGCGTTAATGACTCTTTGTGAATGCAAATTTTATAAGGATGACACGGTAAAGTTTAAACGCCGCGGCGTACATGTCTAGCTATAACGCGAAAAAGACATTTACTTAGGCTGTATTTTTTATAGCTCGTAAAATTGTATGAATAAACATACGACGTTGCGTGCTTAAAACGTTGTAAGTAATAGTGAGCGTATGTGCGCATATGCACGGCTGTGGGTTTCCCTTCGAGCTATATGTATATATATCTATACGCACACGGTCAACAGTCTGCAAATGTTTAAATGTTCATTTTTTTACGAACTTTCAAAGTTTACATATATCGTAATTGGAATTCTCGGAATACCGTGAGATAAGAATTAATTAGTTTCATTGAAATATTTGATAAAAACAATTACAAACGTTTTATTATGAACTTTTTGTTAATATCCAGATGTAAAGAAATACATGTTGAAAAGTTTTTAAATATTTATTAGTTAAATTCTTCGGATGAGTGAATTAGATGATTATTTTTTGGTACTTATAAAAACTGATATTCTTTTTGGAGTAACGGAGCAGACAGATAAACTACACTGAGAAAAATGATGTATTAAAAATTACTATAATATATAGTAACGTCGAGATATACTTACAATATAAAAAAAATTACTATATTTTATAGTGAAAATTCCTATATACATTATAAAAATTGCTACGTAAATAGCAATTTTTACTATAAAACATAGTAATTTTTTGATATTGCAAGTATGTCTTGACGTACAGAATTTAAGTATAACGTAGCACGATCGAGAAGTATAAATAAACCTTTGAACAACGAATTTGGTAGCCAGACGTTTTGGTGGTTTACATCTAATCTGCACAAATGAATCTGAAACGCGAAGCTTTTTGGAGAATTTCCTGATCATTTAAGCAAAAACATTTATTGTATAATTTTTTCTCTAAAAATAAACTACACGTACAAAACATTGTATAGAGTTACTTATCAAGCATTTCTTAGACGTTATTCTGCACTTTGCTCGTCTAACTAATAAAAATTTCAAAACTTTTGCACTCAAACATTAGAATTTAAATTGAAGCACACTAAACTTTACATAGACTTTGAAAAAAAGTAACCAATAAATTTGCTCGATAAGATAACAACAAATTACAACCGTCAAACTCGTGTGCGCGCACGCTTACCATTGGCATTTTACGTAAGCGCGCGTATACACTGCTCTCTTTTTCCTACCGTTCCAACTACATATATATATATATACGCGATACCGGTCTAATAAAATACCACGAATAATAAAACCTCTCTCGTAACCCATCCGCACGACGGCGGAGACACAAAAAACCGAAATTCCGCTCCTTCCTCTCTCTCTCTCTCTCCCGGCATGCTCTCTATATAGTACCACCCATATACACCTGCAGCAGAAGCAGCAGCAGCAGCAGCGGCTACACGAGTCACACTAGAATAATTCCCCGGCACTCTATAATTACACCTCTTTCTCTCTCTCTTACTCAAGGCCCGTTTTTTTTTCTCCAAACCTATATAACGCATCATCCGCTGTTTCTCTCGCGTGTGCGTACAATATACTCGCATAGTAATATAATACCGCGAAAACCCTCGTTGTCTACTCTCTGCTATACACACACACATACACGTATCTCTAAAACATTTCGCGGGAGACGAGTTATTTACATATAGGTATACTCGTATATGTACACTGATAGGATGAGTCACGCGTATTATATAGAGGCCCCGGAGGCGATACCGGACAAGTGCCCCTAGTGTATAGTGGAGTGCGGCTACTATTACTACTTCGCGCGTGTCCTTTTTTTCGCACATACATGTATATACGTGTGTGTGTGGGATTTCCGAGAGGGGAGTAGTCAATGTGCGTGTAGTATATATGTATATATATATACTGGTCCGCGCTTATACTTAAAGAGCAACGATGTGGCGAGAGATCTAGACTTTTAAGGCGCAGTAGGAAACGGATTCGTTAATGAGGCTCTCCCGTGGGCGCGAGCGAGAGAAAGAGAGGAAGAAGAAAGAACGCGTGAGTGAGTTACGCATGGGAATCGAATGGTGCCCAGAACGTACGCGCGTATCTGTGTTAATTGAATTAAATTTGTCGGTGGGGATATATATATAGGAACGTTGTGGTTTCGGTGAGTTAAGGTTTCCACGCGACTTTCTTGTATAGTGAGAGAGAAGCGATGGTGAGATAAAGAGACGAAGGGTTATATGATTTTTTTGGGGGAGAAATTGGTTACAACGATTAATTTTTCCTTCGTCTAAATGTCAAATTGGCGTTGTGACGAGAGCTTTTACTAAACGTTTATGATATTTTCGTAATATAATTTCAGTGCCGTATTAATATTTTTTTAAATTATATAGAATGTTGTAAATTTCTATAGTAAAATTACATGCACACCCTATACGAAAATTTCTATTTTAATCCTGACTATTATTTTAAAATTTATTCAAAACTTAATGCTATCCCACGGGTTCCTATATATCTTAATATTGCAGAAACAGCTATGTACAGCATTTTAATGGAATTCCCCTCCGTAAACAGCAACCTATATATTTATTCCAAAATAATCCACCACTAAATCTCATATACACACCTCAAAGTTGTAAATCACACACTGAGAGCCGGCAAACATACTCATAAATAACAAAAAGTGAAAAACAATGGTTCTTCTTCTCATCTACAGTTAGCACAAACTAACAAGATTGTTAACCCAATTTCATCACTTCATCTCTTCTACACGACGTCCTTCCATCCTACATACAATTACCAAAAATTTCTCTGCAAAAAGAAAAAAAATATATACAATATCTGAACCCCGACTTCCGTGGTACTAAATACATATTACCTATACGTCGAAAAATGTGTGCGCGACTTGTCAATATACAACGGCACACGCAGGCTCGCTCTCAAGCATTCCACACGTATCGTAAATCAATTCTCTCCCCTTAAAAGAAATTTGCATGTAAAACGTGTCAGCGTGCAAGAGAGAGAGAGAGAGAGAGAGACGACGGCGTTGACGACGAAAAATATATACATATATGTAGTATACATATAGTAAAGTGCACAAATATATACATATATACATCTACACGTGCTTCATTCAGTATTTCCCCTTATCTCCTTCATGGCGTAAGGATAAGCTTGGTAATAATAACCCCGCGCACTCGCGCTTTCCCAATAGCGATCGACGGTGTTACGAAATCCATATGCAAGTACGGTATATATATTGGGTAGGGAAAAATTATAAGGCTCGTTGGGAAGGACTTATCGAAAATTGTTAATCTGCATATAGGGCGCATAGTATGTCTGATAAGCTTTCCACGGTTATTGTAAAGCATATAACGTAACAGTGCTAATTTGGTTGCTTCTATATATATACAAAATACAGTTGTACGCATGTTGTTTTAAGGTATAAATTAATGTACGTTGTAATAAATTAAAAGTATAACCTTTTTCGTAACCCAAATTACTATGCAGAAAATTCAACACACTCCCCACATATCTAATTCTCTTACAAGCGTGTGTATTTATTGCTTCGCGATATAATAATTTTATTCACATACATATATAGGTACCCACCTACTTTGCCCGTAAATCACGTCCGTAATCCGTACATATCATAACCAAAAACAGTTTTCCCGAGACACTCAAAACGACCGATATACATATATACACATTCCACATCCGCACTCCACAGAACCACACACCGACCCGCCCATTTTACCTAAACCACTTGGCCTCGGGAGAAAATCCTCTCAAGCACGTACATATACCAAAGCGCTTTCCACACTTAACACACGTGCAAGTATTACCACCTCGCCCCTTGCCAATATATATATATATACAAAGATGGTCATCATATCGCTGGGGAAAACGGAAACGATGTCGTGCCTCTATAATACTTCTCTCTCTCTCTCTCTCTCTCTCTCTCACTCAGCGATTTTAAAATCCATATAGCCTCGCGCATGCGGTTATTATGTGCCAAAGGTGTGTCCGCGCGCTCCTATATATAACCGGAGGCGCTAAAGGCCTCTCCCTTTCTCTCTCTCTCTAAGCGCGTGTATAGTGTATGTGTGTGTGTGTATAACGATATGTGCTGCTGTTGGGATGTGAATAAGGTGTGTATATATATGTGCAACGTTGTAAGCACGCGTTGCTTGTTTACCGTCGGCAATTACTCTTTTTCGGAATTTTCGGAAGTGGGAAAGAGGTTTTGAGGATGGATATGATGATGATGATGATGTGTGCTTGAGAGTTAATTGATTGAATTATTTTTTGTATAGGATATTTTCCACTTTAGTTTTCCACGGTTCGCTAGGGATATTTGGGATGACGATCGTGTATAGAAAAGTGATTTTATAATAAGGCGGTAGTTATTCAATGGAGTGTATTATAGTGAGAAGTTTATTAATGAAAAATTTCTGAAAATTTAAATAATATACTAAATATATTTGTCACTTTTAGTTTGACTCGCGTGTTGGTATAATAATATTATAATTCTTCTATAAGAAAACTATCTATTAGATTTAATCAGACTTATAGTATCACTTGAATCTATTTAGATTTACATTAATTACAGTGAAATCGAAGTTATATTTATTATATCGCGTACGCGTTTAATATAAACTAGCGATACATACGAATAAGCTTAAAAAAAAAGAACAACTCGCATAAGAAATATGCACTCTCGGTATATAATCATATAGTGTTATCAATGAAAAGTACAGTTTCCTCGTAAATTTCGTGACATAATAACTCTCGTCGTTGGCACGCATAGTCATCTACACTTGAAAGTAACGACTTGAAATAGAATACGATCACAGTAGCGTAATTGTCCAGTTCGAATCGACGTACTAAAATTGACTATGATTAAATCCGATATGAGTTATTGCGGCAATAGTGGCCGTCAGAGATAATAACTGCGCGCGTTTACAGATGTTAATTATTACAGTAAACAACGTTATACACACCACAAGAAAAAGTTGATTCGTTAATATATAAACCCATTCCCACCTTAATTAATATAATATACTTCGAAATAAAAATCTATTTTTACTATTCCACATTACAACAGATCCATATTTGACCAATACCATTGAACAAAAAAAAAAAAAAAAAAAACCGCAAAGGAAATTACCAAGCCTCAGCCAATATCTCTCAGCATCATCTACGTATCAGTTCACATCGATTACCTTCCTCAACAAGCCTCTATATATACGCGCTCGCGCATATACCACCACTAATACGTACATACACATAGTTGGAGCGGTCAGACTACAAGACTCTCTGTACATATATATATACACGCGCAAATATTTCGCGGCTTGCATTCCGCATTAGGTCGCGCGCTCCTATATATCCCGCCTCTTACAAGTCCACTATATATACACGCGCGTGCGAAAATCGCGCGCGTTCCGCTCTATCGATGAGAAAGGCTGCTGCTGCTGCTGCTGCTGCTTCGCCGTTGCACACGTGTTTTTGTCGCGTATGCGAAATCATGCATTCGTTCTTTTTTTTCCCTCTCTCTCTCTCTATATATATATGTATCCCCTTCTTCTCTCTATATAACGCTCTGTATATACGTGCGATTGTTTCGTTACGGACCGCGAGAAAAGGGAACGGAACGAAGTGTATATACGCGAGCGCTCATGAGAGATGTGTGATGTTTAGTTTAGCGCACGTTGGCGCGGCGCGGTGTGTAAGTACATGCGGTAAGTGTTGCACGATTGTGATGTTAAGGGGATCGTGGCTAAGGTTAATGGGCTTTGCCAATTGTATGCGTGTGTGAGCATTGTGTGAGTATTATATATATGAAGGAGTGACCTAGTTTGATTGAGAGGGTCCTTTGATTTACTCGAGGAAGTGTTCTTTCTGTGCGGAGGTTTTGTTTTCGGGATTTGTAGGTTTTAATTGTGTGCTTTTTGAATGGTATAACGGTAAATATATATATATAGGTGAATGGTAGAGGATGGATATTTTTTTTTTAAAATTTTGGTGATATAGTGGTCTTTGTTTTTCAAGTATAATGGTTGCAAAATGTTATGGTTTTAAACCTTGAAAAATACCGATAATTGGATTAAAAATACCACATAGAATCATATAATTAGATGCCGTGTTATAGTAACCCATCAAAAGTGACACTTCTTAGCTGTCGCTTTGATCCTAGACCCATTTTTTGTCGAACTTCTTAAATTTATAATTGACATAATTGAATGCTCGCCTCCAACCTCGGCATAGCGATTATTCAATAATAATTATATAAAAATTATTATGTAAAGCTGCATTACAGCTTCTCGTTTTTTTCATCAAGTTCACCTTGTGAAGGCCCCGGCCCTGTTGAGCCCAAAACCATGTCACCAAGTATATGTGTTTACGTAATCGTCAGGTCAAACCACTTAACGAATTCGACTACCCAGCAGGACTAGAAGTATTCGTAACGGTTGTCGTTTACGCTTTTTTTTTTAGTACTTGAATTCTAAAAATTTTTTTGAGAAGATTTTTTTCGAGAAACCAGGAAACGAACAAAATTAACAGATTTACATATAGTTTGCAGTTTATGCGGCAATATTTACATCATAACGTAGGTTTATAAGAGTAAAAGAACGTATATAAAGTCTAAAACTGATACGTGCTGAATAATGTGGTTCGCGATAAACCTACGCTGGTCTTGAAGGAAAAAAGAATTCTCCGTCGTTTTCAGGAATTTCAAAATCAACGCATTCACACATTTTTAGCTAAAAATGTTAGTATCGATCGGTATCGTTTATTTCATCAGTTATAAATAATTAGTGGATCATTCGATCCTTGGACCAACCAATTGGTCGATATTACTATAAACAGAAATGACCGCGATCTATGAGACGTGAATGTTTTTATAAATATATCGAAATCTAGTCTATACTAACCTAATAGGGTTCGAAGCATTGACGAATAAATGTTTCGTATACAAGTTTACACTGCTTTTCTACCTTTTTCGAATTTTAAAGAGACCCCCTTCACTTTTTCTTAAAATAGTGTCTTTTCGACTGGTTCCCCGAAAAAGGAAAAGTATTAATCACCTAGTTAATGATTTGCTTGCACTATAGCAATTTAACTGAATATTTTTCTAAATGCTAGAATTACTAATTAGTATATGATACAAAATTAGTGAAACTCTATATCTACAGTTAAGAATATACTATTTGATAAAAATATATCAAATTTCTGCGTAGTTTCTTTTTTCTATACAATACAAGCACTTGGAACAACCATTAAATACGGGAAAGTATCTGGGTTTAAGATTCATCAGTAGAAAAGTAGAAATTTTTTTTTAAGCTGACACCAATTTTATGGTTCGAGTAACTAACAAAATACTGGTTATTCTTCTTGCATTTTTCTTCTGAGAAATATAATTTCAGAAGGTAGAAATCTATTCGTTAAAGAAATTTAATTTATGCATGTTGAGTTTGAGCATGCTATGGTTTTCAACTAATGACTTCATTTTTTAATGTGATAGAAATTGAAATATGACAATATGCGTGTCATTGATAAATTTTAATGTATTACGAAGTTTATTTATGATAATTTACAGAAAGATACAAGATAAATTACTTGAAACATTGAAACTCATAAATTATGTGTATTGTACACAATGTTTCGCTTTTTATTCATTTCAAAATTTGAATTTCTGCGATTTATTCATAAAGGTATAAAGAATTGATTGATACATTTTGAAATTTTTATAAACAGTATATTTCATAATGCACAGATCGTCTATCTGAAACGATCTTTAAAGAGAAATGTTTCTTGTTTAATTAAAGTTAAATAATTATCTTCACCATTTATCGTATCGCTTAAACGACATGAAAACAAGTGTAAATAAATAAATTTCAAAAAACCAGATTTAAAGATACATACTTTCCATGTAAATATATATACATACATATCGGCAAATCGCGTAGCACATTATGAAACAACGTCCGCTTTTAATACACCGTTTACCATAAATATAAATATTTCAACTTCTCGAATTCCGCAAGCAATCGCTCCAGATCCACTTTATCAAAACTGATCAAAACTCGGCGCCCACTTAAAAATTCAAGCTTACCCGATAAAATCTCCAAAATCACAACCCATCAAACCGCTCGCACATTAAAAAAAATCATATACAAACATCTCCCTCTCTCTCTTTCGCATTTTATGCGCAACCACACACTCATTCCCACATCTTACGCATATAATCACCCGAACCTTACCCAATAACCGTGAATATATACCAACAAAACCAATATCCCTCGTCCTTGCGTAATACGAAAAGAGGACCCAAACTCTATCTCTCTTTCTTTCACACAATTATACATACAATAACCATAACAGCAACGTTTTCGCGCGCGCGTGTGCGATCGTATAGCCGCACCCACGCGGATCATCGTCCTCTCCTCTCTTCGTTCGTGTGTCGTAATCCGTAATAACGAGCTGCTACGGCGCCCCCGTGTATATATACGCGTGAGGTGACTGCGACTATATCGACCGTTCGCGCGTGCGATTACCCATTTTTAGGCAGACACACGCGCGCGCGAGTGAGTGAACAGTCTTGTATATCTAGCGTGGGTGTCTTATACGCGTGCCGAGTGTGGGCATCGTCGCGTGGTGTTGGTATTATAGACTCGAGGAAGTCGCGGAGGTTGATGCGTGCTAGAGGCGAGAGATTGTGTGTATAGGTATATATAATAGTTGGTAATTAGCTGGACGACGTCATCGATATTTCTTTTTTCAGAGAAGTCGAAGCGAAGAAGTGTTTTTTTTGTAGTATAAATGAGTATGTTGGGTGTTAGATTGAAGGTTTGGTAAAGAAGAAATTTTTTTTAAGTTTTGTACGAAGAAAATGTATAGATATTGCGCTCATCAGCATAGATAATGTTTTTTAGAGTAACCTTCGTTAAATGATATTGATAAGGTTTAATTTCAACTATGTATATAGAAACATTTTTTTGCAAATCTAATAAGTTTATTACTATATTGCCTCTATATATATGAGAAAATAATTAAATAGAGTTAATTTAATGCGACGATTAATTTATGTATAGAAAACTTCACAATGACTTTTCTTTGGTAGTACACCAAGTCAAGTGTACGGTATCGATTATAGTTATATTGATCCAGAGATTTATCTGTTATAACATATGTCATTTGATTAAGTGTCCTGTGTTTTTACGGCACGCTTCAATTAATGCCACGATGCTATTATTGCTAGTCACTTCGGCCACCGTATAGAAAATAGAGAAGTTATTCACTCCTCTCTTGGCGTCCCGGTTTGGTGTCCGCGATTGAAATTGAATCGGATTTAATATATGTAGGATACTACCTATATGAGTCACAAAATAATTTACTAGTGGCGATTCATTCACTGTGGCGAATCATCGTTCGAAAATTCAATTCAGCTTAGTAACGGAATATTATACCGATCTTGTTTTTATATAAACGATTATTGAAAAAAAAAAAGTTTCTTCTCATCGTGTGATGTTGTTCGATGATGTTGGCAAATGATATAATTATATATAAAATACATAATGTGAATATTTTTTATAACGTTAACGTTTAAAAAAAATGTTGAAAATAATGACAAAAGTGGAGTGTTCTAACGTAATGATGAATATAGTTATAGTAATTTAAATCTACCGAATTCACTCTACATTTTAAACAAAACTTTCTTCAAAAATGACTCTGCATTATAAAAAGCTTTTAAACCTAGATTCAATCAATTCATCGAATTTCTTCAAAACAAACCGCGCAGAGAAAATACGAAACCACATACACTACCAAACTATCTTATATTCAAGCTCCGATAACGTATACTATCCACTCTCTAACTTACGATAGTCACACCAATACCATTACCCAAATTTACGATTACATCTCTCCGTCGTCGCCGATAAATTTCTCAAACCAACGTCTATACACACGCACGCACACACCGCGTCGAGTTTCCCGGCGGTCCGCGCAGCGAAAGTAAACTCATGCCCGCAGCAGCTGGTGTACACCGTATATATCCGAAAAACATACACATACATAGCAATGTGAGTATACATATATATATATATGTGCAAATCTCACAAAAGCTGCGAAAAACTTCGAAAAATC
Source organism: Torymus tubicola (assembly GCA_035583055.1). Classification (NCBI taxonomy): domain Eukaryota; kingdom Metazoa; phylum Arthropoda; class Insecta; order Hymenoptera; family Torymidae; genus Torymus; species Torymus tubicola. The sequence continues at coordinate 29,543,658 of JAWWEQ010000010.1, read as the reverse complement.
GACCCAAAAATTTTTTTTCGATGACACCTTCCAATTTTGGTTTTTCTTGTTGATTAGAAAGTCTAGAAAAGACATCTGTTGTTGAACAAAGTCCATCGAAGGGTATCATTTTTCTGGGACCAATAATCAATTGTTTAAAAATGATTAAAAATAGCTCTAGTTTAGTTCTAAATTATTCAACCAAAAACCACTTAATATGGAATTTGAAAAAAAGAAAATAAAACTAAAGAGCGAGAGCTTTCCAGATCTTTTTCAGAATTAGAAAATGTTGATTCCTTCAAAAGTTATGTGAGTTTGGATTCTAGAGACCCTAACCAACAAGAAAAACCAAATTTGGATGGTGTAGTCGAAAAAAATTTTGGTGTTCATTTTTCAAAGTTTTTCGCATCCTTTGTGAGATTTGCATATATATATATATATATAATCCATTCCCTTTGGTCATTCACTGCTACAGCGAAGATAACATTCCAGCCGCGACGAAAATTTCACTTTCACCCATTCCGATATATCCACCACACGCGCGCGTGGTTATTCCCGTTAAAGGCCAATACTGCTACTGCTGCGCGCGGTCGCAATGCAATTAGATATCGCCGCGTACGCGCGCGCGCGCTTTCGTTTTATGCACATAAATATAATCGAGAAAAAATATTGCCCAGAGTATATAGAATATAGCCTACTTTCTAGGTTACAGGCTTGTAACGCCGATTGGTATATACACGAAGAGCGATTTTTCACGTTCCCGTTCTCTTGACGAGCGGCGAGGTGTCTATTGTTGCGTGGCAATGGGAAGAGCAAATCGCGATGATGGTAGTATGACAGCCTTGAGAAGAAGGTGCCGTCAGCTGTAGATGAGGGCGCTTGAATGACGGCGTGAAGAGATTATAGGTGGTGATGTAGGTGTGTATAGTAGCGGTGTAGGAGTGAAAGGGAGTCTCGCGTTTGTGGGTGCAGAAACGGAAGAGGAAAAGGGAAGGCGAAGGGTTTGACGAGGTTCTTAAATGATGGGAGTTTTTTTTGTAAAAATGTTTATTGTAAAGATGTTTATTGTACAATGATGGTGAATAAAGAAAACTTGAATAAATACGTGTATTATAGTATTTGGGAGGAGATGTTACGAATCATTTTGAGTCTTACGTTTCCTAACTATACTTTGGATGTTATATAGTGAATACGAAAATTAAAATGAAGCTAAAGTAATATACAGTTCCTTCCTATTATAGCTACATATTTTTATCGGTTTTACCACGACTGCTTGGCAAAATATATCAATAGTAGTTGTAGAAAATTGAAAAAAATATTCCGAGAAAACACCACATCGGAATTTATAAATTCGACATCATAGCTCTTTTATAGCTACCAGTAGGTCTTCTAGTTTTTTCCGCCACCCTGTATAGATATTTTCTGTGAAAAAATATATTAAATAGATTAAAATTTTATTCGAAAATAAAAATATAAGGTGAACGATAAATCATTTCTTTAACACACACTATTCACGACCACTTTTCTTACACCTATAAACATAAATGGTTTCGAGTACCGATTAATAGTATGATAAAGCAGCAATATATTCTAGAAATATACACATTTAAAAAATATATATATAAACTGTTCTCGTAAGAAATCGAAGCAACACAAATCAATGGAAATTATTTCAAAAACAAAAAAAATAGGAGGCAATATCTCAAACGAGTAAATACAGTAAGGTGAAAGTACGTAGAGATCTACAATTTCTAAAACATCAGCGTGAAAAATTTAAATTTGGCGCATGATAAGCCACTTGCAAATTTCGAGTCGTAAAATGTACAGCGTATATACTAGTTGGGCAATATCCAAACTATTATTGCACGAAATTAGTATGTTCGGCAAAAAACCAAAGTTCCCACAACTTTCATTTCAACTTACACTCTTTCTCATTCTCTCTCTCCCTCCCGAAAAAAACAACAACTTAAAATTCACAAAGAAGTCATAAACAAAATCACTCCAATAAACTTGTTTAAAAAAAAGTCTTGAAAGACAACTATACTACTCTCACGCTTTATACCAATCGTTCTCTTCTCGTTACAGTTGAGCGCGAACAACGTCGGCAAGATGTACAGACCAAACTTTTACGAGAGCACGTGTCTGCGATGCCAACAGACGGTGTACCAGGTGGATCGAGTTGGTCCACTCAAGGACTTTACGTTCTTCCATTCAGGTTGCTTCAAATGCTCGATATGCGGTACGAAGCTCACACTCAAGACGTATTATAATAATCAGCACACGATCAACGATAAGGAGGTGTATTGTAATAGCCACGTGCCGAAACCCGGACCAGGTACCCTAGATGGGTCGAGTGTTGGTATCAGGAGCGCGTTGAACGTGCCCAGAAGCGGATATGTGAACGAGCAGATCAGAGCTGGTGGATCGCCACGGCCGGTTTATCCACAATGGTGAGTGTGCTGAAGGTTGATTGGAAATGTGCGAATATAATATTATTAAACTTTATATTAATTAAAGAACAGTTATGGGTATTAATATTCTTAAATAATAAATAATTCAAAACAGTGAATCGTATCATCGCGACATTTTTGAAAATATTTTTCGTGGATTTAAAATTCGTGTGTCAATTTAGTATTATGAAATAGTATCTTTTTGTGCGTTGAATAGCGCGCGCGTTAAGTATATGAGATTATATAGTTGATTTTGAAGCTTAAGACTTTTTCGGACGATCTCATAAACTGCGTGATGTAATTTATGAATGACTATGAGATATGTATTAATATATTTTAATCTTGAGCTCGTACAATCTTCTTAAAAGATACTTGGAGAGACACTAAAGACTAGATAAATTTACGCCTTTGCATTCAATTTAAAATAAAACAAAAATCATCAATCAAGGCGCCTTGAGAAAAAAATTTCTTTATGATTAATATGGCATTATTATACTGTTATTTATTTACTATAGTTGGGTGAAAAATAACATACAATGGATATTGAAGTAGTAAAATGATTCGTAAAAATGTACGTAGTCACTACGCGATACTGTATAGTTATTAAAATATATGTTTCTACTTTTTTTTATTTTTTTGACTAAGATATGTATATTTTATTAGCTATTAACACTATATTTTAATATTATTAGCATTATTAACCATAGTATTAGAAAATTTTCTTCTCCCAATGTAAATATACCAATTCTCTCCAATTAAAGTTCTGTACACGACCATTTGATGCAAACTTCGCTACGGTTAATTTTAAGTATAATATTTAACCGCCGTCCCCTTTATCATTCCATCAATTTGTGTACCGAGCACTTAATTCATCAACTTAACAAACAAATCTCTTACGTTTCAGCTACGACAACGCGGACTCGCCAAGCCACGGTCGTCAGACCAACGGCCACGGTGTATCCTCACCAAGTGGCAATCATCGGGACGGCCACGGCCACCATGGCAATTCATCGCCCTACAATCACCACGATAACAGCGGCGGTTACCAATACGGACGTTTCGATGCAAGTGCCTTACACATTGCTCATGCCCTTAAACAAACCGAGCTGCAGAAGGGTTACAGCAAAGCACGCGAAAAGCCTATCGACTATTACTTGGTAAGTGCACATCTTGACGATGTATATATATTATAAACATGTATACGTTCGCGATTTTATTAAGCTGGAATTCAAGGTTAATCATGGGATAGTGAAAGTGCTTGAGTTTCGAATGCGACGGATGAATGAATGAATGAATGAATGCGTGAATGAGTGAATGTTTCCAGGTGATTGTGTGTGTGTGTATACGCAGGAGGGAAAGTGATATTAGCCCAAAGGAAAGTGTCGCGTGCTTGCTTTGAGCGTTTCCGGGTTATTAGTTTCGAGAGATTTGGGAAAAAATTTATTAGGAATAGCGAAAAATCGATGTTGATGGGAGTAATCTGAATTGATGTATAACGTTGAAACGAAAGGGAAAAGGGAAAATGAGAAACGTTTTAATTATAGAGATTTTATTAATTCGAAAAGAAACTTGGCCGGTTCTAAAGGTTTACGCGTAATTAGAAATCGGTGATAGAAACCTATATAATCCGTGATATATATAACGGGACAGTTGAGATGGAACCGATAAGAAAGGAGAAAATTTTTTTACTATCCAATGAGAAATTGAGTCGGCGACGGTCATTTAAAAGCTTATCTTTTGCATATAAATTTCCACAACGAATCTTTACTTCTACATCCAACTGAAACAACTGCTACACGAATTCTTACAATATTCTCAAATACACGTGTGCGCTCCAAATTTTCGCAGTCACGCCGATAATAATCGAACTATATATAATTCTTAAGCACTAAATCCACATCATTAGAGACCAACGCGCATCTAATAAACAAGTCCGCGCGATCGCTGAGAGAAAGCTAAAAGCGAAACCCGCCCAGCCTCTCGTATATATAGATTTTTCGATCTGGATCGAACCACACACACACACACATTTACAACCCCCTGCGATATTCACACCTATTAAATCCACCAACACATCTATATACATATATATACAGCTACCGTTACCACCTCATTTGCAATCTCCATAACCGTGAAATCCATAACCCTCTCTCTCTCTCTCTCTTACGGGCACCACCCATCGCAGAAACCGATGAAAATATCTCGTTTGGCTGCTACAGCATTAGCATAAACGCAGCTCCTAGCTAGCGGCAACTCACATAGAGATCTCGCAGCGCGAACGAAGAAAGCCGTGATGGTCACGCGCTACTAACTTCCGCTATATACGTGTGTATATATATCCGCAAACAGGTGGTGTTGCACGCGTATAGGGTAATGGAATATATAAAGCCATGCGGGACGATCGTCGCACGCGCCGTTATCGATAAGGTTATACGTGCCGCACGTGCGCGCGTGACCGCAGTTATATATATATGGGTATATTATAAGAGGAGACTTTACGCGATTGGAATGCAATGGCACACCTGCGTGTGGTATCGAGTGTGTGTTTGTATGGTTTTTTTTTTCGTTTCATTAGGGCGGCTATAAAGGTTGTAATGCTTTTTTTATCGGTAATGAGTATGCTCGATGCGTCCTGTTTGTTTTGATAATATAAACTGGGAAACTTTGTTTATCTTTCTATGATAACGGACTCGGGGATTACGATTACGATGTGCTTTATATGTGGGACAAGAGAGATTTGGAAGATCAGTGCAGTGCGAGACGATTCGAGTTGAACTTTAAAACAATATATTATACTGATGAATAAAAATTTCCGTATCTTTAAGAAAAATAACGTATACGATGTAGAAGTTTGTGATTTAATATTAGCATTTGTAGATAATATATTAAACCTTAATCTAAAATTAATTCACGACAATGAGTATATAAACTTTATCTTTACATTCGAATCAATCTGAAATTTTTGTGCATGTCCATCGGATTTCCCCGCATTCTATATAAGTACAACAGAATAAAGAAAAAACCATCAATCGCCGTCAACCAATTCACTTACCTTCACCCATATATCGTTTCCCCATATACACACACACACATTTACAAATCCTCATAATAATACAGATCTGCAAGTATACGCACACACGCATATACATACCCAAGAAACCAAATCTATCAAGATCAAACTCGGGCATCGAAGTTATTAATCTTCTTACGTATACACACACACACAAACATACACAGACGGAGTTAAAAAAAGAAACAAGTTTCACGCGAACGCGCAAAACCAACGTGCACTCGTCCGTGCACAATCAATTTCCCCCCCTTACCACGCGTTTCCCTGGAATTCCATCGTATATATGTATATACTGACCTATGGGCACATATACGCTTGAAATCTCGTTCCGTATTCTTTATATACCTATATATACAAACGAGCTAGCCCGCTTGTAGTAGTGAAAAGCACTAAGTATACGCGCACGCGGAAACCACTGCGCGCGTAGTGCGTTATGAAACCGTGCAGACGCGCATGGCTCGCGAGCGCGCGGCGAAAAGTAAGTATGCGCGCGGTTGGTCTTATAATGGCGAGCGCGCGCGGGCCGTTCTGTTACACACTTTTGAAACCGGCTCCATCTCCGTCAGTGCGTGTGTACGTGTATAAGCGTAATAAAATTTTTTTTGTATTCATTCAAGCTTTTTTTATCTATATATATATATATACGGTTTGGAATTATTTGAATAGTTGATTCTAACGGATAAGTTTAATTGGTTTCGTGGTATACTTATATATATATTGTGTATGGCGTGCTCGAAAATTGTTTTTTAAGTATACGATGCGTGTATCTCTGTGGATTTGTTATGCTCATTATTCTTAAATAAGTATTGATAAAATGCGGGCAATTAAAATATAATTAAGATGCCGCATTAGGCTATGGGAAATCAATTTATGTATAAACATTCCTTTAATAATCAGCCGATTAACTAATTCTAATCCATTATTGATTGAAATGAATTAGAAGTATATAGTTATGATTATTTATGAAACGTATAATTTAATTGTATCATGCTGAGTAAGACTTTCTTTCAATAGATCCTAATGAGCTGTATTTTATTAATCGATTATAAATAAATATTATAAATTTGTTTTTGAAGTTCTGGTATCTAATAAACTTAATGAACGGATTAAACAAAAAGCTATAGAATATAGTAAAAGCAATAAAGCCAACTATCGATATTGGTAGGATTCCTGCTAGAAATATTAACTATAAATTCCCGATTTTTAAGTCAACTTTATGTCTAAAAAGAATATTCTGCTTTTATTTGACCATTAAATGCACCAGTTAAAAGTTATAAACTTTTAAATTTGTATTTAACAAAATTAATATTTTAACTGCTATAGTATCACTCTTAGATACATTGTATCATGGTTCCATACTGCTATTGGTCAAACTTTATTAATACATCAATGAACCATCGTTAATTTTCTACTATAGGAATAAGTAAAAAATCTTACAATCAACTAAATTGCACGAAATTCAAAAACATTTCTCCAACAACCTCTATATGAAAATCCAAAAAAACTAAGAATCATTTCTCGACCATCCACGTATAGGTACACTTATACATACCACACGTACTACATTAGTCGCTGTCCAAAGAGGTCAGTCGTCGCCGTCGTCGTCCGTATTCACGCGAAATTCGTCCGTATACATAACTAATGCACACGTGCGCGTGCGCGAGCACACGCAGACTTGCCAATCCGGAACCATACCTATATATATACACACTATACAAACATACGCGCACAGTGGAGAAATTCCGGGCTACTCGGCAGGACACACCTGTTGCGTATGTGTGCGCGCACGCGTTTGTATTATATATACACACACACACACACACACATATATATCCCGCAGCCGAACTAGTGCACCGGGTTAACCGCGCGGGAGGAAAGTGCTGTGTCTTTCAAGGGAGAGAGAAAGAAAGAGAGAGAGATATCTCTTTCGCGGCTGCTTTTCACTGCCGTGCTGCGCGTGGCTTTACAATGTGTGTGTGTGTATGTAATACAAACGCGTGGGCTATAGGTAAGCGAGTGTATGGGAACGAGAGTAGGTGGTACGACGGAAGAGTGATGAACGGGATTGAGATCGGTAAATAAAGGGAGCGCTGTGTGTATGAAAAGATGGGTGGTGAAATGGAATTATAAACGAAAGCGATTAATTGTATGGGTTGTTGATCGCATATTAATTATATAGATATTTGAATTCGAGAAAGGATATATATATAACGTGTGAGCGATAGCGTAGGTATATTGTTGCAAAACATTTTGTTATTATGATATTTCTATTTGAAAATGTAAAAAAAAAATCTCGTTCTAATAAAGTCATCAATCAATCGGTCAATCAATCAACCTCTCACCGGCTCGCCTTCGTAGATTCGTAATTACAAATTCGACTTGTTTTTGCAGTTATGTCACTCTCGATCTTCGATTGTTTTATATATATATATACCCATGCGCGATCCTGACACATGAGTAATATCATTTTCTTTTTCAAAATTTCTTTAATTAGATAATTGGCTCTTGTCAATACAAGAATCGTTATTGACTCGTGACAATAGAGAAATTCCAAAATTTTCAATATACATACAATTACGTTTAAGAGGAAATAGAGAAAAGTAATCGTGTTGATTTTAATGGGTCAAAGTTCGATGACCCTTATCATAATTACAATACTTTATCTCTCTCTATCTTTTATTACATCAGATTAAAAGAAAGGATTATAGGTACAAGTGTTCTTCATTATTTCTAAATCTTTTCTTTCCATCTACAACGTTTCATCAAGTGTATTCGGTAACAAGTGGCTTCAAAGGCCTCTAATATATCTATTGTATAAGTTACAGGGAAAAATATCTACTTGATAAAATCACAAAATTCTTATGGCAAACCACGAAGAACATAAAATGAAATGAATACAAAACTAATATCAAATCATAATCTACCTCCTTTGCCTAATTAACAACGTGCTTATAGATCATGTATACATATATAAACGCATATATACCAATCACATTCGACATAACCACATTCTTTACAATTATCTAAATGTTTCCTTAGAAATCCCATCCACCTTATCCTCCACCGTATTATTAAATAACAATTTACCCAACAAAAACAAACCAGAACAACAACTCCGTCTGTCTGTTATATACGCGGCGCGTGAAAAAGAGAGATCGATCGCACTTCTACGCGCGCGCTCGCCGCGTCGATCTTCAATTGCGGACACGCGCGAGTTTTCCTTTGTTCGCGTGCGTGCGCGCACGCGCATCCACGCGGTGACTTCCGCGAAGTCGCGGAAAATTGATACCCCGGTCTCACATACGCGTATACTGTACAGAGAGAAAGAGATGGCAATCTCTCTTTCTCTCTGTCTCTTTCTTGATGCAGCCGCGACGAAATTATTACAAGTGCACACCTGCGCAGCCGCGCGCTTCCGTCGCGACGTTTTCTCTTTTTTCCTTTCCGCCTTTCGTCTTTTGGCGTTGGAATTACGTGTATGTGTGTGTGTGGATTATTGAAGAGTAGAAGAACCGGTTCTTTTTTTTTATTCTTTCGTCGTGTGGTTTTCCGTGTGTGGAGAAAATGTTACGTGAAATACTGATGATAATATGGTGGTTAGGTCTTTGTATGGAAATTTTTCATTATTTGTTGAAGGATTGTAGAATTGAATTTGATGATATTAAAGAATTGAAGATTTGAAGGATTATTTGTTAAAAAATTTTTATATTGGTGTTTTTTATTTTTGATATTTCAAGGGGAAAACAATGAAGTGCAATACCGGGTGGAAATTGTATTTCTGTAGCGGAAATCGTGTATGTAAGCCTGAATGAATCATTTGGCATTCAAAGGTTAACCTTCATGATTATGTATGTTTCCTTTATCTAGAATGGGTGCATTTTTTAAAATAATTACATTTGTATTTGCTCGACAAAAGTACTGCGCGTGTTACAAAAACAAAACATGCGTACGTGTAAAACTCGTTGAAAAAAATAATGAAAAATACGTTAGTACAACATATAATTATAAAATGATAATTACATTATTATATAATTCAAAGATGATTACATTACTCAACAGCACAAACTGAGAATTCCCTTAATCAAGACATTAAAGATTTATCCGAAACCAAACGCGCAACGTATCATTAAGACATTCGTCAGCAACAATAGTTCGACTGACCAAAAAAAAAAAAAAAACACAGGCCGAAGGTTCGATGAAAAATGCAGACAAAAAAGGGAAGCCACTCGCGCGGCTCTCGAAAAACATTGACCACATCCCAATCTAATGAAAATTGGCGGCACGAACGCGTATTACACTCGTCTCGTTCCGATCGCGTGAGGCGCACGGCTCGACAGCAACAAAAAAAAAAACACGAACAAGGCAACGGCGCGCAGCGGAAATTCGCCACATAAAAAAAATTCACCACAAATTCCGACTTGTCTTTTCTCCCTAGCCAATGCGAGTTGTATGTTCTTCCTTTTGCGATTACACTCTTTTGTTGTATCAAGAAAAAAAGTGTCGGAAAAGTGCGTCCTAACGTTTTTTTCTTTCCTTTTTCACCTTCGAGATTATAGTATATAATATATAGACGAATGTTTAACGATGACAGGCGAGTTTGAGTGAATGAAAATTGAAGACTTTTCATTTCATCAAACGACTATATGGGAGGGTACAATAAAAGTATGATAAATTGGTTCATTACAGATATCGATGCCTCCTAATCGCGCGAAAGCCTCTGTATCAATACCTCACATACGAGTGCAGTCGGCAATTACCCGTGGCCTTGTAATTGCAACAAATGCGCGATAATAAATAAGTAGCGCGCGTAATTGTGGGCCGAAACGATCGCACCGCGTAAAGTTAATTGCGCTAGCTCTCCTTACACCTATATATATATTATAGCTTCGATATATACATGTAGCACTTCGGCGTATATCTATAATAAGTGTATTTTATAGGTGGTTTATAGAGGAGGTATTTACGAATTAGATGGTACGGTAAAAAACAATGTGGGAAACCATTTTACAACGCTTATGGTGCCTTTACTTCTTATTTAAACCCATCTCCAATAAAAAAAAGTCATCTTAATTATCTATCTAAATCTATAGAAAGAAAAAATTACTTTTCATTTAGAGCATCATTTTATGTGAAACGTTGTATAAAATATAACATTCAAATTTGTAATAATAATAATAAATATATATAGAGATGATATTAAAATATAGTACATATAAGTAAATTCGAAACACTAAATAATTTAACAAGTACGGTACATATTATACAACAACGGTTAAAACCAAACTGTGGATACCACGCGGCGTTCTAAACCCGCGCCTATTACACGGCGCAAGAAAACTCGTTAGTTTTCACTTGTTACCTAATTCAAAATGCCTACGCGGCGCGCGCGCGTACCTATAAATTTTCTCGCAACACACTCAATACACCGATCGGAAAAAAGCTTCTTCCATTACCGTGCAATTCTCAATCAATTTATTCCGCACCTCATCTCGCCACGTCGTAAACAAATCCTAATCGCCACCTGGTGCGTTCAACAAAATAAAAAAGACTAGACGAACAGATCCATCGAACTTGCCTATAATATATAATAATACAACGCGCAATTAAAAGTCAACACGAGTGTGCCTTGTAATTATGTACAAAGAAGAGGGTGGGCATCACGCACTGCACGTGTGATAATAAATAAGTGCGTCGCTCTTTCGCATGTGTATGTGCCTGGTAATATATAAATTTACGTCTCGAAATGCCCCATAAACCAAATTACACACTCTCGCGTATACTCTCTTTCGCGTATATATGCATATATATACACACACAGACAGGCATCCTCCTTTGAACAATAAATCTTCTATAGTCTGCTCTCTTTTTCTCGTATGTATATATATGTATAATGACTCGGTAAAATTCTTTCTTTTTTTTCCCAATGTCTGTGTGTATGTACAATACATGTATATATATACTTAAGCGTACAGAAGCGGTGGTGGCGGTAACAACGATGACTCGCTCTTGTATGTATATATACATATATAGTTCCGACGACCACAGCTATATGTACGCGAATGAGCGAGCGAGCGAGCGCGTAAGTATTATTAGGTCGAAGAAGAAAATCCACCGTGCGTTCACTCCGAGGCTACGCCGCGGCGCTTCGCCGCTCGTCATGCCCCAATTCTTATTCTGCACTCGAAAAAAAAAAATTGTATAAAGGAAGGAAAGAACCAGGGAGTGTGAGAGAGAAAGAGGGAAGTATGGTGGATAGAGAGTCAAGGATGTATATTATATTATAGCTGTAGTTATGGTGTGTATGTGTATATAGGTATATGAGAAGGAAAAGAATAAGAGGGGAATGACTTTGGTACGCATATGCGTGTACGATATGCACTGCACCGCGAGTAATTAGTTATTCGAGGCTGCGTTAGATTGTTTCGGTTGGGGATTCAATTGGTATATAGGTAGTTGCTATTGTAGTTGGCGGGGAAATTGATTACTCCTTTTTCTTTTTTTTTTAGGATCGAGGTAGTATTGCTCGATTATTATGCGCCAAGAAGAAGCAATAGAAAATGATTCGAGCTTTTTTCGAATTGAATATTTAAATGTAATTTATATGCTTATTAGAAAGTTTTTATGTTGAATCATTCGCGATTGAGATTGCGAAAATTCAAAATGTATACATTAAATAATTTTTTCGAATTTAAGTTATATTTGCATATTAATAATAAATAATGATTTTACTTATTATTAATTTTTTCGTACATCTTATATTTATATGGCGAGTTGTTTAAAGAAAAGTATTTCAAATGATTTGTTTAACTACTGAAGCCGTAAATGATTGGGAAAATAGAAAAAAGCTCTGAAGTATGTAGAACGAAAGGTATATATCGTAGAAGTAATTAACTTTTAAGCTTCACTATTGTTTTCGTTATTAAGTTTGACTAATATATATCTCTGAAAGTGAACCATCCTCATAGTGCAAATAAACAGGTCAACAATACAATTATTTACAAAAACTTCTTCATATTGAAAAACAAACAATTGTATAATTTTCTTGAAGTTTACGTCTTGAAGTATTTCATTAATGAAGTTTGACCCATAAATTTTAATGAATATATGCGAAATTTTTTGATGAGGTAACGTTGTAGAGAAAGCAAAACATTACGCATGTATAACTGTATTTTATTAAAAAAATTTGGTGGTATGCGAATCATCTCATTAATAATTTTCACATTGTTATTGAGTTTTTCAGTGACCACATAATACAAAGTAGTTGCTTATACTTTTAAATTGCAGTCATTTTTGTAATTTACCGTTTCTTAATTCACTTGTCATTGTCTTTTGCGGTATAACAAGGTTTTTTTTTCTAAGCAACATTATTTTTTCTTCCTTTTTAGTCTTTGAAAAATACTTTACACAAAAAGGATGGTACATTTTCCATTGAAAAATCAATAAAATATATACATGTAATTTGTGCACAAATGAGATCCGTTACTTGTGTTCAATTTAAACGTTTGTACCTATGAAAATTTTGACCCGTTTTTAAAATTCTTTGTAACAACTATCGTAGAGAAAATCTCATTCCTAATTCTTAGTTAAAAAATATTTTCCCATGGGCTTATACTAACTAATTAGAACAGAGGATAGAAATGAAAAAAAGTCAACGAAGCATCAAGAGTTTTCCAAAGTAACGTTCTCATAGTAAACTACTGTAAGTCTTTAACATATTCTGTATAAAGAAAAATATAGCAGTAATTTATTTTCTAAACGTTACTTTAGTACGCAAGTCATCGCTGAATAAGTTTTTTAAATAGCAGATAAATTATTTATATTAGCAGGTACTAAATAAGTCATAGAGTACTAAATCTTTTTTCTCTCATTTTAATATAATGTAAATGACATTTCATTTGTATTTCAAATATCAAATAAATGCAGAAAATAAATTTTACTGTTCACATTCAAAAACAAGTTTGCAAAACTACCGCTTAACGCCTAGCAATAAAAGTTTAATAGGAATTTCTAAAATTCTATTACAGTATCTGTAGCTTATGATAAGCGTAAAAAGTAAGTAACGTAAAGGCGCGAACATTTGTATATTTTAATTTAAAATCATTGCCCGTGACGTGTAATTTTTTTAAAAACCACTCAGTGATAAATAAATTTCAATGTTTTATCGTAACTTATACATAGAAATTATCACTACAAACATCTACAGTAATAATTTCCGTAAAATCCAACTATTTCGCCAAAATAATCATCGAATAAGCCATTTCTGATACCGAAATGGAATATGACTGATTTTCTCAAAACAAGATAATACTATAGATCTCTACACATTTTCTTTCTGGATCACGAGAGTTTCTTTCATAAATCAAATACTACAATATCCTCACAGTTAAAAAAATATATATATGTGTACAAAAATCCTATATACATCCGCCACACTTCATTCATTCCTTTACTCGAATGTCTCTCGTCCACTAATAGCTCGTATAAAAAATCTTCCCGGCGGTAATACAGGTGACACGAGAGCGTTGCAATGTTATACTATATATACACAACTACTTAGCCGGAGGCGACGATTAATTGGGAAATTTCCCGTGCGCGCGCGCGTCTAAGTAAGTACGTGCCTTCCTCTTCCTTCTCTCGCTATTTACGGGATTGCAGGGTGGTCAATTAGCCGAGGATTCGACGTCTGCAAAGGCGCGAGGCGGTGCTTGCGCAATTGAGAGTTTAACGCGCGAGAGAAAAGAGTGTCGCGCGCATAGTAGTAGTAGTGTGTCTCGGGTACAGTGAAATGCGTTGTTGAAAAATGTCTCTATTTTAAAATGACGTAGCTGCAGAATTTGGAATGTAGGATGGGTTGGGAAATGTTGGCTTTTGGGTTTAGAACGGGAACGTTAAATTATATATACTTGAAATAAAATTCTGATTTTATATGGAAATTATGTCGAATACACAATTATAGTAAATGAAGAAAACTTAGTAATTAACATTAAGAAGTTATTTACTTTGTATTGTTAAGTATAAGAAGAAGACTGCGTGAATGGAAATTATGAATAAAAGTCGCGTAAAAAGTATGCGACAACCGGGATTCGAACGCACGGACCCGCGGATTCTAATCCGGCACTTTGTATACCAACGGAGATAATGTCGCGAGGCTTACTCGAAGGCCTCGAGCGCATCTTATTCTTATCATTATGCTAACGCGTCAGGGCTCGGAGGTACAGTCGAGCAGCTGTGTCCGTGACAGTATATACGTAAAATATTTATTTATTTTCAATATACCAATTGAAATATCGCATGCCAATTAGATATTTTTGATAAAAACCATTGCGAAAAATGCAACTACATTATTTACTATACGTATGTACATCCAGTTTTGAATATTTTCGACATTAAAACACATATATAAACATCCCTATCTTATTACAAATATCCACATCAAAGCAATCCGATCCACACGACCGTCGCTGTTCTCTCACATTTGCAACTAAACATTCCAAACTACCCGTTGAAAAAAAAAAGAAGAGCGGCTCGAATCGCAAGCAAATCAGCGCGTGCGTATTCGGCACACAGCGAGTGAAACTAGCGGCTCTGCGCTGTTGCGCGAGAAAGCCGTAAGATAATACGCGCACGTGCTAAAGCAGTCGTCAGCGGTATATATATAGTGGTGTGGTTTTTATTTAACTTAACTTCTCTCTCCGTGTAATTCGTATAGGCCAGAAGCTCGTCTAAAAGAAGATGAAACCACTGCGCCGCGGCGTGCGATTTACATGGAGCCCCGGGTTTATGAGGAAATAAAGTGCACACACACGCGCGCTTGTGTGTGTGTGTGTATCTTCCCATCAACTGATTTGCATAATAATGCGGTGCGGTCTTATATATATACCAAAACAGAGATTATATATTATACGCACTTGTATTATAATTTTCGGACCTGGTAATTTATTCGGTTATTGTTTTAAATGTGTGTCATTATATACGCGATGTAAGCATAATTATTATTATACTACGTGCACACGCGTAACATACTTTACCTGAGAATTCAATTGGGCCTGTTTATGGTTCTGTAATTAATTGCAAAGGGTGTTTTTTTATGCAAATGATTAATCTTTGTAGTAAATTTTTTTTTGTTTTAAACCGAGTTTTGGTTGTAAGTGAATGGTTATGGGAGTATTGTGCTGTGCGTATATTGGAAATGACCGGCAATAATTTTTTGTCATTAAATTAAACTGTAAAATAGTTCCCACGATTAGAGAAAACTTGTGTGTTTCGCAAGCTTCTTCAGCGATTATATACGTCCATATAAAACGTACGTAAAGTTACAACAATCGACGTTTATAACGTTCTGGTTGCAAAAGTCACTAGATTTGTAGGATAAAGAGTGTGTCATTAAAAATTGTGACATTAATTGAAAATAAAACGAAAGAAACAAGAGAAAACGAAAGTTATATCTTTGTACATGTTAACAAATAACATTTAACAATAATAAATATTTCATTTAAGCCATAACATAACTGTTCTTATACAATAAAATCGAATTTTTCAATTGAAGCTCCGAATTAACATTCGACACGACAAATCTGCAATCAGCTTCAACATTCCCTTAACACCAAATAAACCATCTTAATCGAAAAATCAGTGGAATTCATTTCAACTCGAACCGCTCATTACTAGAAAACACTTTCGCACTCCAAATCTCCTCGTAAACCTCAACCTCATTTTTAACAGAAAAAACAGCCCAAAACCTGATCGGATCGCATTCCACTTCGCACCTATAACCGCAAGATACTCCACACGCGAGTACACAACTCTCTTATAAGTATACGGAAAATCCTTTGCGCCGAAAACACCGCTTACTTACTACATATATATACACACGCGTACGAAGAATTCTCACGATGAGGCGTCCGATACACGCGTTCGCATGTTGTTATTTTTTTTCCCTCTCTCTCTCTCTCTCTCTCTCTCTCTCTCTTCATCCTAATGCGCGCGGAGTAAAATCGAGGCTGCAGCTGCGTGATTTACTGTTACCGTGAAATCGCGAAAACGCGAGTTGTGCGTTATATAGACCGCGGCACGTTGTAGCAATAACAGCAGCAGCCTTCTTTGCTCGACATTTAGCTCCGTGTGTGTGTGTGTGTGTCTCTACCACGCGATTTACGCGAGGTCGGGGTGTGAATTTTTTTTTTTTTTTTCGGGAGGTTTTGGAACTTGCTTGTCAGCTCGAAGTGGAAGGAGATGATTTATAAGGGATTAATCATTACGAGCTCGGTGGTGATTTTGGCGAAGGTTAAGTATTTATGAGGGGGGTTTTGGTTTTTTTTTGGGAATGTGGAATGGACGAGCAGTTAATTTTTAAAGTTATTCGGAGCATCTGTGAAATAAAAGATGACCTCAGATATAATTTATTAATGCGAGGTATGCATGTGAGGAGAGCAGTGAACGTAACTGAAACAAAAAAGGGGAAAAGAACCCGAAATTTCGTGTGGTTTAATAGCCTGCAAATGCAAACATTTTTCATATAACGTAGATATACAATTGTGAGAATATCATACGGTTCTAAAACATTTTAAAATAAAAAGCACTTAACATTCGAACCATTCTCAAGTGTATTACGTGACTTTTACGTATATATGCATTGCAAAAAGTGTGGAAAAAACACCAAGTCGGTAAAGAATTCTTGGAAGAGCATATAGTAGTCATATATTATACATTCCGAAATACATGTTCCGGTAATATTATAATGCAATTATATTAATCTAGCGACCTGGTTTTCCTCCCGGACAAAAAGATACGAGGTGCAAATATAAAAAGAAAAGTGCTTCATCTAGCCTCGTTTAAACTTGTTAAGTGTACATGAAGCAATTTAGATCGCGCCCGAGAGAAAGATTTAATTCACATAGAGCCGTTGCAGTGTGTATATAACGCATATACATATAAACAGTTATACAGTTGTTACTGTGTTATGCGTGTATGTATTTAAAAGTATAAGAGTTTCAGCAAGTGTGAAAGATTGGTTTAACGATACGGAAAGGCAAACATTTAATTCAAACGTCCGTTTTCTTCTTCACATCGCAGTAGTTTTATTCATATAATGCATTAAAAAAAATCGAGGCAGCTGTTATTACGGAATATAACAGGCATTGTAATAAGAAGCGCCAAATGCTCATTATAATCAACCCACATTATCTGAAATTATAGTGTAGTTATAGTTGAATTTAAACAAAACTATATATGCGTATAATAATAAAAGATTACATTGAAATTGAAATTCCTATATTATACAAAAACACAATCATACCACGTAATTTCAACCTTTCTAATCAGCGTGTAGAGACACGATTCATTCATCCCAATGCACCAAAAAAACCTCCCACACGATTTTGCCACCACAAAACATCTCGTAACCTTCGCCTCAATCAACCTCCTCCTTCTCTCCTGCTACTGCACGTCAAACCGTCACCTAAACAAAAACCTCTAATCCGCTCGTCCTCCATGCTCTCTTCCATCTCGCGACATTCGCCTCATTCTCTCTCTCTCGTGCGGGGAAAGCCGTTCGTGTTTCCGCGCTCGGCCGCGGAATCGCTTCCGCTTGAAGCGCACGCCGGGCTAATTAGAACGTCGTTGCGCGCGCGCGCGTGTACGGGGAAAAAGTGTGGGAGTGCGCGAGCACTGTGTGAGGAGCAAGAGGCAGAGATGGATTATAGCCACGCGCACGTGGTGGGTTTTGTGGTATATAGGAGATATATGTACATGGGTGCAATGAAGGAAGGGAGAATAGCTGGTGATGCGTTGAAGGATTGAATAAGGTTTTCGTGGTTTGATATAATATAATAGGGGAATATGGTATTGTTATATTTGATTATCAGTTTGATTCAATTATGAAAATCGGTATTATGAAAATCTTTGAACATATAGATTTCATTGTTAATAGTTATGTTCATTTATAAATCATAAATAAGATGTTATTAAACAAAACGATTGTTTCTTTTTATATGATGAAGTACCATCGATATATGTAAGAACCGATGTATCTGAATTCACAATGATATTACAGTAGAGTTTCGTCACTTTTTTTTCAAATATTAATACTTTTTACTTTATATCTCTATGCACTACCGTTTCATGCAAACCCAACTGCACCCGGCATACCATTATTCCTATATACCCTCTTCTAATTATTACAATACGTACGCTATATATATACCACAACATACCTTCGTCATTCTCAGGGAAGATTCTAATCGCCCTTTGGCAATTTATCTTTTTCACAATACATCGGCAGGTAAACGACCAACAGTTCCGGAATCGATTTCAAGAAAATCGACCGCGAAAGAATCGCGCAACCGCGCGGCTTTTGCTCCTTTCTTGCATCGAGCTATGCATGTATATATATATATACACCTATAAATATCACGGTATGCGCGTGCAATGGATATATGAATGTATATCTCTGCCTGCGCGTTCTTCTGAGAAACCTCGATGTATATAATAAGTCCATTAGACTAGAGAGAGAGAGAGAGAGAGAGATATTGTACGCTATAGTATAGAACTTCGATGTGTTTTGTCGGAACTTTTTTTCTCTCCCGCGTGTATGGAGGCAAAAATAATGAAACTATGGGATATTTTCACGTGTAATATGTTATTATCGTTTCTTTTTTGTTTGCGATTATTGCACGGCAAAAAGAAAAGTGATACGCCACAGTGCAAGTGTCGCGTGCATTAAGTATAACTTTCTTTCCTGTCGTGTTTCGTATTGAAGTTTGATATTCGAGATGATAAGGGTAGTGCATCGTGAAACCCGCGCGTCGTTGTAAATACGTTATAATTTTATTGTCTTCTTTACACTATCCACTATATATATATATAATATCGTATATTCTCAGCTTAATTAATATAATATGTATGATGTGATTGTTTACACGTATATAATTGAGTTTTAATTACATAGTTTATACTCGTGTACAATAACATCATCATCATTATTAGTCAAATTATGCCTGTTCGATAAGAAAAAAAAAGTATACTTAAGAATTTCGTAATTATTCCTCCAAACTGAATTCAAACGCATTATTAGTCTCCAAATTTCTAATAGCAAAATAATATCGCCTAACTATATAAGCGCACATTCCCACACGCATGTCCCCGATTATTTAATCATCTCATCTACAATCCCCATTTGCGAATTTACGATAATGACAACAACAACATATTTCACTTATCCCTCAACGTATACCTATGTATCCATATGTAATTTCCAACTTTCGCTTGCAGGACCGAGACGAGCAGACGCGACTAGAGATGAAGCACCGTAAGGAGGAGGACGACCTTTACCGGAAATTCGCTCGCCATCGTCGGGAGGAAGATCGCCGAATACGCGAAGAGTTCCGGGTAATTATATACATATATACTTTCTATCCTATATTCTTTAGCTTCGGCTCGACAGAATTTGTCATCATTTCTTTGTTTCTCGTGCGCTTATAGGACGAGTGGGAAAAGGAATTAGAACAGCTGTCGGAGAAGTGGGAACGTGAACGAGGTAAAGCACGTAACCAACAATTCCAGCAGGAGAAGGAGGACCTCGAAAAGAACATGACGCTACGCAGGGACAAGAAGAAGGAAAGCCTCACTCGCAAGATGCTCGAGCACGAACGGTATATATATAATATACACGAGAGCGCACGTGCTTATCGCGACGCTTTGCATCCTCTCTCGTTCTTTTTCTTTTATCTTTATACCTGCCCGTCCCAGTACAATGAGGAGTCGAGGGCGTACACAATG
The DNA here is from genome assembly GCA_035583055.1 of Torymus tubicola. Taxonomy (NCBI): domain Eukaryota; kingdom Metazoa; phylum Arthropoda; class Insecta; order Hymenoptera; family Torymidae; genus Torymus; species Torymus tubicola. The sequence continues at coordinate 29,523,384 of JAWWEQ010000010.1, read as the reverse complement.
CGTGCGAATTCACGCGACGAGAGAAAGAGAGCCCTAAGATAATTGCTACGGGGATTGCGTAGAAGCTCAGTTGTTCGCGCGCACGGGTGTTGGGACTTTTGAAAATTCAGAGTTAATTATATAGGGTTTTGTGGATAAATGATGAGTTGTCATATGAATTCTATTAAGTAATTTAAATGATTTTTCTCGAAGGTATATGTTTATATCGATTCTTTTACTAATTGTTTATATATTTTTATTTAATAATTTGCGAACGACGATGAACTTTATCTCAAGTATTAATATGTAAATTCGAATGATTATCCAATTCGATCGCGACACGTTAAATTATATCGGAACGCAATCACCTTACTATATAAAAAAAACATAATAATTCCCTTGCTACAAATATCAAAGAACTAAATTTTGAAGATACCGAAACCTATGTAACCAAAATATCTGAAAATTTATGCTATTCTCGAAACAATGTCACCTGCGAATACAAAATAACCATGAAACTCGTAAACAGGGCAGCGACGGCAGCACTGGTCGAGAAGCAGAGCACGGAGATGCTGGAGCTGATAAACGAGGCGCGCAGCGAGTACATGCAGCAGGAGAGTTTATACCTCGACGAAGGCGTCGACTATATACATGGGGCGCCGCCTAGTCCTTATCCGTCCAGGGCGCCGCCTCCACATCCGCCCGCTTTGGCAAAATATCATCTGTACAACGATCCACTCGAGTTCGCCGACATCGATCAGATCGCCATCTCCGTAAGTTTCCTACAATAACTGCTCTGTTCACTATCGTTTTTTTTCTTTTTGATATAACATATCTACGTAATTCAAGTTGCTTTATTTGAATTTATCCATTTCTTATGTTTTAATCATCTACAATCATAGTATTTAAATTTTTTCACACTAATCATCCCTATAACAGGTAGCTCAAGAGGACCAAAAAACCTTCACCGACCTCGTGCGTCAGCTGGTAAGCAAATGTGGCTCGGACATCGAGAAAGCACGTACGATCTTCCGCTGGATCACGGTGAAGAACCTGAACACAATGCAGTTTGACGATAATCTACAAGTTGATACACCAATGGGCCTACTGCGTGGTATTAAACATGGCACCGAATCCTATCACGTGCTGTTTAAGCGACTTTGCAGTTACACCGGTCTTCACTGTGTCGTTATCAAGGGTTACAGCAAGTCTGCTGGGTATCAACCGGGCGTACGCTTCGAAGACAATCGATTCCGTAATAGCTGGAACGCTGTTTACGTAGCAGGCTCGTGGCGTTTCGTACAGTGTAACTGGGGCGCGCGGCATCTCGTTAACGCCAAGGACGTGCCGCATCCTGGACAACCTAAAGAGAAGAGCGATAGTCTAAGGTTGGTGTAGGACTGATTGTATGTGGCTGGATAAAGAAGTTCGGTTGGGCTCGTTTATATTTTTTGTTGATACATATACTGTTAAAGTAGAAGTGAGAAAACCGTGATTAATATATAACGGATATATTTCATGTAAACCTTTACAGCAGACGGAAAACTCACTGTTGTATATATAGCGTTAAGCAAAGAATATTTTTTTATTATACATATATATTTTTTTATAATGTCAGAAACATGTTATTATCTTCTCGTTTAATTACCCTTTTTTACTCCATATTTACGGTCTATGTCAAGATTGTCGTCAAAAAAGCACATAATACCTATATACACCATCGATCTAAAAAGAAAAATTATTATAGAGCATAAAAATCGCATGAAACTTATATACAGTTCAGCGACCAAAGAGCGCAGACTCGTAAAATCGAAACGCGCGTAAAAATTTCCTTCCCACTGCTAATCTTACAACGAGGCGCTTTGGCCGTTACGCAAAATAACATAATAATATAATTTGCGAAACCGTAGAAAACTGAAAAGCAGAAAGGAGGGGAGAGAGAGAGAATGCATATATGACATTGCATTATTAACGTCCTCCTACCTTTCAGATACGAATACGACGATCACTACTTCCTAACGGATCCGCGGGAATTCATATACGAGTTCTTCCCACTGCAGGAGGAGTGGCAGCTTCTCAAGCAGCCCATCTCTCTCCAAGACTTTGAGGAATTGCCTTTTGTTCGCTCGTTATTCTTCAGGTATGACATCGTCAGTAGTCCCTTATACATATCTGTGTATAAAAAGATGCTAATTTATGACAATACGCGGTATCAAAGTTTGTTTTGAAAAATTTGAAACACATGTAAATTATATCATATGTATACTGCTAAATACATCATTATTTATAAATATTTCAACATTTTTATAAGTAATTTAAACTTTTTTATTAAATTTTCAAATTATACGTGATTTGTGATTTGAAACAAAAAAGGTATAGAGATTTTATAAAGCTTTACTTTAGCAATTTTTACACTTGAAAATTGACAGGTACGGTCTGTACTTCCCTGACACCAATACCAATGCCGTTATGTACACTGACGCGACGGGTGCCGCGACGGTGAGGATAGCCATGCCGGCGAACATGCAATCATCCCTGATCTTCCATTACAATCTCAAGTTTTACGACAGCGACGGCGACAATTACGACGGCGTCTCCCTCAAGAGATTCGTTATGCAAGTGAGTATATAAGAAGCGGATCATCGCAGCTCCTGATACGTTGCTCTTCATTGTGCTGCGCATGCTTCCCATAATTGTTGTTTGTCTTCTAGCAAGTTTAACGTGTCGTTTAATATGTATACTTATTACTTTAGTTTTGCATAAGAAAACGTATCATTATGAATATTATCGTGATGACACCGAAATGAAAGAACAAAAAAATGAAGCTGGTACTATATTCTCGCAGTGAAAAGTATAAGCTCATTTTAACCGATCATTGTTCCCAGTACAAAAAAAAATAATAAATATAAACAAATTGATCGTTTCCTTCATTTTCAGTCGGTGCTCGGTAACATGGTGGCCTTCCGTGTTCATGCGCCGTGCTCCGGATCTTTCCTCCTCGACGTCTTTGCGAACGCAGTCACGCCCAAAGAATACCTTACCGGCGAGCCCATGAAGTTCAAGAGCGTCTGTAAATTCAAGATCGCCTGCGTGGAGTTGCAGACGGTGATGGTGCCGCTGCCCGACTGCGCGAGCGGCGAGTGGGGACCCACTAAAGCCACGAGACTCTTTGGCCTCGTACCAATTACGCATCAGGTACAAATGTAGTGATAATTTTTTTTTTAGGAATGTTGCCGATAGAATCAACGTTATTGTCCATAGTAAATTCTATTGGCAACTATATTGAAATGTGAACATCAGTTACATATAGTATAAATTACTTTTAAATTCGAAAACCAACTATTTCTTCTTAAATAAAAATTGGTATTTATTGTTTAATTGGCATTAATATCTTTACTCTGTACATAATAAATTTTTGTTTCTGTAAAAGAATCTTAGGTACTGATTTACAATTTTTCTTAATAACGTATAGTAACAGCTTTTAAGGTGGTTCTTTTACAACTTCCCTAGTCAAAACAGTGCGAAGTAAAAAAGTTACCTACTAAAATTAAAAAAAAACCATAGTTGAAATGTGTCAATATATTATAAATAAAGCGTATTTAACATGATAAAAATAACTTCATTTTGGTCATTTCGCAGGAGGCCCTAGTGTTCGCGGGTCGCGAGCTAGAGATCCAATTCCGCATGTCGCGTCCACTGACGGACTTCATGGGAACGCTACACAAGAACGGCATCGAGGAGAAGCGCCTGTCTAAGTATGTGAGCCACGCCGTAACGGACGATCTCGTGGTCACGTTTAAGATCAACTTCCCGGAGGAGGGCCAGTACGGCCTTGACATCTACACGCGAGAGTCAACCACACCCCCGCATCATGACGTCTCCGGCGAGAAGCATTTACTTACTCACTGCTGCAAATACCTCATCAATTCCAGCAAGAGGAATTGAAGATAAATAGATTTGCTTGGGACATTATGAATGATTTCAGTGTATCTGTTACGACGGTGAACGCTGAAACGTGGGTTCGCAATAACTCGAAACGTTCGTTTTAAGAGTAAAAAATTTTATTTGACGATACATTTGATGCATAGAATGCAATTTAAGTTTGAAAAATGCGCCGATACGCTTAGTAATGATTTGACAGCGTACGCCAGATGTGTCTCAATAATGATTGATTAAAATCATGTACATAATTTTTATAAATTTAAAAATCTTTATATTTGGTTGTTCAAAGTATAATTAAGGGCAAACAAAAACTTAATCGTCGTAATACAAAAAAATATGAAATACTGACACTATAATATCGTAAATAGTTAGTAATCTTTAATAATATTTATTAATTCGCATAATAAACCAATGTTTTTTTTTGTTTCAAAATATTATCACAACTTTAAATGCATATTAGGCAACTTTAAAAACGTTATAATAATAAACTTTATAAGTTGCAAGAAATATGCAGCAATAGGGAATGTAGCTTTTCAGAAATTATATTAATTCTAAATTTTAATCTTGATATTTTGATTTTATTTTACAGATTTTAAATATAATTATATTTTTAGAATCTTCGTAAAATCATCGAACTTTTTACAGTTACCTCTTAATATTTAGTAAAAACTTAATTTAAGTAATATTTCCACTGAGTCTTAAGTTTTTAATTTACGTCACAGCGCAGTAATTAACTTTATTAAAAAGTTTTATTAATCTTACTATTTGAGATTATTAATTTTATTATAAATATCGGTCATTCATAGTTAAAAAAATATTTATGTATTATCTAGAAATGAAAAGAATATTTTTTTATGTACAACGTCCTATCATAATTTTTATTGTAGGTATATATACAAAAGCAGAAGCATTCGATGTTTTCATAAAATATCCTCTATTAAACTTTATAATAAATAAAAATTCCATACTTATTTTAACAGTAATTATGTAAATATCTTCTTACAAAATAATGTACTGATTTCTTAAAAGAGTTTCAAACATTTAAAAAATATCAATTATTTTTTCTCTTATTCTAACTAATTAATAAAATACATGCAGTGAAAAAATTTGAAAAAAATTGAAAAAAGAATCATGTTTTTGTTGTTGTAATGATTAAACTGCGGATGATTATACACAAACAACTTGTCAAACATTTTTAAAATATAAAGAATAATAAATGTTTTTAATTTTATGTAATCATCCACGATTTAATGATTCATATATTTTTATAAGTATATATATTTATTAAAATTTTGCTCTTACAAAAATGTTACTAATTTTAACTCGCTCTTAGATTTCTTTAAAATCGTGCAGGTTGAATAAATAACATGTTTAAGATTTTTTATTTACATTGATATATTTTTATATAATAATTTTAATATAGCGATAATATACCGCTGCTGTTTGTACATAGCATATATTTGTATTTTTTCACAAATATCACTAAATCGCATACAATTTGTAAAATTATTTAGACTGAAAATAAAAATTCACCAAACACTTTTGTCTTTTTTTAAATTTCATTTTACGTAAAAAAGTAAAAATAAAAATGTGTAGAACAGTTAACATGTACAACAAACCAGGTACTTGTTCTGTAAAGTATAAGTTTAAAAATGACAAAATATTTTTGACATTTGATTACAACTATAATATTATACAGTAATATGTTTTTAAAAAGTAACTGTAATGACAATTGTTTGAATTAAGGATTTGGAGCAATTTCTTCTGTAGGATTAGTTCGCTGCATGTAGAACTGTTCTCCAAACCATTCTCTATGCATTTCCATGTAACTGAAAAAAAATTTTTCCGTGAATATTTAAATAATATGAATAAAGAGAAATAATACTCTTTTGCGAACAAACCATTGAAATCTTACCTTAAAAACATGTCTAGATACTTTAATATAACTTTTAATTTTTTATCGGGAATATCTGCTGATTGCAGCAACTCGGGTAATTTTACTGAAAAAATGATTTAATTTTAGTTTTTGATTACAGTCATTACCCAAAATTAATAATCGGAACTTACCAAATAAACGCACTAAATGTATAGCTCCATAAATCATCGATGCCTGCGGTTTTGATTCTCTTTTTGTATCTTCCGGCATTAATCGCCATTTATTAGAGTCTTCTAGTAAAGAACTTATTTGAGCTGAATTAACTAAAGGTACAGACATTCTTAATGTGACACCTCGAGGGCTGGAACATCTTGAACTTGTACTTGCCAAACTGTTCATGCTATACAAACAATGTACATTAGCAAAAAAAAAACGTAACAAATAAATATACAGATACTATTAATTACCTTGATAAATTGCCTGTTTCTTGTTTTATTTCTTCAATGGGTTTCGGTGGTTTCGGTTCTTCTACTGAACTTAAACGACATGACCGTAATTTACGTCTTGTGTTTGACATAGCAGGCGCATTGGATTTATCTGCATCAGGTTCCTGCTCTCGAAACGGTGGCAAATGCGCAAATTCAGTTTCATCAACCTCTTCCTTTATTACTACTTCAGAACTAAACAAAAATTACTTTTACGTAGCGCATTCTACTTTTTTTCTCGAGGATAATTTTATATTGTATTAAAAAATTAACTTACTCTACTTCTTCTTTTACTGGAGACGACTCTTCGGGATTTGTTGTTATTGGTATTGATTTCATTGTGTTGTATTGCTCTTTTTCATGTCTGTATAAAAGAATTTCACCTAAAGTAAAATCAAAATACACTCTCAATCCATCTGCTACTTCTCTACATAAGTTTATATCAGTAATTGTTTTTTCTAGACTGTTTTGTACTTTATTTCTCTGTGGCTTATCAGGAATGTTTGTTAATTGTGTGGTTGTAAAATGTTGCACCCATGATTCTAAAATACTTATCACAGTTGGTTGTGCTGGTAATACAGCAAGCTATAACATAGTAAATATAGCATGTAATGAGTATAATATAATAAATAAATCCCATTACTCTGCAATTTCTTAAATTTTGGTAAGATATAATTAATTATTGTACCTTATTCTTATTTACTATTAAGTCATAATCCTGTTCCAAAACTCGCTTTAATGTAGCGCCAATTTCAATATCTACTCCAGGCTTCATACTAGCTCCTGATTGGCTACCACCTCTACTATCATCATCTCCAGACGTTTCCTCGTAATCTGAACTACTTTCTGTATCCTCTTCAGTGACGATATCCTATAATTTAAATAGCAATATTTGTAAAAAAAAATACGTGAAAATTGAAATTGAAATGGTAAAGGCTAACAAAATTTAACTTTCTAAGAATTTAAAAAGTAGTATTTAATATCAGCCATTTTTCCTTTGGTCATATATATTTTAAAGACTGTTGCATAAACCAAACGGTATGACAGGACCTTAATAAGTAAGGAGCAAGATTCATTTAAAAATATACAAGTTACAAAATCTCCATTGTGTTAGACATTGTTTCAATGTATAATTACATTAATTGCATTGACAAGTAAGAAATTTACTCATTTTATCAATTGTATACCTCTGTATCATAATCTTCGTGTTGACCAGAACTACCATCCTCTGATGAACCAGTTGTGGCTGATGTAGCACGGCTACCACTACTTCGAGCTCGTCTCTTAGCTTCTGTACCTGATTCTATTGAACGTTCTGAAAATTTATGACTTCTCTTTTTACGCTCACGCCTATACAAGTAAGCTCCTCTAAATAATAAAACAAAAATTTTCAGTGAACAACAAAATACATAAAATAATATTAACAAATTTAGTAGAAAATTTAGCATACAATTGAAGCTGGGCTTTCTGTGCTAGATCCCTTTGTAACTGACGATTTTCTTCTGTATCCTTTAGAACATATTCTTCTGTTACACAACGATCCCATGAGGAATTCCATCCCTATATTGAAACAGTCAATGATTAAAAGTTTTTTCAAAAAATTATTTTTAATTCATATTTAAAAATATTTTACTTGAAAATGAATTAAATATTCCACAGCCTTCCTCCCTCTTTGATCTTTATTGACAATCACATCAAGTACCTATAATAATATGGAATAATTACTGTTTATTCATTAAAAGAATGTTGATAATTTTTTCATTTAGTATTGAATAAGTTATTAATAAAATAATTCTTTCTGCAAACAATTTAATAAACAAGTACAAAATCACAACAAAATAGTATAGACAGCTGATGAGGTTACCTTTGAATCATAAAGTACTTTGGCTTTGGTTGGGTCTGGCTCATAACACAACACTTTCTCACCGTCTGAAAATTTGAATTTAGGTCCTCGGGTCGATACCATCTTTCTAATAATCACATTTAGATAAACAAAAACAGACACAATGTATGGTAAACAAACAAGTTAGTGCCGGCGGTTTTCATGACGTGCGAAACTCAATCATATAGCGACGCTATAATAGCGTCAACACACTACACAAACTGTATAGTGTAGTATACACGTATAATATAGAATATGCGCATCTGTCTCATGGGTAATGGCGTCCTCTGCGGCTTCCCACTTCGACAGACGGCGTGAGGGAAAGCGACACTAGTGCCCAATGCAATGATAATTTACATAAGGTGGCTAAAGTTAGAAACATAGGTAGGGTAGCAAGCATATCAATTATTAGGAAGAATGTTAAAATAAGTATCATATTTTTTGTTACAATTATTTATTGTGATAAGAAAAATATTGTGTAAGACACTATCCAATAAAAGAAATTCATTATACTTACTATACGATACAGCTACGTAAATTTTGTGCATGTTATTTATGTTTCCAGTCCATTTTCATGTTTCCAATTTTCGCCACTTTTTATGAAAATTTAACATTACTTTTGGCGCTATATTATCACAGGGCAGTCACTGACAATGACAAAACGCCCCCCTGCCGCCAACCCCTCGCTGTCTATATGTAAAAACTTGGTTTTTATATTATATTATTATTTATAGGCACGACCGCACTGCTGAGGAGAATCTTGTATTTTCATCGAAGTGAAAATTACAACACTTCAAATACTTATAAAAACTTAATGTATAATAATAATAAAATTATACAGTCCCATTTATGTAAGTCGATTAATAAGCGAAAATTGACTGTATAGTGTATTGAGACATTAAAAAATCGTTTTTATCGATTTAACTCAGCAGGAATTGCTTTTATATGAAAATGTTAAGTAGGAAAAAGTTTTGATTAAATATTATCTACAATTTTTGTGTGTAATATTTTGGTGTGAAATCAAATTCTGTTGTAGCCGAAATATAGCCTAATTGTAGCCAAAAATCATGCATTTTATGCATATTTAGGCGTTTAACTTCGTTTTTATAGATCTAACTCGTTAGAAATTTATTTTATATAAAAATGTTAAAAAGGAAAAGTTTTGGTTTAATATTATCTACAACTTTTGTATTTAACATTTTTGTATAAAATTAAATCGGGCTAAGCTATAAATGAAAATCGATCATTTTAGGTACATTTAGGCATTAATAATCGTTTTTTTGGATTTAACTCATCAGGAATTAATTATAAAAAAAAATGTTCATTAGGAAAAAGTTTTGTTTTAATATCATCTATAACTTTTACATCTTACATTTTTGTGTAAAGTCAAATCCTGTAAAATAATAGCTAAAAAACGATTATTTTTTGTTTTTAGTGGTTTTTTCACTATTATAAAAAAAATGTTTAATGTAAAAAAGATGTATTTTTATTAGTTTTAGCAGATGCATTTGTAATTTTAGAATTTTTATTTCATTTTGTACCCATTATGTTGAAAAATCGTTTTTCACATTTTTAGAAGCTCTGGCGTTTTTTAAATTTCTCACCGATTTCGCTCAATATAGCACCATATCTTATTTGTAATTAGACGAATATATGATTAAAAAATCACCGAGATTCGTCAATTTTTCGGTGAGATAATGGGGTTACTTGATTACATACATACGTACAGACATACGTATATCTTGAAAAATGTTTAAAATGAACTCATTTTGGGTGGAAAATGATTTTATGTTGTACATTTTCGGAACTTGAAGTGTTACAATTTTCGCCTTGATGAAACTATAAGGCTTTCCCGAGAAGCGGTCGTGCCTAAAAAGTATAATAAAATGATTATTTTAAATATGTGTAAATGAATAATGAAGATATGAATGAATGATGAAGACAACAAAAAGCTCATTCAAACAAAATTAATTCAATGTTTTTACCTGTTTCCCAGAATTTCTTGATAAACAAACCGCTATATTAAACAAAATCGATTTGGCAAACCCCTTATTTTGGCTTTAGATTTGGATTCAGTATCATAAAATATGTAAAAAAAACATGTTTCGACTATCTGGAAAAAACTAAAAAACCACTAATTATTTTAATCTCCGAAACTTAGGAGTGTACTCTTTGTTTTGGATAATTCATTGTATTTATTTTTTTATAGGATGAAATAGAGGAGTCGGTAAGGTAGGACTATAATACCCCCTTAATAATCTAACGGCCCCTCTCCATTGCATGCCGAATGCCATATGCCGTATGCTTTAATTACTCCTATAGACTTTTCAGGGTTGTCTTGCAAAGCTTGACCAATCAGCGAAGAAGTCTATACGAGTAGTTAAAACATACGGCATTCGGCATGCAATGGGGAGGGGCCGTAAAACACAATGCACTAATCTATAATCAGCTCCAATATTCTATTTTTTTACAATACCTGGAAATTAATTAATTTATTAACGTTGATTAATAAAATAATTTTTAAAGAATGGGTCGTGTTTTAGCTCCTAATTTAGGGAAGCCAATTAAATTACAATTTATAAATAAAATTTTTTTCATTAAATACGTGATTTCGAAGCACTCTCATACTCCAATTGATTCTAACAAAATTAGTAGTGAAATAAATATCTTGCCCGAAATTCTCATTGTAATTTTATTCATTTGCTGCATGTAAAAATCAAATAGCCATTTCGTTCTGTAGATTGATGAAATTAATCGACGATTCATCTTTTAATCGGTTATCAAGTTTAATAGTGACAACTATAATTTTGTGCATCACAGGAATGAATTATGATTCAATGTATGATTTAGTTGAATATAAAATTCAATAGTTATTCATTTCCTGAATCAAATCTAATAAATCATGAGATAGTAAAAATCATTTCATTTTTCTCTCCGTGTAGGTATATATGATTGTTATTATTATACGATCACGAAAGAATTTCTAATTTATAGATGATAGAGTATGATAAGAATGGTTCTACATAATTCGATAAAATTATATTTATACGGAATCGATAAAATTTGGTTGCTTTTTCAATAAAACAACGAAACTTACAGATTCACTATATATAGATAATAAATTTCTTATAGCATGACTTTATTGCATAAAATCGGTTGTGCCATTCAAAAGGAAAATTAAAATTAATGAGAAATAGGTAATTAGTAGACCTCATAAAGCGCTTGAAAATAATCGCAAAATATATAACATAATTTTAAATGAAAAACAAATTTATTTTAACAAGTTATGTTGGAATGATGAAGATGTTGGAAAGGGTATAAATACAAAACAAGTAATGTAAATTTTTTATAACACTTTTTTTTCATTTTCTGGTAAGTCTATGGTAATTAATAATTAATAACAAGAAAAAAACCTTTTTTTCATCAATGTGTCTACAGTAATTATTAAAAGGTACAATTAGCAAATTACTATGTTGTGTATTCACTTTGTGTAATAATAGATAATAATATAATTGTAATATTTTTTTGTATAATTATAGCGCATTTTTCTCACGTACTCGATTCCTCGTTTCTTTTTCTACAAATATAATATGTTATCTAATATTTTTACCGTTTTGTTTACATATCCACGTTGGATTATTATCAATCGGCCTTTGTATTTTAAACTTTCACTGCTATTTATATTACTTCAATAATCGAATACTAAAAATACAAATGTTTCATATGTGTCGAGCGATTTTTCGAAAGCTTTGAACGGCGCGATTTCGCTGCTTTCGAAACGCTTCATTTCTTTTGTTTTTCTTACATGCATACGATAGAATATTTTTTTATAGCTTCGCCTATATAAAATTAAGGGGCTCGTGAAGAAAATTTGCACTTAACAACCACGTTATTCTTAGAGTAAAAAAAGAGAAAGAGATTTTTCTTTTATCTTTTTACATAGCATAGATTTCTCATATATTTTGTTTTTACAAAAATTCTCTTGCACGTTCCTTGAGAAAACAAGGTTTCCGCTTTGCATACAATCATTTACTTTTATCGCGCATATCATACACAAAGAGAGAAAAAATTGATTGATTATCAATTTGAGAAAGCCAAGCGCACACGTTGCTTATTAGCGATATTTTCTCTCTTTCTTCATTTTTTTAGTATAATAATATGATCATTTAAATATACAGTATTCTAAGAGAACTACTTCAAAAGCCCTTTAATGTTACTAAGGATACTTAAAATTCACTTAGCCATAACGTACCATTATATGTACACACGAAGCTTCATTTATTTTATCTTTAGACTATACAATTATGTAAACGTAATGTTTAATAATAAAATTATAACGTAGTAATGCCTAGCCTACCTACCTAGTGTCGACAGGAATATTTTACAACAAAAATTACAATCCTCTCTTTTACTTTATATTTTTCTTCTCGGTCGCACTTACTTTTATATATTTGTTTGTTAACGTATGAAATTCTTTTTTGTATTTCTCTTAATTTGTAAATACCTACACGAACTAGATTTTACGTTACGTTTCATCCCATCACAATATGGAGTGTAGACCAAATTAAATTTATTTTTCTTGATTTTACTATACTAAAACACGTTTTTTCATATATACACAGCTGACATTTCATTCAACGCCCGTTAAACATCTCCGAATGAATATAAGCGTGCTATTATTTACAATAAACGAAAATTAGCGGGCGTGATTTCTCTGCAACGATTAACGATATCAGACTAAATAATTATGTTGGGATTGATATGAACATGACTTAATTAGCAGAAATACAAAAAGAAAAAAACAAGGTAAAAGTTAAAGCGTTGATAGACTTACTTGGACAGAGCTGTTAAACCTAAAGACCAAGTTAGTCAAAAAATCAAAAAATATAAACAATCGATATGTCTCAGTTCTGAATGTTATATTATGTAAAAAAAGATACACGATATAGAATTCAAAGCAATTATGGTACTTCAAGACCTTTTTCTCATTTGAAAATTACTTTCAACATAATGATTTGATAAAAATGTTTTGGATATTTCTAAATTTAAAGTTATATTAGCTATAATTACAATTCAATTGTGAATTACAAATGAAAAGTTTATTAATTTTCACGTATCTTTTCTTAAATAATAAACATAACAATTAAATACAAGGTATATGAAGCAATATAAGCAATATGTACGCATTTGTTTACAATCAACAAATGGTCACTTATTTTTACTCATTCAACTTTATAATATATAAATTAACATTTGTATACTTCAAGTAAAAAAAGAAAAATAAAACAAGACTCATATTATTAGCCGCTATACAAAATTACATGTGTGATGCATTATATAGTTGAAAATATAAACCTAACCCGACCAAAAAGTCAACAAAAATGAATGCTACAGTTACATTAGAGAGAAAAGGGAGCGATACCACTAATGACCTATTTATTTAATTTTTTTTTCTCAATAAACATAAAAAAACGCGTATGAACGTTTATATGTGTATAATTGTAAACTAGAGTATCAATTTATAAAAACAATAATAAGAGAAAAATGTATGTCTCGATCACGTGCATTTCTTAATTTGCATGTCAATAGTGAAAATGCTAAGCACGGAAGATATTAATGAGTTTTTTAATTACACAATCTTTGAGAACAATTCTAGTCATAATAATATAGAAAATATTATAATTAATTAACATTATCATAATAATTATAGTGAAGTTGCACAATTTAAACTCACTAGGTTATCTTTCTTTAATAAAAATTCAAACAGGTTCGTATTTACAATGAAAGGTGCCTTGCATACCTTTATGATAATTTATTTACAAAATATATTGATTCATATATTACCTATTGAATTCAACATTTTATCCTTTCTTTCATCTTTTTGTCTTTTACTCTCTCACTCTATCTCTCACACATGTTTGAATTATATAATTACAATTTTTATTTATGTTCATAATTTTAAGTATGACTTACATTTAATATTTTATTTATTTTGTTTTTTTTCCTCATAAATACAAAATAAATTCTTCTTTTTGACATTACTATACCCAAGTCCTCTGCTAACACTGTGTTGAATTTTACTGTCTGATAGACTTGTTTAAAATTTATTTAGCTAATTAATTAATTATTTTTCAAAATATAATCTTTCATAAGATATAGTTTTTATTTTATAATATAATCTATACAATCTACAAAATTTACATAAAAATTTCTAAATTTATTTAGAAAAATTTGTACCATATTAATATTATTTTTTAAACTGGTATTGGTGAAATTGCACATTTTTTTTAGATGACATAAATATATAAAGCATAATTAATTTTACTTAATAAAATACAAAAAAAAAAAAGAAAAAATTAAACATAAATCAAACAAAAATAAAGTTTTTTTATAAAAATAGTTTAAACAAAGTCTATCAGCTTAATTATAAGGCAATAAGTTGACTTTAATAATCAATTATTTAATAAAACAGTATTTTACATTTTTTTAAATGAGAAATTTACAAATTTGAATCGATCCTGAATAATGGCAGTTACAATTAGATTCATGTATCTCTGAATTTGGCTTTCATTAATAATCACTCACAGTGGTTAATTTAATATTAAATGTTTGACTTTCAAATTGGACCAAAGAAAATTATAACTGAGTCAAAGTTAAATTTTTCTTAGAAGCGAATAAATTAAAATTTCTGTTTGTACAATTTAGGAGTGCCATTTTTTAATCTAAAGTTTTATTATTCCCGAGTTTTTAATTTATTTTTAATTATTTACGTATGAATATTAATGAATGTGAGATAGATTTTAACATCAGTATGAGAGAACCAAGGAAAGTTAGTCAATGGGACTTTTTATCACATTTTTAAATTTATATACTAACTGTTTATAATTTTATAATGTGTTAATAATAAAAAAATCTACTTATCTTGATTTAATCACTGGGACATTGGGAAAATTTTTCATGACCTCACCATCAATAGTTTAAACTTGCACAGAAAGGGAGTAACGAAAATAATAAAGTATAATTCTAAGATAAATCTTCATCATAAAAGACTCTTCTTTCAAAACTCTTCAAAAAGAATAACCAATTCTTGTGCGCTGTATCCTTTTCGATTTTATTATTTGTTCAATGACATGTGTAAGGGTTTCACCAGGTGGGGTCCAGCCACATGGTGAGTGAGTAACCACTGATAGCAGATAGATGACTAAATACAGTGGCCTTGACAAGCGACGGTAGCTAATCACTGTCAAGGTCGCTTTCTGAAGGTCATTTATTCTCTCGAGATATTCGCCTCCTTTTTGCTTGCTCTGCTGTCTCAGCTGTCACTAAAAAATGGTTCCCGCTGTACGAGGTGGTTCTATTAAAGTAATATGTTTATAGATGTGTATGTTCTTTTTTTAATTATTATTTAAATACACTGCATGCTCAATGTACAATTTTTCATCTATAGGAAATAATTAGATTTAGTTAAAACAAATGTCTGAACAGAAAAATTAACTTTTAATAATAAGAAACTATTTATTTCAATGGTTATCAAATTTGAAAATTACAATACCAGTGTCAATAAATTGGAATTAATATATATTTTGTTTTAAAATTTTGATAAAACTATACGTATTTAACAACATATTTTCAGTTACATTATCAAATATTTCTTATTTAATTAAAAAATAAAAATATTTCCATATAAATTTTTGTGTAAATCTTGATTTATGAAAGCTTGCCGCGTTATTATGAATATTTCTACTCACAAAAGTTCATAAATAAAGTAATAAATCAAATTATTACCATATTAATAATTAAAACTAAAATTAAATACGCATAAATAATAAAGATTTTAATTTGTTAATACAGTTTCATAGATATAATATTGTATTTTTTTTAAACAAATTACGTTTATGGTACAAAATTTAAAATACTTTCCATGTTATGTGAGACAAATCTGTTACAAATAACTTTGAATGTTTAACTTAAAATAACATAAAGCAAAGTACTACACCAACATATGAAATGTGTATTAAGCAGTTATTTCATTTAAGATAAATTTTAAATATTTTTTATAACTCTTACAAAATAAAATCAATAACAAAAAATCATAATTAAATTTTCTTTTAAAAGGTTTATTTTATATGAACATTCTTTACTAGCTTAAATTCATATATTATTAAAAACAAAGTAATTTAATTAGAATACAACATAACATTATTAGAATTTGCTTGAAGATTTAAATAAATGAAAATAAAAAATTTTGTTCTTGGGTACATTGAGTACATAATGTATTTAAAAGTGAAATGAGTGAAAGACTTGTGCATGTGATTTATGAAATGAAGATGAAGTAGCATTATAATTTAAATAGTCATCACTCTAAAGAACACAGACGGATGAAATTCTTACAGAAAAAATACACTAGTGCAAAGATATTTGTTTTAAGATTATATTTGGAATTAAACAGAAAAATATTTTACATACATATTTGATATGAATATTATTGAAATTTTTTACAAATAACATGAAAAGTTATTGTTTTACAAGATTTTAATACAAACCATCTTGAATTAAACTAATTAACTCAAATAAAATTAAAAACTTAAAACAAATATATATATATATATTTATTCATATATATACTGGTATCAAATCATATTATAATAATATAATAATGAGAATATATCTATCATATACTTTTTTCTAATGATAAAATAATTATTTATATATTCATCTATTTATTTATTTAATTTTCGTAGACACATAAAAACAAAACAAAATTGCGTAATATTAAAAATTTCGCAGAGAACAGAGATGTTTAACTATGAAATATGTAATTTACAAAAAGAAGACATACATGATAACATTTCTCGTGATGATTTCACCTGCCTGTATTCTTATAACAGATATAAGATAGATTTTTGTTTCTTTTTTCTTTTCAAAAATTCGATTCATACATTTGAAAGATTGCTCTTAAGAGGATGTGAATTCCCAACGCTACCATTTTATATTAAAATTGTATTAACCGTACAATTTCAATGTTACCTTATTTATTTGTACATTATATTATGCACATTTTATTAAATCGCTCTACTATTATTAATATTTTGATAATATGAATTATTATTATCAATAACGTTACAAAGTTTGAGACGAGATTTTAAGTATATTACGATAAATGTCTTTTTATTATTTACATAAAAACATTTTGTCATATAATAATATATAATGCTAAAACTATATCATCAACATGCCTACTTTTACAATTTACTATATTTATAATAACTAAGTATATTAAAGCGTGATAATTACTTTATAGAAAAATTATTTGTGAGTTTTGTTTTTTTATGTTATTCTAAGAAACCGTTAATTAATAAGTATATGTATATATAAAAAGTTTCTTAGATTCTTAGACGCAGAAATAATTTTTCTCTTATATGTTAATCATTGTAAATTATATTGAGATAACATATGTTTAGAAAAAGTTTTCAAACTTTGTCGCGTTACACCTAATGTACAAATGGCTACGATTTTATAAATCGTAAATCTATATCTACAAAGATAAAAAGAAAAATCGCGAATTTCTATTAAATAACAACTTCATTGACAAATCGGTAGCACACACGTCACATCCCCTTATAAACACACATAAATATCTCTATATTTATATCGTAGCACTTGACTTTTGAATGCACATATATCACAGCATGTAGTACATGTTTTTAAAAAACGAATCGAACAATTCAAAGTATACAAATCCTTGGTAATAAAATCTGATGAAATTAGACGTTTTGCGACGTTTCTCATATTTATTCCTCTTTTTTTGTTTTTGATTTGGCAACTCCTTGTAACTTTAGTAAAAGATCTTTTTTATTGCAAAAATAAAAATTGTATAATTTTCATCAAACTGTACAAATATACTTTTAATATAACATTATGTTATAATGTTTTGACTATAAGCATAAGTACAAATTCGAACGTTTATTCAACTTCCTCCCCAATTTCACTATACATCATCATATAGTTGAAAATTCAAGAATTTTACATTACTTTTCAAACTTTTGTACAGATTCAAGTATATAAACAGTAAAGTCTAATTTCATTTCGATTTTAATTACCCAGGATTTAGAATGTATACACTGTACACACTTCCTGGTCCGCTTTTTTATGTTCCTCTATGTGCACGGTGCACGCGAGCGCGCATGTGTGCGCCTATAGGGGAGGGGGGTCGAGAGGGGGCGGGGGACTTACTCACCAGCAGCTCCACTCCGCGTTTTCCTTCGGTTAACATCTTCTATGGTGGAGCGAGAGGCGCCTCTCGTGTTGCCGGCCGGCGCGGCGAGTGGCGAGGCAGCGCTCTGACGAACCGAGCGTCTCGTCGTCATCTCGCCTACGGATTCGTTGCTCGAGACCGAGGTGCCGCGCAGCCTTTCCTTCGTCACCGTCAGCCCGCTGCCGCCACTCGCCGCCGCGCCCAACTGCTGCTGCTGATGCTGCTGCTGTTGCGACTGGTGGAGTTGCTGGTGTTGCTGCTGCTGAGCATGCTGCTGCTGTTGTTGTTGCTGTTGAAGTTGTTTAGTCGTCAGCAGCCGACTCTCGCGTTGCGTTCGACCATTGCCAGAATTGTAATTCTGTATATTAGAGTGCAATTGGCCACCAGACGTCATACCAGAACTGGTTCTGTAATTTTATGAATCATTAGTATTTTTTCAATCTTTTGAAACAATGTAATTGATAAGAATGGATGTTATTTTATTTTTTTTTATCTAGCAGTTCAATAAAATATTAATCTACATGAGTTTTGTGGAATAAATATTAAATGTGTATCACAAATCAAATCCTAAAATATTAAAACTATTATATTCCTCAAGTTTAGATTTAATATTCTTCAAAACAATAGGAATTACAAGATTTTATAAGAACTTATACTTTCATCAAGTTTATTTATGATTAAATAATAAAGTTTTTAAATTTTCGTATTAAAGAAAATAGTAAGAAGTTTCCATACTTTTGATCTTTGGGTTTTGGTAATCCAGTACTCAATTCCTCTGTTGCTCTAATTTTCACTTTGCCAGTAATTTCTACTCCATGTTCATCATCTGATAAATCTATATCCACAAGCATTGGACCTTGAACTACAAAAAATATAATGTTTTTGGTTCTAGCGATTATTTTGTGATGAAAAATATTTACAAAGTAGTCACACAAATCTAAGATACCAACATAATAAATAAATGTAATTGACACACAAATCTAAAACTTCCAAAATACAACAATATCAAAATATTATAAAATACACAACATCAAGATAAGTTTTTAAGGTCCTTTTGTAAGATCAACTTTTAAAACTCTGGCTTCGTCAACATGTCCTTTGA
The DNA here is from genome assembly GCA_035583055.1 of Torymus tubicola. Lineage (NCBI taxonomy): Eukaryota > Metazoa > Arthropoda > Insecta > Hymenoptera > Torymidae > Torymus > Torymus tubicola. The sequence continues at coordinate 29,503,863 of JAWWEQ010000010.1, read as the reverse complement.
ATTCTTCTACTTTCATTTTAAATAAAATTACTGCAAAGAATTTTTTCTGCAAAAATTGCCAACTGATTTTAAAATCATCAATAAAGTTTGATAACAAATATTGATTTTACTCAATGTATAAAGTTTTTACAACTTTAAGCTCTAGAAATGTGGCTCACGTGATTGTATGAAAGATGTTTACACAGTAAAAAAGTTAAAATTTCGTGATATTTTAAATAATTTATTCGTATATTGCGTTGTTTATAAAATGTACGTTATAATAGTGTAGCTTTTAATTGGTATAAATTAATAAACTAAAAACATAAATATGAGTAGGTAAACGTTTATTTTTATTATTTTATTAAAAAGTAATCTTATTGGGGGAAAAAATAAAATATATTATATAATATATTAGTATGAATTATTATAATAAAATGAAATTTATTTATTTTATTTTCAGATTCAATTGAAAAATTAATTTGAAAGAAATTAAATATACAATTAAAATAATTCTAAGGTTGAAAAACAATGCAAAACACCGAAAGAATCGTTTAGATCTCGAAATTTCAATGTTATTCAACTGTGTAAACTAAGCCTATCTCTATCTCAACCACCTCACTTTCATCATGATAGACACCTTTTTTGTTCTTGGACAATATGTTGAAGCCCTTCTTGGACGTGTCATCCTTGCTTGTAGCGAGTTGCCTCTTAACAGGACCACCAGCGCTTTCATCTACTCCCATGCAAGCCTTAATAAGTCCAGCAGCGTTCTCCGAGCATTTCCGTTTACCTGGCCTTGGCTGTGACTGCTGCTCCTCGTTATTCGACGCGACGCTGCTCTCACTCTCCTGCCTCTTGCGCTTGCCCGTCGTCTTGATGATCGGTGTCGCGCCTCCGGTAGCCAGCGCCACATTGGCAGCGGTCACGGGCGATACTTTGGTCGTCGCGCTCGCCAGCTTGGGACCGCCGGCCGCTTTCGCGTACGGCGAGATGCTGCGTCTCTCGTGTGGACTGCTCTTGGCCGGCGTTTTCACGTCGGGGCTATTAAGACCCGAGGTCTTCTGCGATCTCGTTCTTAGCGATCGCTTTTCGCTACTAGCGCCAGAATCATTGGGGATGTCGATAAGCAACTGTTCGAGTAGCGACTTAACCGGTCCTCTCTGCTTACTGCCAAAATCTTCGCTGTTGAATTGCGTGGGCCCCGTCTCGTTGTCATGCTCTTCAAGGCAAATGATGTCTTGACGGCCCTCGAGTTCCTGCTTTCGGCGCCGTTTGCGCTTGAGATGTTCAGCCGCGGCGGCAGAAGCTACCGCGGATTCTGCGGGCTCGGCCTCAGTGGGAGTTTGAGGCGCGGGACTGGGCGTGTCGTCCCTCTGCAGCACCACGGGATTCGAGTAGGTGTACAGGGGCGGCGTTATGCGAATAGGCTGCGGATCGTCACCAGCCAGTGGTGACTGGACGTTAAGGTCGCAACTGCTATCGGTCACCATTTTCTTCACGAGATCGTCCGCGACCTTTTGCAGATTCACCGAAGACTCATGCGTCGTCTGACTTTGTACATTGGATTTTTGGCTTTGATCTATAGACACTAACTCGGACTTCGGAGGCTTTTCTTCTTCCTTAGGTGACGGCTGTTGTTGCTGTGGCAGTTGTTGCTGCTGTTGTTGTTGCTGTTGTTTTTGCGGCTGCTGCTGTTTTTGCGGCAGTTGCTGTTGTTGTTGTTGCTGCGGTTGCTGCGGTTGCTGCTGTTGCCTCGTGTCGTCGATTTTAGGCTCCTCTTCCTTAATTTCGATTTTCGGTTCGACCGACGGTTTTAGTTCGAGTTTTGGAGTCGTCAAACTATTATTGGTCACGTCGTGATCACTACCACTACCCTCGTTTTTCTCGACTTTCACTGTGCTACTTGCGACGTGATTTTCTATTACAGGCACACCGTTATTATTATTATTATTATTGTTACCGTTATTAATATTACTTTGTTCACGGGGAGAATGTTCTTCGGGACTTAACCTAGATAAACTGTCACTCTCCGCGAATGGTTTTTTCTCGTCTGCTACAATTTCGGCACCAGGCTCAACTTTAACGTCCGTCGTCGTATTGACGCCTGGCGCTTTAACTTTAACACCACCTGCACTACTGCCACTACCCTGGTCACACGGGCTGCCACTTATCTTGGATTCAACCTTCACTTCACTTTTAACAACACTTGTATCCGCGATAAGGCGCTGCAATGTTAACGAGTCACTAGGGTCTATCGCGCACTTAAACTCGTCACTATCGTCTTTCGCTTTTGTCGCGAGCGCCGACGTCGACGTCGTTGTTGTCGTCATTGTCGTGGTCGGCGTTGTCGTTTGTACAGGCGTTGCCAATGGACTACTGGGCTTTTTCACCTCTTCCTGTTTCTCCTGCCTCAACTCGGGTTGCGTTAACACCACATCAACGTCTTTTTCCGTTTTTTCGTCCATATGATTCTCGAAACTCACTTTACTCTCCGGCGCACTAGCACTCCGCGAATTTGAACACATATCACTACTACTGTCGCTAACTGTTGAGGAAGGCACGTTGTTCTTATTGGTGATTGGTTGCTGTTGCTGCTGTGGGGGTGCGGGCGATTCTCTATGTGGTTGCTGCTGCTGCGTGCTACTACTTTTGGAGGAAATCGTGATAGACTCCTGAGTGACAACAGGCCTATGCAGCGGCGATTCTCCTTGATTGGGCGACTTCTCCGACAACGCGTCCATTGATTCAATACCGCTGTCTTCACCACCAGCATTGCTGCTGTTGCTTCCAGCAACTGTAGCATTGGTAGCAGTCGTCTCGACAATACTGACCAGCCCAATTGGATTACTGGTCGGGCTCGTACTTTCGAGAAGCTTTTCCTTGACTTTGGCTTCAGTCACGGTGATTTCGCCAATCGGTAGGACGGGTTTGACTTCAGTCAGCTGTTCCACCGTAGTTGCAATAGTCTCTTGCTTATTGATGCCCGTAACCTGCTCGCATAATTTTTCAAGTGAAGGATTAGTCTTCAAAAGGCTTACTCGCTGCACCGTTTCCACTTTATTCGTAACGATATTAGTCTGTTTACTGAGATTGTGATGATTTTGTACAAGCTTTTTAGCCTGAAGCACAGCCGCTACAGAAGTTCGGCTAATATCGTTTTTCGTCACAGCTAATGCATGGTTTTTTAATTTTTGGCTGATATTTTGCGCCTTGCTGATATCCAGATCCGTTTTCGATTGTTTACTAGGCAAAGTTGTTTTCGTTAATACCGCCGTAGTAGTGGTCGTCGAGCTTATTGTCGTTGATAGTGATTGTACAGAACTGGATTTCGAGAGCGGAGTTATACTTTCCGTAACTGTTACCGCTATTGGCGTCATCGCCGTTGTCGTCGTTAACCCTTTCGACGTTGGCGTCGTTTTGCTGTCAAAGTTCACGTTGCTAACTTGTGATGGTAAATTCGTAATCTTTGGTGGTGCAGAACTGCTATTGCTATTGTTGTCGTTTTCGAAGGATAAATTTGAATTAGCCTTTGTTCCTACCGACAGCACATTGGATAGCGTTGTTTTTTGCTGCGAGCCAGCATCCAACGTCGGTTTTTGACTCGTCAGCTGTGTCGTCGCTTCCATGCTTTGAGATTCTATAACAAATAAAAATTAAATTTTAGATTAAAAATTTACTCTACAATTATGTTGTAAAAATATTGATGTATAAAAAATAATAGTAAATTACATGTATTTAATGGTCTAATTTTTACCTGATAGGTGCAGATCCTTTTCATCCACTAAACTTAACCTCCTTCTCTTCTCCGGATTCATCAAATCTTTTCTCACACCATTTGGTTCAGGCTGCCTGGTACCCAAGACGGTGGCACTTTTCTCTGCAACCGCCCTACCAATATCACTATCGCTTGTCCGTCTGATTTCACCCACCCTCTTTGCTGTATTGAGATCATTGCCAAGGGTCGGCGATGGACCCTCAGTTGCTGGTATGGCCTTCTTAACAGTTTGTCCAGTTGTCGTAGTATCGCCACCCTTGTAGCCCAGTTTTCGCCATTTCGCCTGGTTATCTAATATACGACCGCCGGATAGCAGATTCTGCTCTCGATGCAAACCTTCGCTTGACTCTGACTTCCTCTTTGAGTCTCTTCTTTTTGTTTTGCCTGCATATGATAATTTTATTCCTATTACAACAGTAACTTACTTATGAATTATAGTTTTAATAATTTAACATTGATCTATTAAAAAAATTTTGCATTGTATTATTATATTCAAATAATTATGCTGAAAGTATGTGCTTACCTCCGCCAATTTTATGTTCATTTGTGTGATTGGGCAAATCGGATTCCCCAAGTGACAGTTGTTGGGCGTTAGGAATCGCCTGTTGGTTGGTAATGGAAGATTTGTGCTTTTGGGGTGAGGGTATTCTACTGTTAAGGGGTATATCGTCGACGTCACCGGAGCTGGTTTTGGTGGGTATTAAGCTCGGCTGCTTGGCCGATGCCGTCGAAGTTTGTTGTAGCCGCGGAGTCACTTCCATAGGTGAAGCATTACCACTACCACCGCTACTACTGCCGCTAGTGCTATTACTGTTGCTTTCTTGTTTTAAGGCATTAGTCTTGGTCACAACGGTTTGAAGCGTATTGTTCATCTTTGCCAAGGCATTAACGTTATTCACAATGGCGGAATTTGACAAAGGCAATTTAGAGGTGGATGAAGTACCTGAATATATGACAAAATATTTAGATTGTTTGCTACATTGCACATGCAACTATAGTATCTTATGATTTAAAATTTTAATGTTCAATAAAATTATGAAATATTCGTTTAAATATAAATAATAGAATAGTTTAAATGAATAATGCGAATTATGTTAAATATGTTAAATTGATTGCCTTACATTAAAAAAATTTTTTTTCTAAAAAATTAACAACTCACCTAAAATCACATTTAGACACTTCTTGTGTAATAGTTTGTTGCCATCAGTGCTGTCCTTCATCTTTTTGAGTTTGCCCCGACGTTTTATACTTGCCGAATCAAGCTCTGTGTCTTTCATCAATTTTTTCTCTTTTTTGCCGATTTGGACAACTGATGCATTTCGTCCACGCAACGATATGTGCAGGGGCGGTACGCGCGGCTCCTCGCCCGAACCTGCGCCACTGCTGCCACTACCGCCGACACCGGCACCAACACCGCTTGGTACAGTACCGGCTGTCATTGGTACTGTCGCACCAACGCTCGTGGTCACAGTGATATTGCCACTACTCGCACTGGTAGAAGAGATATTTACGTTAGGAAGATTTCCACCGGCGGTCGAAAAAACTGACTTGTTAAGCGATTTGTCAGCTTTTCGTACTGGTGGAGTATTCACAAATGAAACGTCGACCTTGTAAGCTGGCGTCACAGGCTCTGATTTTTCCAGTTTTAACCTGTATTAAAATTATTACATTTAATTTATTGTTTATTTTTGTAAATCGTTATGTTTAATATATAAATATAAAAACTTTCGAATATACCTCAGTTTAATCTTTTCTGTAGGCATAGGGCTATGCAAATCTCTACTCGACTTCAGCCTATTATGCTTGAGGCTACCCTCGCTCGCAGTCGATTTAGCGGTAGTTTCCGAGTCGGATTGGTCTGTATTGGTCGTCGTATCATTTCTTCTTGAGAAATTGCTATCCGCGTCATCGTCTGAGAATATCGAGTTAGAACGATCATTGGACGGCGAGGGGAAGGAGAAAAAGTCATCTTGCGTCTCTAGGGCACTTTCGGGTTCCGAATCCGACGTATCACTGGGCATTGGTTCGAGCAGTCCTGTTAAGGGATTAATCAGGTACTGTCTCGGTTTGCCCGATGATGTATATTCGGGTTCTGGAGGTTCCTCCTCAACTTTAGACGACTCCTCAACTTTACTCGTCTCTGAAGGCTTTGTGGCAGGTGTCGATGTTGCCGACGGCGTACTCACGTGATTCGTGGCATTGCTCTGTATCAAAGAAAAAAAATATATGAATTAATTTTTATGTTGGTATTGTCAAAGGCAATCATTATGAAAAAATCAATGAAAATAAGTTCAAAGTAAAACATTAAATAAAATTAAAAAAAAAAGACAAAAGATTATGTAGATATCAAGGAGCACGAGAGTGCTCCGAAGGCAAGCATTATAATTATCATTATAATATTCTAAATTGTAAAAATTTCTTTATATTATTTAACGTATTATTTAAATCAACGTGAAATTACCACTGGTAGGCTGCTGGTGGTCTGAGGAAAGGCACCGAGACATGATTGACCCGCAGGAGCAGCCGTAGTTGTTGGTGTACGTTGAGCAGTATTCACTTGAGCGCCTTGCGGAATAGAAACGTTTTGCGTTGTCCAAGACGTTCCACTCGTTGCGACACTTGCTTCAACATTGACACCTGCTGTGACCGAAGCCGTCGTCGTTCCCTGATAATTTCTGCTCAGTAAATTTTGACTCTGACCATAGCGAAAGTCATTAATTGCTCCCGTGTTGACATTTACATTCTTTAATTGATTTTGATGAAGTTGTTGTTGCACATTCAAGTTTTGATTTAGTTGTGGTTGCTGTGGTTGCTGTTGTTGCTGTTGCTGTTGACTTAAATGTGGCTGCTGCACTGTTACCTGCTGCTGAAGCTGTGGTTGTGTTTGTAATTGCTGTTGTTGGATCTGTTGACGCGGGTATGGTGGCGGCGTTTGTTGAACTGTTACGTTGGTAGCCTGCACAACCTGGAAATAGGTATTTTCAATTTAGATAAATGCTAAAAAGATGAACTAATTGCATTAAGCAAAATAAAGTCGCTTACTCGACCCGGTTGAGCACTCATGTAAGTCAATCGTTGCTGACTTACAACTCCAACAGGACCACCATGTTGTAGCAACTGCTGCTGCTGTTGTGGTTGGGGTTGCTGTTGTAAGTGTTGACCAGTAGTCACTGTATTAGTTTGCATAACTTGCGCTCCAGCAATTTGTGGTTGAGCTGGCTGTTGAGGTATTAGTTGTTGTTGAGTTGTTAAGTTTTGTTGATTAACTTGTGACTGTTGTTGAAGAAGTAACTGCTGTCTCTGTTGCAACGGTGTCCTTATCTGAAACAATGTAAGTAAGAAGGTGAGCAAAATTCTCTTTGTTCTCAATTTTTATAATTTACATAATTCTTGACTAATCATTCAGAAAATCAAAGGCAGTGAAAAATGAAAAATAAACTGCTGACGCACCTGTTGACCGTTAAGAGGAAACCTCGCTGCCAGCTGATTTTGAATCTGAACTTGTTGCTGAGTGGCCCCAATAGCTGAAGGTCTATACGCCAGTTCCTGCCTCACGGGGAACTTTTGCTGTATTTGTACTTGTGTGTGCATCGTTGCTGGTACAACGGTCTGCTGTTGTTGCTGCGGCTGCTGTTGTAAAAGTTGCGGCTGCGGCTGCTGCTGCTGTTGATTTTGTAACAGTGGTTGCTGAGGTGGCTGAGGCACTGTTGACGTCTGACCGGCATTAACTGCGGCGAAGGCAGATGGGCCGTGTCCGATATCCGCAATAACAGCCGACGATACTATGAGATCTTCCGTTCTCAATGAATCGAGGCTCGGTGGCGAGATACTCGGCGACACTACCATTTCTTTCCTTCGAACTGTCGGCTTTTTCTGTGGTCGCATGCGATTCGTCATGCTGTTAGAACTATCAACTACTGCTGGCGGCAACATTTTCTGTTGCTGCTGTTGTTGGGCACTTACGTGGACAGAGCCACTACTATTACTCGCACTCGTGCCGTCGTTTTGGAGGAGGTTCACCAGCAAAGGACTCGAGAGGGCAACTTGATTACCACCGCTGGTTGAACCGCAACCAATCACCGGGTTTGTAGGTAGAGCGGCACTACCAGTCGGTGATGGACTAGAAGCCATGACATTCGGCGATTTGTACTGACTGACGCCGCCCACCGCCACCTATAAATTTCATGACATTATTATTATTAAGCAGGGGTGTTATTGTTTGTAACAATCAAAAGTAATATATTACTAAGTATTAGAAAAAAGGGCTTTTTGATACAGAAATTGATTAATGTTAAGAGGCAAAATGAGAAGTAACAAACCGTCGGTGGTGCTCCATGAACGGCCTGTGGAGATGTGACTGTCGTCAAGCCGTCTTGCGCCGGATACGGTGGCGGCGGTTGATTGTGATGCTTGAATTGCACTGCGCCCTTGATTCCACCTGCCTGGACTTGCGACACCTCGCGACTATGTATAGCTTGGGCAGCGTGGGTCATGCTAGCGAATGGAAAGGGTCCATTATAGCTAGTCCTTGGCGATGTGCCGCTTGTATTCGCTACTGGCTGGGCACCGACGACGATGCTGCCAACAACGCTGGCCGCGCTCGGCTGAACGGCCTTCGTAAGAAACGGTGGGATCGGATCACAGTCTGCCGGAGCAACGACATTCGGCGACCGAAACTGTGGCGACTTTTCTGATGATGGCCCTTAGAAGCATAATTATGCATTATATAACACCAATTAATAGTAAACATCCAAATAATTGATACATTAATTTTAATCATGAACTAGTATTGAATTACAATTGTTCATTCTACTGAATAACTTACCAGCTGCAATGATTTGAGCAACATTGCGGAGGGCTGAAGAGATGGTAGAGGCATTACTGGGACCAGGCACAGGTGTTACATTACTGTCTACATTAGATGCACTATTGATAGGATCATTTTGAGATTTGCTTCCACCTTCCTGAGATGGTCCCGAATGTAAAACAATCTCTTGAGCCTCCCCTCCATATCGACCAGCTATCCTCAATGAGATAACCTGTTGAAATTGCAAGTATTATTATTTAATGAACTTTGTATATTAAATATGAATACTAATTATCACCACTATAACATTTTATGTAATTTAAAAATGAAAAAATAATTTATAAAATTCATACAATTCATTTAATGTGAATTAATTTAATTTTTGGATAATACAAAAAACTTACTTGATCTCCTTCTACTTGAACAGAGAGTATGCCAAGCTGTGTAAGAGTAGCGGAGCCCTGGGCTGCAAGCTCTCGTAGCTTCAGAGCAGCCTCTTTGGGTATTGAAAATGTTACTCTTACAGAATTCCATGGCTCAACTTTATCTACCCTTAAATCTTGTTTTTTATCTATAAAACAAACAATTATATTTAATGACATTGGTACTTTAAATTGATAGAAAACTACTCTCTTGTCTAGGCATTCCTTACCTTCGCAGACAAGGGTCTTGAGACGATCTACAATGACTTTAAACTTACTTGGGAATTCAGGGTCTCCTATATCACCCTCACACGTTATCACCGTTTCAATTAGATCACCATCACTATCAGCCGCCATTTCTATGAAAATAATTAACTTTTGAGGTTAACGTTTCTATCCAAGTTTAGTTTAATATTACATATATATGTATATATAAACATCACAATAAACTACTGTATTATAACTTATATAAATTAATTATTTTTTTAATTACAAAGAAAACTTACCAACAATCAATTACATAACTACCCAGGTAGTTTGGGGACGTTTTTCGATATCAATAATCTCTGCACAGCAAGATGTTGGCTTTATGGTTTATAGCTGAACCCCCCAAACCCCTCAACTGTTATGTGTCTAGCAATCTTTATTTCTGTAACATATAAAAATATTTATATTAAAAACTAAGATTTATAAATATATTTTATTAAAATTTTATTGAACTAAATTAGATACTAAGTTTCATTATTAAATAAATGCTGTTTATACAATGAATTTCTCAGATTTACTAAAATGTGTGATATGATACAATGATATATTTACACATAATTTATATTTTATAAAAGAATACACTTCTCAATATAATATTTAAAAAAGATCAAATTTTTAAATTTATCATTATATGCATTGATTAATAAGGAAAGTCATTGTAAATAATAACCTAACATTTAAATTTTCGACAAACATCATACACCATCATGCACACATTTAAAAAATATCCAAGAATATTCATGAACTATCATTTGATCAATTAAACTATAAAAGTATATGTTATAAATAAGAGTATCAATTAATTTTTTTATTAGAATCAACAGTTAAAATATATACATAATAATAATTTTACTGCTAAAATCATTTCCAAATTAAGTAATATTTATAAAAATATAAGTATCAGATATTTTCTATTTAATTATTAAGTGTTTTCATAAACTTTTATATAGTACATATTATTTTAGTAGACAAAATAAAATTTAACTATTGATATTTTAGTTCATTCTGTTTTAAAATAAATTATATCCTTAATTTTAACCCTATTATAAGATTGTGTATATGATTAATATTCGTAAATATTAAACTGTTAACAGATATAAATTACATTTTTTTGTTACTAGTGTAACAAAAATTACTTTTAATTTATATTACAATTTACATTACAATTAAATACATTTTACATTGCCATTTTAAAAACAATCATGAATCTAGTTTAAATAACATACTTTTTCAGAATTGTAAATATTAACTGCTTTACAATCAACCTTATGTAGTATCGTAAGTTATAAAATTAATATCAAAATAATTCTATCAAGAAACAAAAATTGATCAGCATAAGTAATTTTTGTAACCACACTAGCATTTGCTCCAAACTGTTTGATTCTGGAGCACAAATGTAACACCTAGTCATGCAAGGTATACCTTTATCTAGCCAAACCAGCTCACTGCTTGCACACCCTTGCACTCCACCTGTTACCATCCCTCACATCCAAAACACACTCCATTGCCGCGGTGGTAAAACGTCGCCCCCTCGTTCGCAACCGTCCCCTTGTATACTGCCGCCACGCTCCAAAAAACCATCCGCACTCCCCTCGAGTTTCTATCTCTATCTCTTTCTCACTCTCTTCTCCGTCCACTATCCGCACTAATGCACACATACGACGCGCGAGCACACACATACACACAGAGCAGCCAGAACCAATGCGCGCGCTAAAGCTCCGACAGGTGAAAAACGCGTGTCCGCGCGCGTGAGAGGGAGAGAGACAGTCGTTGCATATATATATATGTGTATGTATGTATATATGTGTACGTGTGTGCTCCGAAAAACCCTTCCCCGAGGCAGCAGCGGCGGTGGCGACGGCGGCGGTGGAGAAAAAAACACGCGCGCGCGTGGTTGTGTCTTTCTCTCACTCACTCCCTCCCTCTCTGTCTCTCTCGCTCGCTTACTCGCTCCCCCAGGAGATGCACTTTCACGGAGGTTATCGTGCGCCTCCGAGCGGGGCGCATAGGGAGAGCAAGAGAGAGAAACACACATCCTTCCTCACTGATACACACACAAACACACACACGAATACCCGACACGTACATATACATGCATACATATATATATACATATGTAAACCAGCGCTCGCTCTGTCTCTCTCGCGCAGAGCAAAGGGTGTCGACGTCGTCGTCTCGGTTTGTGAACCTCTTGGCGACGACGTCCAGTAAAACGATTGAGATAACATCCTTTTGCAGGGTGGGCGCGAGCAGCGCGAACAAGGAACTCTCGTGTATATATATATACTATATATACCGATATATACTATCTCTGTCTCTCTTTCTCCGTCTCTCGCACTCTCTTTTTTCAACTCGCAATCTTTCTCTCCTCACTCGCTCTCTTGCTATACACTCTCTGTACATGTGTGCGCAGGGTATAATACGCGTATATATACAGCCGTGAGTGCGCTGTTCGCTCGAACTAGGTTATACGAACCCCCATTATTGTTTGGAAAAACTTTGGTGAACATCTCAAGATCGACTGTCATCTCGTTCATGTTGACTTTATCAAGAAAAATCGGACCTTTTTGCGATTTAAGGGCCGATTCGCCGCGAAAATACGGTGCTTGCACGCACACCCATACATCTACAAACACACACATATAAATACACCTATACATACACATTCACACACATGCATATACATATGTGCGCGCGCGCGCTCGCGGGCAAATCGGCCGACGGAGACAGAACGAGAGAGCGCGAGAGCGTGTAACACGTGCATGAATGTGTGCGTGTGTGTATATATATATATATACACGTATCACGTACATACATGCGCTGCACAGTACGTGCGTGTACACACACCAGGAGGGAGAGGGGGGGCCACCATTTTGTCCCGTCGGGGGAGGTGTGTGTACATGTACGTGTAGGAGGAAAACCCGCACGCATACACACACGTATACACTTGCTTGCAATTCCCCCTCCCCTTTCTCTCTCTCTCTCTTGCTCGTTCTATCTCTGTTTTCTCTCGAAAAAAAAAATACTACGGGTATTTTAAAAAGATGTCTCCCGTGAAAATTACCCCATCGTTCGTTCCATCCTCGTCGATGTCTCTCCTGCTGTTGCTGCTGCTGCTCCGTTGCTCCTGTATGCGTGCAAGAGAGACCGTATCTTCCCTCTCTCTCTCTTTCTCTTTCTCTCGTTCTTGCGCACATATACGGGCGCGCGCTCACTACCACCACTGTACTCTCGCGCACTTACACACACACATACACTGTCGTCTCGTTCGAGGGTTGATTTTCCTCCTCGTTCTTCTCTTCCACCTCACTGTTTATCCACCAGGTCTCACTGTCGTCTCGAAGGTGGCCCTCGTCCTCGTGTACACGTACACTCTAGTGCTCCATCTCTCTCTTTCTCTCTCTTGTTTCGGAGCAGCACGCACACATGCGCGGGCGCGCGGGCGCAAGCGCGGGAGAGAGAGACGGATGTCGTGTACACACACGCGCGCGCGGGCGCTCACTCTCTCGTCCCCTCTCTCTCTCTCTCACTCTCTCGCTCTTCCTCGGGAGAGAAAAAAACACACGCGCGCGGCCAGGAGAGATTTTATTTACCGCTTTCTCTGCGGGTTCCCCTTTGGAAAAACACTCGCGCTTGCACTGCTTCTGCTTTTTCTGTCACGTCTCGTTCCGTTCACAGGGTGGCGCGACGCACCGTCGCGTGTCCTCGTCTCGTCGTCCGGAGACACAGTATACCGGTGTCCTCGTCGTCCTCGTCGCTCTACACTATTCCAGCACGCGGGGGGCTATATCACGAGGAATAGTCACGGTCGGCGCAGCAGCGGTGGTGGTGGCGGCAGTGGCTGCAACAGCGGTAGCCGCTGGCGGTGGCGGCGGCGGCGGCGACTGGGTTCGCTGCTACTGGCTCAAGCGGACCGTCGCTCACGACGTGTTGGTACTGCTGTTGCTGTTGCTGCTGCTGCGGCTGATGATCGGGCGACAACATTATCGTCGGCACGTCGGTTGCGGCTGCACATTTGCGCTGCTGCTGCTCTCTCTGTCTCTCTCTCTCTCTCTTGCTATCTCTCTCTCTCTTTTCTCTCTTTCTCTCACTCTCCGTTCTATCCTCACTGCACGGGGGTGGTGCGGACAGGCGCACGCACACACAGAGATACACACGCAGACACTAGAGCGCGCGACGGTGAAGACGAGTCTCGGGCACACTCGCGGACACGACGTAGGTAACTGCTAGAGGTAGCTGCACACACGGCGATCCTCTCCGTCCACAGACGCACTCTCGGCGGGGGCGCGGATTGTAACGCGCACTCTCTCGCGCAGAGAGACACACACTTGGACAGGCGCTCGCGCGCACACTCGCGGTCGGGTTGAAGAGACACACACTCACACTCGGGGGGCCCCTGCCTGCACAGCGGCCGAGAGCGGGCGACGTTACGACGAGCGCTGCTCGTAAAACGCCATGGGACAATAACAAGGTGCCGCCATTTGCAATGCGGCCAACTGACATGCGCAAATCAATCGCGCGCGGGGCACACTGGGAAAGAGCGCAGACAGAGCTCGAGCTGCTACTGTGGCGCTGCTGTAGCTGGCCATAGCCATCGCGGCCGAGAGAGCGAGAGGGAGCGAGGCCAGGCGCTCGTGAGAGGTTATGAAACGACGAGGGCGCACGGCAGTGGGAAAGAGACAGCGAGAGCCGACGAGGGAAGGAGACGGTGGCGCGACGCCGCGGCGATTTCCGTCCCGAGGTAGTCGATTTCGTCGTCGTTGTCGTCGTGGTTGCTGAATGCTGGCTGCTGCTGGCGGAGCCTGCCTGCCTGCTGCTTGCAGCCAAGCCGTAGAGTGGGTGTGAGTCGTCGGTGCGTGCGTTGGCCGGTTGACGGTTGCCGTGCGGCTGATTCGTGATCGTCACACTTTGAGTGCGGATGATCGGCTTTTTCAAGGCGGAAGTACGTTAGAACTTTTTTTTTACAGATGGAAAATCGGTTGGGATGATTGAGCGTCGCTTTTGAGTTCTATAAGCAACGATGTCAATTAACTATGTTTTACTTTCTTTCATGTATTACAGTAACAGTTGAAAAATACGTTTCTTGCAACATCATCAGTTGTATTTATTTATACAAAAACTAAACAATTTAATAGTCAACATAACTTAAATAATGAATACAAATTTAATGATAATTTTTTCTAACAACTTTAATAAACTTTTCTGAAGTATAACAAAAAATCCCTTACCTTATTTGTAAGTTATGTTGCTCTCCAGGAAAATGAAACGATAAAATTTAGTATTCTCTTGAGCCTTTTTTCCATAGAAAAGGTAACTTCTGATTATTTTTAAACAATATATTTTCTCGCCAGGTAGTAAATATATTGCTCATCAATTGTAGCAGAAACAATCGGTAATACAACTGGTACAGACCATATGTACACAAAAAATAAGGCCAAACATTTGTTTAGATATTTACAAATTATTCTTAGAAAGGGTTTCCTTTTAAATTTAGGTTTTGGAGCAAAACAAATATGTTTGCGATTATTAAGCGATTTCCGAGTATTGTATTTAAAACTTGTGTGACCGCGTTTCGTGACCGTCGAGGTCGTCACATTTCTTTACGAGAAACGTACTCAATACTCATACATATAGACACGTGAAACGTAAATAATCGTATAAACGAGAAGAACCCGATGATCGTCGCTCTTTCCCGTTCGTTCGCCTTAAATGTGGCCTCGTAACCTACCCGTACGCGTTGGATCATCCCTTGTAGTTGTTTACGAACCTGCCGAACTTCCCGAACGGGTTTATCACTTGTCTATACGCGTGCCATCTTCTTTTTGATGCTACCCTCGAGGCCGCTTTTGACGAATTACCAGCGCAGGTGTTTTCTTCGATAAACGCAGTTGACCAAACTATGTAACGAACGATCGGTTGGGATCGGTAATTTCTAATAGGATTTAATATTAGATAATTAGGATAATTAGGTGTATTTTGTATTTTTTGGGAAAGATGTATGCAAGCTTTATTCTAGCTAATTCTAGCTTTAACATAAATTTCTTTGTTGAAGTATTTGTTTGTTGAAAATAAAAGTTCATTATAGAATAAAAATTATACATTTAACATTTAAATAAAAATATAAATATAGTATCAAAATCAAAACATTCATTAACAAAATGTTTTCTTTTTTTTCTGTTTTACTTAGTTGAATTCAATTTTATACAAAACTGTTAATATATTGTTTGAAGGAAGTATTTCAATTTAAGACGACTTATTACTCATATGTTTTTATTAAATAATAATTAACTTATGAGACTTGATGTTTTATCATTAAAAAATTGTGACTAAAAACATTTTCAGTATTCACTTGGAAAGTTTTAGTCAAAATTTTGAAATGTACAATATCAACTAATTATTTACATCTTAATTAACAACTTATTTTGGGCCACACGACTGCATAAGTCCAGCATCACACATGATTTTCAGCTTTGCCGTAGGATCATATGTTCTAAAATAAATATTAATATTTTAATAAGATACAAACACTAAATACATAAATAAAGAAAAAAATTAGTTCTATAGTTCTTACTTGTAAAAATCAATATATTGCTGTTTTCTTGGATCCATTATCAGGACTTTCCATAAAATTCCAGAGAGGACTGAAGTTGCAATGGCTCCTCCCAATGCAAGTTTGAGTTTCGAATGAAGAAGTCCTCTCAACTGAGGCTTTGCAATCGTGCCAGCCATCTACAAATAAATAATTAATAAACATGCACATCTAATTTTTAAAATTCTGTGAATTATTAAGATAAAAATAACTCAAATATTACATTATTTAACCTTTATCTACTGTACAATATCTAAACATATAGATATAAATACTAGTAGTATGAAAAATTTGTGTTTCGTACTTTGGTAAAAAACAAAAGTCAATATTCATTATCTAAATAATGAATCATCGTTTACATAAGTAACTTTTGAGTGGAAACACCAATCGAATATTACGTTCCAGAACAACGAACAGGCACACTACTGTTGTTCGAACGACGGCTTCTGACAAAACCTCAAAATTTGCCAAAGTTACGTAATGATTTAGCCTCAGACAAAAACCATGACATTTGAACATGCAAATCGATAAAAATGGAAAGATCTTTGACGAAAAGCCTACCTTTTGCTCGGAAGAAGACAAGTTCCTGCCTCAAATGTTCGACCGTGAAAAAATACCTAAGTATACTGTTCAGCAGAGCAGAGCAGTCGATGAAAACCAATACACACACACACACATGCGCATGCAAACGGAATAAGATATGGGCTGGGAGAGGGGTGGAATCGAATCGAATCTCGAAAATTTCCGAGAAGCGAGAATAATCGATGTATCGCAAGGTAGAAAAATCGATACAGTCTCAAACTGCGTAGAAAATTCTAGACGCAAAATCTTTCGGGTTTTTTTTTAGCTTCCCAATCCCGAGGGATTATGCGATATGACAAATACATACTAAATTAATATTTTGTAATAAAATATTACAGAAAGTACTTTAAATGGTTGATGAATGAAAAATGGAGATTATCATTTTAAGCTTTTCTAACCAGTCGCCATGTTTATTGGTAATTTCATGACGTCATCATTGCAGGTTTACAAGTTAAATTTTGCAAAAGCTACTTGAAATAGATAATTTTTTTTAAATCCATTTAAAAAAAAAAAGTATTACAAAAAAAGAAGGAAAATTTAAAAAATGTCATCATTTACATTATAGATGGCGAATAATTCTCAATAGCAAATTCAAATTATCTACTAGAACTATAAAACAGCTGTTCAAAACCTCATGACTGTATGTTTACTCGTGAAATTTGAAGGAATTTAATTATAATCTAAAATAAAGTTAGTTACCTAATTTGTCAAAGATAAATATTTCAAAATTTTTGAAGTAATATGAAAATTAAATTAATTATATCTTGGAAATAATGGTTTGCTAAAATATCTAAATTTGAAACATGTATGAAAAATATTAAGGTGTGGGGTAAGAAAAATGTAACTAAACAATTTTAAGTCATAAATATTTTCAAACTTTACATTTATTTTTAATATTATAAAACATGATTATTATAAATGATTAGGTTTCAATATCTATTAACACTCAAAACTTATTTATTTTAATTTTGTAGTACATACAAATGTAATAATAATTATAATCTAAAAATTATCTTAATTACATAATATCTTTGAAATGCAATTGATATTTCTTCATTTATATCATTCATACATTTCAAAATATAAAAATTTGCAAAATGTTGGATTTCTGAACTACTAATACAGTCTGTTCAAGAAAATCTAATCAAAACACTGTACATTTTACAATTCATATATTATTTATAACAAAAATTGTCCTCTAATCGTCAATCCAAAATCCAACATTTTCTCTGGCAATACTTCGATTTTCTCTTCTATTTTTGGTTGAAGTTGTGGGTTTTTTAAGATTCTTTTTGCTTTGTTTCCTTTCACGCTTGACGAGTTCCAGTTTCATTCTCTTTTTAACCTCAGAATCTGGAATAATAGTTGATACAGTACTCAAAGTATCAAAGGTATCATTCTCAGCACAATTCGAATTAGCCGTTCTTGGTTTTATTGATTCCATGTAATCAGTATAAGAAATCCCATTTTTAGTTGCATTAGGAATATTATTTATATCTATCACTGCACTACTAGGTGTAATGAATTCTGATGTAGTATCAACAAAAGTTTCTCCTTCACTACTATTCTGAGTATCAACAAACTGTACATGTTTATTAACAATATTATTTTGAACATTTAAGTCCACAAATTCTTCATCAGTAACGTCAGTTGAGTCTGCTTTTGTTTTAACATCTAAATTTGATAATTTCTCTTCCAAATCAATAACAGTTTTGTCATCGCCATCATTCTCATCACTGGACTGGTCCCCTTCATAGTCTTCATCATAATCTTCAGCATCACTGACTACTGGTGAATGAAGTAACACTTTTGAAGCTTTTTTAACATCTTCATTGGTTTCCTTCACAACTTCTTCAAATATTGGATGCAAAAGACTTTCATATCCAAAGCGCCTCTTAAAAAAATCACGAATACAATTAACATCACGATCAAAGTAAAGCTTAGAATCTTGATGCTCGGTTGAAGTCATTTGTGGAAAATCAATGATGATTGGTTTTTCCTCAGGTGTTAGCATAATGTTGAATTCATTGAAATCTCCATGAATCACACCGTGATGTGCCAACTTACAAATAAGATTCATGAGGCTATCATATAGTTTTTCAACATCCTCAACTTCACGAACATTGCACAGTGGTACACCATCAATGAGTTCCATTACAACACAATGCCTATTGAAGTCAAAAGGTTTGGGCACAGGAAAACCTCTATCATACAGTGCTTTCATGTACGCAAATTCCTTAGTAGCAGATATTCTGGACATATAAAGCCACGACATGTGTTTCCTCTTCTGATGATAGTCTCTTTTGTTCTTTACATTTCTGAAGCACGTCCTGCCAAGTCTGTGCAATTTGAGACAGTAGTATTGCTGGTTATCCTTGGACACAACGTAGATATTCGACTCCTTGCCCACACCTATTTGGTTGCCGAAGCAGTTGATGAGCTCGCGCGCACCCAGGGTCTTCAGAGCCAAGTAATCGTAACCCATGTTAGTCAGCCGGTATCCCT
This sequence comes from Torymus tubicola, assembly GCA_035583055.1. Classification (NCBI taxonomy): domain Eukaryota; kingdom Metazoa; phylum Arthropoda; class Insecta; order Hymenoptera; family Torymidae; genus Torymus; species Torymus tubicola. The sequence goes on along the minus strand of JAWWEQ010000010.1, from coordinate 29,484,937 downwards.
CATACTTTTTTGAGTTTTCGTAACTCAATAGTCGGTGCTTACACAGTTCCTTGAGAATCTTGTGGAGGCCGCCGTGATGAAGATTCGCTATTTGAGCTGTGAGCGCCAGCGTTACCAGCTCGTGATTCTTCATGCCCATCTCGATAGCCGTGAGTACACGGAAATCCTCCCTGGTCAGGTAGCGCATAATGCGCACGTCGAGCTTACCCATGGCTATCGATTAATATTAGACTTAAAATACCGCGTATATGAGTTCTAGGAGTATACAAAACAAAGTTCAGTAAACGGCGTAACCTCAAAAACATTCATTCCCGGACGGGGAGAGAGCACGTTGCCTGCACGCCTTCGTCGCGTCGTATACTTAATAAGTACTTATACGCGTGATGATGCCAGATGGACGCCTGACCTGACAGCGGCTGATACTGCATTTGAGCGCCATCTGGGAGTGAAGTGTGACGCGTATATACACTCCCAAGAGTCCCAAGTCCCAATTCCCATTTGTGCTATATACAATATAGTAAGTATACACGAATTACAAGTATTACCGTGATTCCACAATGCATGCCGTATGCCGTATGAGCTTAGTACTCGTAGACTTCCCTGCTGATTGGTTGAACTTTAGCGAACTGTCAATCGGCGGGGAAGTCTACGAGTACTAAGCTCATACGGCATACATTCTGGAGTTACGGTACCGTATGAACTTAGTACTCGTAGACTTCCCCGCCGATTGGTAGTTCGCTAAAGTTCAACTAATCAGCCATTACGGTACCGAATGAAAATAACAACAAAATGATACATTGGGAAGAGCTAGTAGTGCCCGGTGCCGTTGCAATCGTAAACTATATACATGGAACCATGGTTGTTTCTTTTTATGTTTCATCATGTAGATTACTTTTTAGTTTAGAGAAGAATCTTTTATGCTCCCACTTTAAAGGTCCAAAAAATCGGAATTTTCGCATATTTTCTTGAGTCTAGTAATTTCGCTTTGCATTAAATTATAAAATTTAATTTGCATTACGCAGAATCAACATTATTTTATTCATGTAGGATGGAGTCTACTGGAATTCGTTTTCTGTAAATACAAAACGATAAATTGTTAAAAAAACTTACTAATTATATGTGAGATTTTTTACAGTTTTGTGTGATGCTTGTAACACGTTTTATAAAAGAATTTTCTAAGATCGCCGATATAATATTAGTTTCTCCGAAAATGACAAAGCGTTTTTAATAATGCAAACCAAAATATTATGAAATGTAACGAAAAATCCGTAAAGATCTATAATTAGAATAAATTAGAAATTTTGAAAAATTATGTTTTTTTTATCGATTTACATACCTATTTACGACTCTCTGAATTAAATTAAATTTAAGAACTTTCACTATATGAATCATATTTTTAGTCGTATTCACGATACTTTTGCGTACCATATGGATTTGTAAATTCAATAAACTTTTCGTTAATTAATCAATTTTGTAAAATAAAAAATCGAAAAAGAAAATTTTTAAATTATTTTTATTATATGCATAAAATGTATGATTGAGTTTTTAAAATTAAATTATATGGTACCTAATAATTACACTAATGATTTTGCAGCAATGATTAGTACTTTTACAATATTATTATACAAATTACGACAATAACATGAAACATACGTGATAATTCAAATTCGAAAAAGTCGGTAATAAATGTTAAATTCCTGTTTACAATAGTACAGTTGTGTCTAAAAAAGGAAATTTAAGCTAATTAAGTTCGCAAAGACATCTGATTCTGGATATAGCTAACGTCGGTGAACTAGTATAGCTATATACACTGGACTTAAAAGCTTTTACTTTGTATGGAAAATCGTTTAAAAAAAAAGTGGAATCGACATTTTTTAGTCGTTCAAGGATATCCCAGTATGGATAATTCTTCTTATCGTTGAAAGACTAACAAAATGAATATTTGAAAATAAGCTACTATGACATTTTGATTTACAATGATATTTAAAATATGGTATATGTCAATAGTGCAATTTTTTTCGTAAGACGAGAATCATAATACATAGTTCTTACTTGTTAATATATATATTTTGTAATATATTATAAAATATACGCATAACGCAATGAACTAATAATAAAAATTTTTTTTGTCTTTGTATATATTGAATAGTTAACAAATACGGAACTTATTTATTTATACTAGGTCAAAAGAAGTATTGAAAAACAGCAAATATGTTTATATGAAAGGGACCAATAGGTATAATAAAAGTGAATGCAGCATTTTCAGTATGATTTATCTAAATACCTGCCATGCATGTATTCTATAGTTATTTTCAGGTCGTGTAACGTCTATTCAACCATTTTATTTATTTAGAAAGCAATTAAATGTGTAAGTATGTAATGATTTGTTTCGATAGTAAAACGGAAATTTTTTAAAATTCTTTGATCGATTCTTTTCGGAATAGTTTGAACGTATAACAACATCAAATATTTAAACAAATATTATACGGTATCTAAAAAGAAACTTACAGGTAAAACTGATTATCAAAAATTTTTATTTATTTACAAATCTTATTTCAAAACGCAACAAAAAATTTTTGTTCACTTTTTGGGTAAAAGATGATGTGTACCACAGAAATTCATTTAGAAATTTACAGAGAAACCTTTGAATTTTGTATTTCAAAAAGAACTGGGAAACTGCTAAAAAATTTTGTACAATGTACTTGAGTAAAGTATACCTTAAACAGCTCTAGCTTACCGTATTAGTAAAGGATAATACATTTTCAGAAAAGATATGAAAATTTATTATTATTATATTTATTTATTTTAAGTATTAACTCGAATTTGGATACTTTCGGAGGTATGTGAAATCTTGAAATAGTAAAATTGTGAACCCAAAGAATCAGTTCCCTGATGTTACGGTTAAGAGCAGATGTGTTTTTGGCAAATGCTCCGTTCTGAAATGGAGTAAAATTTCTGTTCTTCAAAAATACTCCTCTCTGACAAGGAACAAACATTTTCCTGTTTCACGCCTATGCAGGCGCAATCCTTAAAAATACAAAGTTTATAAGTTTAAAAAATATTTTGATTTGCATATGAATAATAACTTTTTTGAGAAGTTTTAATTTACATTAAACACATATTAATAGTATATTTTATTCGAAGTGTTTTTTAGCTACAAATAATTTTCTCCATAAAGATTCTTTTTTTCGAAGCGTTTTTATCTAATTGTAACGAGTTCAAAACGATTTCACCGAGAAATTTTTTGCTCCGATTCTTCAATTTTGTTCCGGAAAGGAGTGTTCCAAAAATGCTTCGGAGTATTTTTGTAGCTCCGAGCAATTTTCCGCTCAATCCTTATTTCTTTTTGAACAGTTTTTATGTTCAAACCAGTTCAAAACCGCTCTGTGAAAACATTCACATTCGAATTCATTACCTTGCCAATTTCTGCAGTGGTCATCCTACCAATATAGAAATATCAGTTATATCATTCTCTTTATATTTGAGTAATATGTATGCTATTGTTTGCATATTTTATTGCAATAATTGATATACATTGAAAACAACTTCATTATTGGATTGTTTGGAACAATTTTTTTAATTTCTACTTCAATAGCTTCAAGTACCATCCATTCAGTTTCTATTACGATCTAAAGCTTTATCAACATACACGTTCTTCGAATCACTATATAGATTATCTTTAAATTGCTCGTATTATACGAGGTATTCCTTTTTTCTTTTATGATATGAAACGCCAAGACGACAATTACTCTTATACAAACGTTTCTGAACAACAATATAACTAACGCAGTTAATTCCTGCAACAATTTTTTATAAATTAAAAAAAATTCTCGAATTCAACATCTTTTTAAAAAAACTACATCCACACGAACAGAACAATTACCACAGTCACGAACGAAATTTCCAACAAATCCAAAATCACGAAGAAGCGCATACTTTATATATACACATTCAGTCGCAACAACTTTAGCCGCTGCATTCCTCCATTTAAATTCCAAGCGCAACGGCGTCTACACGTCCCCGTCTCACTAGCCAGCACTTGCTATATATCTCTGTGGCTCCGAGACATAACGACATAAGTCCATGTTTTTGAAAATCGAAAAAACTTTGGATTTAGTATCTTTAAATGGGTCTTTTTCATTTTAAACTGTCAGTAGTAGCTAAAATATTGCCCTAAAGCTACGATATATGGAAAACGTAACAACATAAGTCCATTTTTTTAAATTTAGGGTGCGGCATAACAACATAAGTCCAGCACTGATTTATTTTATCTAGCCAAATTGAATATCAAAATTATTTTTATATAAAATATATACAATAACTAGATAACATTTATAATTTTACAAACATTAAATGCATGAATGTGAGAATTTTGAAAATTAGTTCATAATACCTGTTCTCTTACGAAATAAAAAAAATGATTTTTAATTTATCGCGAATTCAAGTTGTATTCAAGTTGTAATTCAAGTTGTATTATTTTTAACATAATTATTTATTGATTAATTGATAATTTTGATCTGAATTCATAATTAAATTAACGATAATGATCGAAAAATAAACGAGAACAGGACTATTAGATAAGTCCCGGCATAACGACATAACTTCATACTTTTTCGAGTTTTCATGAAGGAGAAAATGCATAACAGCTGGTCATACCACCGTGTAAATATTTGTTTTAAATGTGTTAATTGATTAGTATACAGTATCGTACCCTATCTCCTTTATTCCGATCTTACGAATAAGTTTGAACATTGAAATCCATTTTTCTCAGAAACTCCAAAAGTGGACTTATGCCGTTATGCTTCGAAGCTACAGATATATATATATATATATATATATACTAGCAAAGAGTAGCAAGACCTAAAAACACTCGCAAACGCTCGTGCGCGCTTGGCAAAATTGCGCGAGGAAAGCGCACATCGAGCTAGCTCCTCAGCCGTCGTCGCTCCGCAATCTCCTCATCCCGCGCGCAACCGACCCTTTTGCGTAGGAACATAGCCTCGACCACCGTCTCGCCGCCGCTGCGATAATCATCCAAATTGCAGGTTCCTCCCCTACCGGCACCGCAGTAAAATCCAGTTTTCCTCGCTCTCTGCCTGCTGCTGACTACAAAACAACAAGACACACACATGCACAGTGTATTACACGCACACGTTTACGTACATATACAATATACATATTCGCCGCACATGTACTCGCGTTATACCAGGGCCCCTATATACACACAGTTCGCGCATGCGCGAGCAACTATCTATAGATACAGGCTGAGTGCGTCGTCGTCGTCGTTCTCTCCTCCTCGCCTCGCGGGTTCTCAGCTCTGGCGATCTCTCGGCTCGGCTAGTCCACGGCACGATGGGGCGCTGTGCTGCTGCCCGCTGCTCCGCTCGCTGAGCTGAGCTATTATACAGAGAGAGAGAAGGTGAGCTGCTGCTGGCCGAGTAGCAGATATACAGTGTATGCGCGAGAGCGCGCGCGCGTGTGTGTGTGCGTGTGTTCTTTTTTGATATCTAAACGTCAAGAAGAGTAAAGAGAGAAAAACTCATGTTTATATACCCGTTGGCTGCTGTGTTACTATATACAGAGTGATATAGTGTTGTGTGTAACTTAGCTAATAAAGTACTCGGAGAGGGAGATAGAAGAAATCTACGCTAACTTTTCGAGAGTGTGATAAGTGTATATATATATTAATCATCATCATCAGCATCTATATATATATACGCGGACAGAAAGAACGAGATAACACACATAGAGTGTATATAGAGACGTTATAAGAGAGATATATACATATACCAACAACGCAGTAGTAGCGAACGCGCGTGCGTGCGCCAGCGCGTTCTCTCACTCTTCTTTATCCATATACATATAGGTATATACATAATACGCACGATCTCTTTCTCTATATAGGTACCAGATATACCTATACCAGTCGCCTATTTCTTATCTGTTGGAAACAGGCGGCTGCCTTTCTCTCGCAGCTGCTGCACTGTTGTTGCAGCTGCGAAGCTGTCGCAGCGGCCTGCACGCGCGCGCGCGCGCACTTGTACTCGCAGCGAGCGAGGAGTATTATACTCTGTGCAGTGTATGTAGGTATATATATATACCTATAGAGGTGAGCGATAAGTGCATTGCAGTGTGTATAGGACGAGGAAGGAAGAAGAACAGGAGAGAGGGAAGGAGAAAAGTTGGCGAGTACGGTCGCACTCAGTTTGCACTTGCCCAGTGCTTGCTTACCTATATACCCCTTCCGCGAAGCAGTGTGACTAAGAGAGGCACTGCTGAATCGCGAATATCAGTATATAGTTAACGTATATATACATATAGGATACCGAGGCGGGAGAGTGTGTGTATACGTACGTACGTCGCATCTACGCATGTGTATGTTTGTGACGACGACGACGACGGCGGGGACAAAGACAGCGACAACGGCGTCGGGATCGAGATTCTCGCGAGGCATCGCAACAATCGACGCACTTGAATTGGAAGGCCGCAATTCAGGTATGTGTATATATCTCTTATATATTCGCGTATCCATCATATATCCATCAGTACATATACGTACACGTACAGTATTTCGTGTATATACATAGATATGTATACATATAAACGTATACAGTGCGCGGACGAACGTTGTTCGCGTGTGTGCGTGTGTGTGGGTGTCAGAGCAGCGCAGGCGCGCAATTGTACACACGCGTATAATATATACACAGAGACGCAGTGGGAGTGCATACATTATTTAACCGACGTGCTGCGTACGCACTTCCGTCTATCGCGCTCGCACACAGGTCTCTCTGATATTATATATATATATATACATGTGTCCTGTCCTGTAAAGCTCATATATACCAACCAAACGCGAGCTCGTTTTTCTCTTCTATAACTCGGATCGGAGGGATAGGAGTAGGACGATTGGGTTACATAATGCGCCGCTTCTGCTACTGCGCGAGTATTATATAGAGAGTCACACTCCTGTGGGAGAGACAACGATGATGGGCTCGTCGAGGTGTAGATAGAGATATGCGTATATATAGGTGCTTGAGTTCAGGGTATTTCCCCGAGTCAAGAGTTAAAGAGGGTGGATAACGGTAGCGATGGAGATGTGCACGGTGCCAGTGCTGTAAACAATGGGGGAAATACCGAATAGAGGTAGTATACGGGTCTAGAGAGTAGATATAGATAATAAGTAGTAGTAAAACACTGAGGGTCGGCGGTATGTAGGAACGGTAGCCAGCGAACGGACGGACACGGCTGACGTTGGCTCGTATTTTTAGAGACGGATGAGTTAATGTTTGGTAACGTTGCGGTCTGTCACTCCGTGTGAGCGCGCGTGTGTGTGTGTGTGTGCGTATAGATTGTGGGAAACGGATGGTATAGTATGAGGGTAAAAGATAGAGAGAGTTATGCGGTAAGGATAGATCCGAATTTGTGTGAAGATCGACTTTGTATAGGATAGCGTGGAATGGATGGTTGTTTTGGTTGGCAGAAGGTGGCAGGAGATGAGGGTGGTGGCTGGGGGATAACTGTCAGATAGGTATGTAGACCAAAGACAGAAAGAGATGGTCAAAATAGGTCAATGTACTCTGGTCTTTGTCTTCTGCTCTTCAGGGACCTATGTTGGATTAGACATTCTGGCTGTTTGTTTTCTTTTTTGGCCTACATACACATACTATCTGAAGTTAAATTTTTTCCCTGTTCTTACCTGAATTGTCATATCTAAATTGGAGTTTCCCAGTTTCTGATAAAGTAAAAATATTTGATACTTCTTATCAGGATCACTGCATGTTAATGACTTAACTACCAGAAATCTATTAACACTGTCAGTGATTCATTATTGTATAGAATGGCTCTGTTGGTACAAATTGATTTCTTTGATGCAGAATTTTTAATAGATGCTCAATGAAAAAATTGAAAAGCTTAATTGTTAAATTTACTTTATTTTTATAACAATAATAATTTAAACAATTAACGAAAAATATAATAATAAAAGTTTCCAGCAAATGCTGGGTTTAGTTTATTTTTATGCTAGTGTGCATTTTCTTTCCATTTTGTTACTGCACTAGAATATAATGTTATTATATTTATTTCATAAATAATAGTAAAAAGGAAAAGTAAAAAAAAAGATAAAGCTTGTCATTGACTTATTTTTTATTAGATCAATGTTAAATTTATAAGAAGTGTACAGCATTAAAACATAATTTAAATTTTTTAGATTTCTAATTGTAATTTGTTTATTAATACTTACTCTTCTGTAATTACAAAATGGATTACATTTTTGTAAGCAGAGAATATAATTAATTCATAAATATTTTCACATTTTGTTTTATTAATTTCAAATTTAATTAGAGTAATTTTAAATTTTAAATTATCCAAAGTTCACTGATTTGTAAGTTATGTACGTGTTACTTATGTCTTCTGAGAAATATTGGATTAAAAGTATATTTCAATTTGAGATTCAGACTGTACTAATAAACTTGTTTTCCATATCATGTTTATGGGTCAAAGATATGAAGGACAAAAGGTTGATGCATTCGTTATTACGATTATCAATCACTGATCTCTTATTTATAGCATCTTAAGTTTATTTATAGTATGTCATCATGGTCCTAATAATCATATTGTATAAGATTTTGTTTTTAATACTTTTCTGAGTATAGATATTATTTTTTAGTTTTTCATCAATGTATGCAATTTTCATATATTGTCATCAGAATACAAAAAAATATTAAGTGCTTTCAAAAAATTCTCTTATCTATTAATGTAAAAGATAAGAATTTTCCTATTAATAAAAGTAGTAGTAGCTAAGCCACGTATGTCTATATTATATAGATTATTATTTTATAATTTGAATAAAGCAATGTTTTAATTACATGTAGTGTTTGTTTGGTTATTCATTATGACTGGTGATTGATCTAGATTCAGTGCTTGCCTTGTTGGTGTCATGATGTCAATCATGAAATTTGTGTTAAAACTAGGGCATTTATCTCACTCAATAAAAAAGCTATTATAGATTCATTTTTCAAATCTGCAACCTAAATTTAAAAAATCTTTTTAATTTTTAGTCTGAAAAAGGAACCTTTCTGAAAATTTGTTAGTAAAGCCAAAATTAGAAGTATATTTTAATTTAACAAAAGTAAATTTAACAATAGAATGATTAAACAATTAAGTATTGCATCAGTTTGCTCCACAGTTTAAAAATAGTAATTTTGTAGTTACAGTTTTGGCAATAAAGTTGCCTTAAAATTATATATGTGGATAACTAAAACAATATAGATGTTACTTGTATATTGCAAAACATTTTGTTAATTTGCCAAAATATACAAATTTGCGTAACAAAATAGAAAAAAAAACCTGAAAAATTGAATATATTTTTTTTTTATTTTTAAAAATGCATAATTTAATATCTTTTAAATCTTAATATGTTTCATGTTTCATATTTTCACAATCTATGTTCTTTCAAAATATTTCTTGATGTGCACCTCTTTATGTTTAAAATCAACCCTTATGATGCAGAACATTGTAATATATCAAAATTTCTCAGAAGTAATTACTATTTAGTTAGTGTTATCTATATAGTGTCACAACATTGGTAAATGCAGTTTCTCCAGTTTCAAACTTTTTCGAAATTGTATAGTATATACATCACAAGTATACATTTTTGTTGGATGGCTAATTATTGTAACTCAAATTTTATTAATAATGGCAGTAGTCATTTAATTTGTAACAATAATTTATAGGATTAAAAAAATAACTAAATCTTGTTTAGTTTAGTTACATCAAATGTTTAGTATTTACTATAATTGTTACAGCTATTTACGGAAAAAGTTTTGATGACTCTAACTAGCGTAAACTGGACGGTTATTAGACGTCACGTGTAAATTAATACCGTGCACTTTTGCAGCGCCGACGCCTCGGTGCACGCGCACTAAAAAAGAATTTAAGAAGGAAACCTTTTTCAATAAGAATGAACTTTGTCACGTTTCATTCACATAATGTTCTAAATTTTTTAATATTATTTTCCATATAAAGAATAGATATAATTTTTTATAAACAGTTGAATAAGTAAAGTCTAAGTTAAAAAATATTTCGAACGTTTAATTTGTCAACTTTTTGTTGTAAAAAGTAATTAAAATCTTTTGTTAGAGAACTAGTATTTTTTTCACTGTATTTCTTCTTTTTCAGCGATAATTTCGTTTTTCATTTATATTTGGAAAAAAATACATTCTTTACATTTCTTGAAAGAAAATACGTCAAAAAACTACATCGTGTGTAACACAATAATGTTTACTTCAACACCGAATTGAACACGTATTCAAAAACTTCAATGGATTACTTATCTTTCTCACGTTTCTTACCTACACTTGCTCTTCTTATGTAAATTTTCTCGGTCTAGTATGAAATTTGTACATGAATATGACCAAGTCTCTGTCAAATTGAGAGGTCACAAAATAGGATTTTCATGAAACTCTCAGAAAATATTCTGCTAGTCATTCTGGATATCTCTGAATTTTTTTAGATTTTTTTCAGGGAGCATTTTTCGCGATAGACACAAGAATAGTTTTTTTTTTGTAGAATTCTCTCAGCTTTTCAATAAAAATACTTTTAATGCCATACGTTTATGCTTTCACTTACATATATGCAAATGAAACATATAAATTAAAAAAATTAAAAGTCCGATCCGGACTTTCTCTACCAAAAAATTCATGGAGATACCTTTTGATTGTCCAAAAGTGTCCGTATCAATAGTGTAATGATTAACGAACGTTTTTAGATTTAAAAAAATTCAGGGATACCCAAAATGAGAGTAGAACATTTTCTGAGAGTTTCAAGAAAATCTATTTTTTGACCTCTCGATTTGACAGAGACTTGGCCATATATACAAAGAGTCATTTCATATGTAGTTTAGAAACACGAGAGAAAAAAGTTTAACGAATATGCACTACGTCTATACGCATTGAACAAACATTCCTTTTAAAAATCCAATATATTTCTGGCATGATGAGAAAAAAAGTTGATCGCGAAACCGCAGTTGCGTTAATTACTGTTATAAGTATATATTTACAAGTGTTGTCAATAAAGATAAAAGATAACTTAATTGAGTTTGATAGAAATGAAGAAACGACTCACAGTTCGACATACGTTATGAAAAAAATATACGCGTATATGTTTTCAATAAAATCCGTTAACGAAACTAATTTCGAAAGAGTCAACGAAACGAATTATTGCAGACACACATACATAAACACATGCCCGTTTATTAAATCGATCGATAAGATCTACAAACGGTGTAATAAAGCTAAACGATGTTTGTTTGAGCAACAAAGGGGCAGTAAAAGATTTCCGTTGTTTGTGCAAAAGCGAAGAAAGCTCGTGCGGCTGTCGACATACTATTAAAAAAAATTCTAAAACAACCCGCGCTTTATTAATGATCCCCACTTCTAACAACTCGTTGATGGAATAACAAAATTTGAATACCAAAAAGTTGGGTTCTCCGAAGCGTTCCAATAAACAGCCTCACGGTCGCGCGTTGTTATACATTCATTTGAATTCGATTTATTTTGCTTGTAAACCTATATATATATATATCCAACGAAAACTCATTTTCCTCCAACGTGACTTTTTCCTTTTTCTTTCTTGCATGAGAACAAGCTCAACATAGGTATATTCTCCTATCTTTAAAAAATGATGGATTTGTTGTGAAATCATTTTATTCGTGATTTGATTGGTGGGAGTCATGGGTTGCTAGGGTACAAAAACAAAAGTGACGCGCGAAGCGCGCTTAGAAATGGCTATAGTATATGTAAAATAATGAATTTGTCTGGCCGCCGTGACTCTCGCATTTAAACATACACACACACTCACACACACTCACATATATATGTATATAACGCTCCATTCAAAACAAGGAACGGTTTCCAAAAGCGTCGTGCGCTGTTCGCGCGGGACAAAACGCTTTACCCCTCTGGTTCTATATACGCCTATACCTATATACATTTCATTCGATTGCTTCTTTGTTGTTCCACACGCGCGACCTATAATCGATGCCTTGGGCGATTAAACGCTAATTGAAAAACTTGGCCTCTCCAATCACAACGAAATTGAAATATTAAAATGCGCCTAACGTAGCCGGAAGCAGCGGCGAGGGATGAACGTGTGTATTGTTATATATATATATACATACACGTCCCACACATTTATAGATACAGTGTTCGAAATGAGGACTAGATATATATTGTATTCTCTAATCGCGTTAACCTCTGCGGCAGCGACGACGACGACTTTTTTTTCAGAGTCGCACACAAATCAATCGCGCGCGCGCACATCATTACTTATACGGTTGATACTTTTGTACATTATTACGACGGTTCGCGCGAGCAGTGACCGTTGCGCAACAGCCGGCAATGTATCAGCGTCGTGATAATGTTGTTAATATTATCACGAGCGCACGTGTACAAAAACATTTCTCTCTCTCTCTCTTTGTCGCTTATTCCCCTCCTCTATCAATACTTTGCGGAATTCCCACGATGATAGCGTCGCGCAGATGATGATGATGTTTACGCCTATGCCGCTTAATAGGTATATACATACTACAGTGACCACGTCATGAAAAATTCATCTCTTGAACGTTTAATATACGCGACGTATAAACTGTGCACGTTTACCAAATTGCCCTTTCATTCGTATAGCTCTATTGTGCGCTCGTGTGGTGCACCTCTAATGTCCTCTGAAAAACTCTCCTATTAATAGACCAGACGAAGAGCAAGTACTTATACCGTATGTATGTGGTACAGAAACCGAAATTGCGCGCTCTTGTCGTTGTACTACACGCGCAGCAGCAGCAGTCGCGAAGCTTTTATATCATCATACCCGCACGCAAATGTTCGAGACAAAGTTACGCGCGCGCGCGCATGTGCTGCGAATATGTGTGTGTATGTTCTTTCGCGACGGAAGGAATTTCAGAAGGGGGAGACGGCGCCGACGGAAAAAAGAGCGTCAACCGCGTTAATAATAACCCACGCGGCGCGCGGTAACAGCGATGGAGGTTGGACTTATATATTTTCAAGTTCTTCCGCAGATCGTCCTCGCGTCTTATAGTTGTATTACGATACTTTATAACATTTACAAGTTTGTGGGTATATATATGTAACACGTGGTGTATATCAGCTATTCTCCAATTTATTTCTCTTTTACGTTGACAAAAAAATTAGAAAATTTTGTTGAGAGCACACTTACGGGATAAATTTGTTCTTATTCTTTGGGACTTCCTGAACGTACAAAAGAATAAGAACAAGCTCAATTTGATGGTATCCCTTTTTCTTACAATAATTAGATTTTTTTTAATGATTAAAAATAGCTCTAATTTGATCCAAAATAATTCCATAAATAACAACTCAATATGAAATTCAGAGAAAAAGAAAGAGAAACTAGAGAACGAGAGCTTTCCAGATTTCTTTTCAGAATGGGAAAATGTTAATTTCATCAAAAGTTACGTGAGTTTGAAGTTTGACTTAAAATTAACAAAAAATGGTGGCAAAGGGAGTATTTGAAAAAAAAATTGAATCCGTACAACATGATTACATTATTATAGTGAATTTTAAGTCTAACTTCAAACTCCCGTTACTTTTGAAGAAATCAACTTCCAATTCTGAAAGGAGATTTGGAAAGCTCTCGTTCTCTAGTTTCTTTTCCTCTTTTCTGAATTTCATATGGAGTTGTTATTTATGGAATTATTTTGGATCAAACTAGAGCTTGTTCTTATTTCCAAAGAACAAGAAAAATTTATCCCGTGAGTGTGCTCTCAACACAATTTTTTAATTTTTTTGTCAACGTAAAAGGGAAATAAATTGTGGAATAGCTCATATATATATATGCTTACGCCGTATACTGGAGGTTTGCTTGCTGAGCAACGAAAGTTTGTGCGCAGCTGAATGTTTAATGGCTATACGCGCGCGAGCTCATTTGCAAACGCTCAAAGCGAGTCACATACATAGTTCGCCGCTGGCGATTGAATAAAGTATATGTTTTTCTTTTTCTTCTTTCTTCCCCCACTCCGTGACAAGCTGCCGCCGGTCTTTTGATAGGCGCGTGTCTCTTTATACAGGCCCAATTAAAAGTTATTTTTCTGTTTGCTAAACTTCTCCAGTCTGTGTATGTTTGTTTGTAATTCGCTACATATCACCGTATACTGTATAAAAAATGAATTTTAAGCATTTTTGAATATTTAGAAATAAAATGCACTGTTTGAGTTATTGATGTTGGTTGCGCTTGCCCCTGTGCGATGACAGTATTTATGTGTGTGTGTGTGTATTTATATATATAGTGTCATTATATCCTGTGTGTGACTGCAGCAGCTGCCATCGCTACTGCTGTTACCGCTGCACTTGATGATAATTTTTATGTGCAGGTCGATTAAGCGCATGTGTGAATATTATAACGTCGACGATGTACGCCGCTATCGCCGCGCGATATATATTATTCGCGTTACAAATTGCTGCTGAAATGATATTGTATATTCAGGCGAATTTGTTCACGATTCTCCGGCGCGCGTTCGTTAAAATTTTATCAGTCTGCACAGTATATATATATAAATATGTAGATGTATAAATAAATATATACAGGACGAGAGAGAACCAGTCTGATAAAGTCGACCCCCACCGCAGCAACGGTCTTGTCGTATCTCCTGCCTGCGCATGTGTGTGTGTGTGTGTGTGTGTGTGTGTGTGTATGCGGTACATCGTGCTTTCCGTTGGTCATGATTCCAAAAGAAACCAATACCGATGTCTACTATTTCGCAAAAACTCATCCGTACTATACAACAATAATAAACAGGTTTTGCGATAATATAATACCCTATACCAATATAGCAATACTTATACACACACACACACACCCACACACACACACACACACGCGCACACACACACACACCTACAGATATTTACCCTATGCGCGCACGACGACGATGACGGTTAAGCTCATATATACATGCGATGCAAAAACTAATATTTCTCTAAGCAAATGAGCAGCCTCATCAGACGTGCTGCGCGTGATGAGTCACGTGACCTTCCCGTGTCTTTAAAAAATTTACAACTAGATTAACAACTATAATTAATATATACATATATACACACAAAATTCGTACGTTTTAATATATTCTTTTCTGTTTTTGTTTTCTGTTTTTGGTGAAATAAAACAGGGGACTGCAGCAGTGCAGTCCATCGGAGGACCGACGATCATGGAACAGATGATTGCCTTGAGTACGCAGAATCCACTGTCGCTGCTGGTTAAATTCGGCATAATGGCATGGAACAACACTTGCGGCATCGAGAACTGCTCTGGACACGGCGAGTGCCACAATGGCACGTGTCTTTGTGAGGTAAGGCTGATCTTTACTTATATGTGGAATTCTTCGGAAACTTTGCCCTAATCTGGTTCAAAAAACGACGAAAAAGGATTTGGATTTTTAGGAAAAAGCATTTTTTACGATTTTCATATGCATGTAACTTTAGCACCGATTTTAACCACCTTTAGCTTAAATCAAAGCATTATCATTGTATTTTAACTAGTAAAATGTACAAATTCGTTGACATATTTGGAATGTTAATATTGCGTGATGATTGATGACTACTTTTCGTTAATTTTTTCCATGTTAAATTCCCATAAGAAAAATTGATTTGACGATAAAAGGGTGTCACAAGGCCGTTTTCTTTGGCCCCAAGTTTTTATCGTCTCTTATATGACCCATAGAAAAAGAAAAAAATTACTTCAGAGGTGTACCTCCACATTAAATTTTGGTCATTTTTTGAACCAGTTTAGGGCAAACACACACACACACACAAAGAGCATTGTGTTAAGATACGCGTGTACGTGTGAGTCATCGCGAGGAAGTGGGATGCAAGTAGTTTCATTGTTCGGAAAATTTACGTTGCGCAAGGCTATTTGAGAAATTACGAAATATCTGTTTTTTTTTGTTTTTGCGCTTGTCGTTAATTTAACGCAATATACCTATATGTTTCATTAATAAATGTACGTGATATTATTGAAGGTCATGTGTATATGGTATTTATTCGGTTACTCACCTTTCAACTTCTGTATATATTTCGGAGTATTTTTTTTCGTACTTGCATGAACGATAAAAAAACGGGATATGGTTTTAAGGTCGACTTGTATATATACCTCCTTACGTGGTATATCGCGAGAGACCTTGAAAACGCACACGGAAAGGACTTTGATGATTGTATAAAAACGCCCCGAGAAAGTGAAATCATTCAAAAAATGTTATCGCAATGCATTGTTGTTGGTTTTTTTTTCTTAAAACGATCCGATGACGCATCGTTATTAAAATTTGTTGACCATGATAAAATTGTATAAGAGATATTGTATTATTGATCGACATTGGCTTTTTTTTCATTCATAAATAATACCGATTAAATGGTATATCAACGATGGTTATCAGATAGTGTACATGAATGATACGTTTACTCTATCGTATATACACACGTACCGTTGCTTTTTTTTCTACAACGGTGATAAACTGTAAATTGTTCTAAACTCATACACACACGTGTATAGTAACGGCTCTAAAACGGAAAACTATAGCCACTTTGATGTAACTCCCTTTTTTTAAATGTTAACGCATGACGTATATTATAAACCTCTCTCTATATATACCCCGTCACTGAAACCAATCTTGACAATTGAAACCGACTACACACGCACCACATACTAATAAGTATCATCACCTCTTTTCTCATTACCCTCGCAGATTCAGTTCGACGGCTCGGAATGTCACGTTCCGAACTTCAGCTACTACATCGCCTTCGCGACGATATTCTTCGTCCTGGCGTTCGTCTGCTTCGTACAGCTGGTGATGTGCATCGTAGCCGAATGGCAGCGTATGAAGGCGCCATCGTTGTTACGAGCATGCCGCGTCACCACCCAGAAGCTTCTCTATTTCGTCGTGTTCCTGGCGACCCTAATACGGGGTGCTTACTTCACGTCTCCGGTAAGAATCCCCCTTTTTTTTTAATTTCAAAACACGCTGCTGTAAACATATATATACACACACACATATACTTAAATATAACCGTCGATGATAAGTTTTATCGTACGCACACGCGCGCCTCGCAGCGAGACGAGAAAAAGAGAGGAAACATTATTCGTCTATCAGCAACGCTTCTTTTTTTTTCGTTACGTATGCTATATATACGTTATTCGCGTGGGCTGTGGCGTGGTGGTTGCGCAAGTGTTCCAAACGCAAAGCGTAGCTGGAAGATTCTCTCTCAGCTATTTATATGTGCTGTTACAGAGAGAGAATCTTACAAAAGTTACCAAATCCAGCGAATGTTTTTAGTTGCTTTTGTGGGAGTTCTGATTAGAATAATCAGGGATACAAGTATAACATTCAGTTGGTACAGCGTGTTTTGTAAACAAAAATATTTTTAATTATGCACAAGCGTTAAGAGAGAGAGAGAGAGAAAATAATCACAAGACATGACTTTTTATTTCGTCAATCTCTGCAGACGGCGTTTAAGGCAGGCTGGACCCGTAGCTTAGTGTCCGCCTACTATCCGCTAGTACTGAGTGGCGCTTCCTTGATCGTCTGCTTCTGGGCGGAGGTCTTTCACCTGCGCGACATACGCACCGACAAGCCACAATTTCTCTCCAAGTCGTTTCTGGCCTTCGCCATCTTCAACTTCATCACGTACTCACTACTGCTGACGGAATTCATTACCGCCCAGCTACACGAGAACCAGGAGGATCAGGTGTGTTTTTGATTATATGCTATATACACATGCGCATATATCGGCACGCGTATTGCGCATTGTTTATTCCGATATGGAGATGTATCGACGAAAATCTAAATGTCGCTCATGAATATTTTACAGCAGAGCTTCTATACGCACATATTCAATGGATGCTACGCTGTGCTGCTGTTCATCGTAGTCGTGCTGTTCCTCGTCTACGGGATCGAGGTGTTCTTTAAAGTAAGTGCGAAAAAGAAGAAAAAAAAGAAATTGTTGACATCGAAGAATGTTGGGAATAAGGAATAAAACTTGTTGTGCATTGTGTTGAACAGGTTCGCGGCTGTTTCTTAGCTGAGCACCAAGTCGCCTCGATTGCAACGAACAGAAGACGCGCTGACGATGCGGCAGCCCGCGAGGAGGATCCAGTCACGGCGAAATTGTTTGATCCAATACCGGCCATCTCGACGAATTCATTGCACCATCGCGTCAACACGTCGCAGCTTCATCAATCGAGATTCGGTTTGCTGTCGCAAGCCTTCATGCTGTTCATTATCGTTGGATTCTTGTTTAGTGAGACCCTCAGCGAATTCTGGAAGACCAAGTACGTGACCGGCTGAATATATCGTATTAATGAGCTCATTGTTCAATTATGTTTAAAGTTGAATCTGGACTTATGGGTTGTTACCATTGTTGTTTCAGAGTTCCATTGTACAGTAGAAACTGGCACGATGTAGTATTTCGAACTATCGAAGTTGGGGTTGCATTGTGGTTCCCTTGTGTGCTGTGGAATTGTATGAGGTAAGATTATTCAATACCCCTAGGGTATATGTCTAGTTACGATGTAACGAGGTGATTTTTAAATATCCGATTATAGTTGTTAAAGAAAAATCTAAAATCTATTGAAATCTTTAATTTGACATTTTTTATGCTCTCTGTTGTCAAATCTACATGTTCAAAGTAAAAGCGATTTTGTGTTTAAATTTCATTAGATTTGAAATCGGTTGGACATCAACACATAACTTGACAAAATTCTTGTGATTCTGAAACTGATAGACAACTTTCGAATAACTAGATTTGGCAATCTTACATAAATGCTTTAGTAAAATGTTTATATTTTTAGCCCTGAGCAATTATGGATACTAAACCCTAAAAGAATTTTGAAGAGATTGGATCTCGATCAAACGAAACATCCTAAAGAAATTGAGCTACAGGATAAATCCAAATCGCCCGAATCCGAACTTTTAACTGACTCAGCTTCTATCAGTAGCAAAGACTGCTGGATTTGCTATGATAGCGATAGACAAGATGCCGGTCCATTGATTCAACCGTGCCGCTGCAGAGGTGACGTTAGCGCGGTTCATCACGACTGTTTGCGTCGATGGCTTGTTGAAGTAAGTACCTTTATTATATTTAATGTAAAAATGTAATGTATTAAGTATTCGTCAACAAGAAGAGAAAAATAGATAATAGTAAAACTAATGTCCTTTTGTTTCTCTATAAAAACATTTTTTATTTGATACTAACAAACTCGTGGACAAATTGTTTAATTGAATTAATTTAAAAACTATATATGTATTTATTGGTATATAAAAAAATCGTTTAATTTTTTTCCAGAGCTCAACTAACGTCGACAGTCTCACATGCAAAGTGTGCGGCACACTTTATAACGTGGAACATGCAAGTAGACTCGACTGGCAAAATAGCTTAACACCGCGACATTGGCTGCAAACTATTGGCATTGTTGTGACAATGTGCGGATCATCTGCGGCAGCATGGCTACTAATTCAGCTCGTTGAAGATCCAATCATAAGAATGTTGGCAGCTGGCGCGGCGCTTCTGATTATGTATGTTTGCATAAGGTATGTATCTCTTTATTGGTACAATAGTGCATAGTCATAAGCAGATTTTACAATGTACTTGGTATACCTGGCATAATCTCAATTCAAGAAGTTTATTCTTAAATTATCCAAGAAATTTAGTAACTTTTATGCAAAAAGATGCAATATGTTCAGTATTATCTATTTCTCTTTTACGTTAAACATTGTTTAATTTATTATGAAAGACTTTTGTGAAAACGTTAATACAAAGATAATTAAGTGCATGATTTTGATACGAGTCTCATTTAACGCATACAGTTTGTAAATTATTTTTTTTTATTTTCATAGATTTTTGAGTCTCAACACAGTTGTAGCTTATCAGCGAGCCAAAATTTCGTCCTTGAATATCGTCAGTGCAGAAAATACTTCGGGAGCTCACGTCTCGACGATCAGTCACACTGTTTCTGTCGACTTGGCCAAGTGAAGAATAGAAGGAAGAGTGAGGGGGGAAAGGATGAAAGGAAAACAGATAATGTTGAAAGTGTAATTATAAGTCATATCTATTTTCAGGGCGTTTGTATAAAAGGACAATTTTATTCCACTGTCAAAGTGAGAAGAGACGAAATTGGGAAGAGTTTTAGTTGACATAATGTTGTTGAATGAAGTAAAAAAAGTATAATAGTGAGAGAAAAGCGTACGGTTTAAGTTTGAAAACAAAAAAAATATTTATTATTTTGTACAATCTTTTGTCATAGTCTAAACTGGGATTATGTTAAAATTGGATCAAAATTGGAATTAGTTAAAGCAGTTTTAACGTATTATGCTGAACACGATAAACTTATCATTGGCCATATTATATTTGTTTTACGCGTCCCATCACATATTACTTTTTTCTAAAACAAAACATTGGGTGATACATTTTTTTATAACTGAAAAATTACTTATTTTTTCAATTGTTATTGACAAGTTAATAATTTGAAGTAGTTAGGTTTATTCGTACGCCTAAACAAAGTTGTTAACGTGATTTTCGCGTTATTTTCACAGAACAAATATAAATAAATTCAAATTTTGTATTGAGTATGAACTTACGAAGTTAACATTAAAATTTTTCAAAAACCAAATTTTTCTGCGTAATAAATTATAAAAAGTTTGATGTTGCATGCATTAACCGAAATAAATATAAGATTTACATTTCGAGGTATTTAATGTCATGTATAAGTAACTTTGATGATTTATCAAGGACAGAATGAAATTTAGTTTTTTTAAAGTTTTAAACTAGTGCGTACATATATTTAAACTTATAAACTAAGATAATCGACAAAATCTTAGTGTAGAAAATGGTGCAAAAATCAATTACTCCGATTTACGTTTACGACTTAATAATAAAAACGATTAGAAGTAATTGTCATTAGATTGCGGTTATAGCGCAAAAGTCTTACGTGGTCAATATCGTCGGAGATAATAAGTAGCGTTAATGTTACCAAACGTAGAATTGGTAAAAAAAATACTACTTAACAAAAGTCTTCTTAAACTTGACTATATATATATTCATTGCGATACTGTGTATGTATCTAAACCAATGGATGCTAATATCCTTTTTTATTTACCAAGATTCGTACCTTGACAAAGAAATGAAGATGAAGATAATAAGATAATGGAGATCTGCATTCTGTATGAGTAAAAGGACTGTTTCGAAATATTCATATTTCTTGCTGTTTTACTATTTTATATTCTTGAACCGACTACATTATAAGTATGAATACACTCTAAATTCTTTAAAGTGCAGAGAAAAATTGGAAAAGAAATTGATCTTTTCACTGTCTATACGAGAAGTAGTATATACATGTCTTGAATTTGCAATTATCTAAATTATGTAATGATTTGTAAACATTTGATAAAAAGTATTTATTTTTTTATAATTGACAAATAAAATCAAAGATAACTTTTTATCAGCTATTTATGTCTGTATATACATAATTTTTCCAAAATGTATAAAGTAAAATAAATTTCTTTATAAAATAATGAAAAATTGCCATTATTTCAAAATTGTAATTAATAACTCGCGAGTCACTATGAAAAATTTAGATTGTATAATCTTAAAAGTAAAGAAGGTACTACGTTATTTTCGTAGTATGATTTTCTAACTGTCTCAATACTCTCTTCAAGCGAAAAGTTTATTTATACGATGTAAAATGTAAATATTATGCTAACAATAATTATTCATAATTGTAGGCTCTGTGTTTTCTACGTAAAACTGGTAAGGGTTAAAAAAGAGGTGATTTTTGCGCTTAAGGTATTTGTGATCAAAAATGGCATTTTCTTTATATGGTTTTAAAAATTTATACAATTTAAACATTTATATTGTGCAGAATATATTTTTTTTGGAATAGAATTTTTTTTAAGTTATTTGCATTGTAACGTTGTGTTATTCAATCCATTATTCATAATATAAATTGTATCAATTTTTAAAACTACTTTAAAAATTTTTTCCTACCAATTTGTAAATGAACTGACTTTGTTAATTGCTGTTCTTTGATACCTGTTCTTTTCCAAGTATGTTGTTGGTTTCAGCTTATATTGAGAGTGCAGAATATTTCATGGTACAACTGTTTCATGTGATAATTAAAATCAGGAGTTAATTATATGAATGAAAATTATAACACAAATTAAGTAGAAACAGTAGACAAAATCTGTACTCTTGTTACATTAAAAAGTATTCGCTATAGGTTATTATGCAAAGCGATGTATTTCTTGCCTTGCATACATATTACAACAATAGTTTGATATAGTTTTATTGTTCTAAGTGTTTTGATCTGGTGCGATGCTTCATTTTGTTTTTTTTTTTCTACTGAAGTATGGAATCGTTTACTGTAAGAATTGAAATAATATTTCATTTTCCATAATCCCAGAAATGCATATAATGCAACAGAATATTTGTACACATTAAAGAAGCCAAGAAAACATAGTGATAAGCTGTGATAATACAATATGTATAAATTAGCGAAATAAACCTCAAATAAAATTAAATATAACTAAAAAATTGATTTACTTTATTCATGCTTTCCGTATATTATTTTTTTGCTATAATAAATTTTTAAAAATTTCAGTTAATTTTCTAACAAATGGTGGAGGTGTAATAGAAAATAATAATAATTCTGTGAGTTTTATTATTATTGTATTTTTGTTTGATAAATGATGTTAAAATTATAATAAAGTAGTATACATATATAATAATTAAAATAAACTTATTACAATGCAATAAATTAAAGAATTCATTCATTTAATTTGTATGATTTATTTCAATTTACACATTCTAAGTAAAGTATTTCCATTGTATTAACTATTCATTTTCTGAAGACGTTAAATTCAGGAATTTATAATTTAAAAAAATATATAAAATATTTAATTGCCTTTTGTAAATGTTTTTAAAATATTATTAAAATTACGCACTAAAAGATTAAAAATAATATCAAAGTATCATTGAAAAATGTTTGTGGATTGATAAATAAGAAATACGCTAAAATTGCTTGAATCTCTATAAGCAATATTAATAAGAATAAAAGTAAGTTTGCTGCTGAATTACGAATACTTTTCTTTCTATTTTTCTACATCTTGACATATATATTCTACGTGGCCTTGTTATAAATCAATGACTTTGAAGTTTCATGTGATTTTGTTTATTAATTATTCATTAAGACAATTAAGTATTTAGAGATACATGTTACCAATTAAATCGAATATTCAATACTTTGTGTAATATTATAGATATACAAATACAACAAAACTAAAAATGTCGTGTAACGTTTATTCTCTAAAATTTCATATCTTTTTATATCTTGTTTCCGTCATTGTTTCTCGTCTTCTTTACGCGATCCACGTTCTCTTCGACGAGTTTATTAATTGTAATTTGTGGAAACAACTTGATGGTTCATTTTTTGTAAACTGCCATCGCTTACATTGGGGTACGTGGTAAATGCACTCAATGGTTTGTTGCTTCAGCTTATGCTGTAATGTAAAAATAAAAAAATTTTAAACATTTAAATTTAAACATTTTTTAAACTTAACAAACATAAACTCTTGAATGTAGTATTATTATTTATTAAAGATTAATAATTTTTATTCTATTAGAATAATTTTGTTTGAAAAACTGTAAAGATTACGCATCGTTTTCTCACAAAATTTATTAGAAATTTATATTGTATAAAGCTCTTTCATACGGAAATACGCCAACAAACTTTTACAAATAATATTAAAATATAAAGTGTAATTATGTACCTGCAATGCCGGCAATTGCTTCTGAAGCAAAGTATTTGACGTCAACATCAGTGTCTGTGTTTAATTTATCAAGAACAGGTTTAACTTGTGTTTGCACTACATTCGGTTTTAGATACGGGCCGATCCGCTGAAGTGTCTTGGCAACGTTAAATCTTACATTTGCTACATTATCGTTAGCCATGGCCAAAACCGTTGGGAGCATGACATCTGTTGTGATTTCTGGACCACAAACTTCGGCCAGAACCTATAAATTTTCATTTTTATTAAGTAATGATTAGTGTAAATAAACTTCGCTTTAAAGAAAGTGACAAATGCAATTATTTTATACGTACATTAATGCAAAATAGACAAGTCATTCTATGAAGGTAATTTTGATCCCTGGACATTGCTAGGACTTTTGGAATCACTGTGTTTTGTGCCCATTCTGGGCCGAATTTCTCAACGAGTTTTTTCAGATTTAATGTAGCTGCTTCTCTGATGGCGTACACATGGTCAACTAACCACGTCATGCACAGAGAATTCAATTTTTCGTCGAAAAATTCTACACCAAGTTGACCTGCTAGTAAAGGCATGTACCTGGTAATAAAATAAAAAATAAAGATTATTTTACGTGATAAGTCCTGACTTTTCAAGAGGAATTATAAAAAAGTACAAAAAGTTTTAAACGTTCTAGACGTTAATCAGTAAATGAACATTCTAGGTATAAAAATGTTGTCTATTAAAATTGAAGAACTCACTCAATGATTGCTAATCGAACTCTCCATTTAGAATCCTCGGCCAGTTCAACAATAGCTGGAAGGAGCGATTGCGACAGCTGTTGGATCCCAATAACTTCGTTGACACAATCTAAGTTACTAATTATGTTCAAACGCACTTCAGGACATTCGTCTTTGAGTTGTGATAAAAAGAGTGGTAAGAGATGCTCGATTGTGCTGAAACACGAAATGTTGAGTTAATTATTAAAATAGAAATAACTAATTAAGGGAAATAATTCAATTTGTATTATAGAAGTTGATAACGAACTTC
Organism: Torymus tubicola; assembly: GCA_035583055.1. Classification (NCBI taxonomy): domain Eukaryota; kingdom Metazoa; phylum Arthropoda; class Insecta; order Hymenoptera; family Torymidae; genus Torymus; species Torymus tubicola. Next base: position 29,460,078 of record JAWWEQ010000010.1, on the reverse strand, counting down.
AACGTAATGGAGTATATTAAAAAGGTGTTTAAATATGAAGTGTAGAATAAACGCTCGTATTTAATGTTAATTTAGTATAAAAAAAAATGATTACATTCGATAGTATTTTCATAAAATGATATACTAGTATGATTATTTCTCATAAAGCTTATTAAAATTTTAAAGGCACTATATTGACAATCAACATAACAGCAACAAGAACCAATGTCTCCAGAATTTTCATCGCTACACAGCTCATAACCACGAGCGTTCGTCTTCAGTTAACAATCACGCATTTCGTCACGCTGCTCATCAATTATCGAAATGCATAAAAGCTCTGTCGTTCAGCGTATAACAATGACCACACAACGTATAGTTTTCCCCCGATCGGCACGTGGAGCTATCCGACGCGTGTGTCTATTTGTAGTGTCAGCAGTAGTAGTAGGTACCTAGTGCGCCGAACAAAGGTCATTTGACCCGCGAAACGGGCGGTCTATTCAAAATGCAAAGTGGCGAATCTCGTCCACGGGCTTTATCTGGCCCCCGGAGCGAGAGATAAATGGAGATTACTTCTCCTACGATGTACACGACGATGATACTTCTTCAATCTGTCGCTTCAGTTTCTATTGTCCTCGCGATTTGACATTAACAAAAAGCGCTACCGACTCGTCGAGCTGATCGGAACGCACTGATCGACTACCTATCTACCTACCTACTACCGCTCGTGGCATGCATGCATGTATGCACGCGCGCTCGCGCTCGCATGTGTGCAGATAGACGATGAAGACGCCAGAGTCTTCCGCGTTACAAAACTTTTTTCGCTGTGAAATGTCATATGCTAGGTGACCGACGTGCGAATATAAGAGTGCCAGGAGATTACTGGGCGCGTCGAGCGATAGTGTGAGCGATGCATATTCTGGCCTGCAGCTATACCTTATCTTAATATCAGAGAGGTGGCTGTATTTCTTGGGGGCCTTTGACTATTATAAAGTGAATATATATAATCATTGAAATATTAAAAGGGATATATTGTTATTTATTTAACGTTCATATTGCTACCTGTTGCTAAATACCTGTTGCCGTTACGTTCGATTATTGATACTTAATTATGGAAATGGTATTATATGTTACTGAATTGAAATCAAATGATTTACTAAAACATACACGATAAATATAATTATGAAATATAATCGTAACCGAAACCGAACTATTTTCAAACGACTGTTTATATATATTTTTATGATACATTTTTAATAGATAATTCATTATGAAAAATATTTGAATTAATTTAAATGTTTCGTTGTTTATCTATTGATCGTGTTCTTTTATTATTCACGAGATACTTCAAGAATGTCTAGCGAATAAATCAACTATTTTTCTGCTGTATCTTGACATACCTCTCTCTGTATATAAGTAATAAGAAAAGTGTAATTATAAACACCTTATTAATATTGAAAATTATCGCAATGTATTGCAATGACTTTTATTACAGCTGGTTGCATTGAAATACGTGATAAATGTTAAAATACAGAACTCTCGTGAAAATATAAAATTACTCGAAACTATCTAAATTATAAAAAATTATGAAATTTGCTAAATAAAATTCAAAGGAGACTCACTTAATTTTGCCGAGGATGGGACTAAGACCCATGATGACGCTAGCGAGGGCTGACTTGACGTGCTGATTAGGATCGGCGACGAGCTCCTTGACGTAGGGCAGTATGTTGGTCATGATGAGGGACTCCTGATAGAACGGGTCGAGGTTCTGGCAGAAGTCGCGTACCTTGTCAGCGGCTGCAGCCCTCACCTCAGCCTCCGTGTCCTTGAGTAGGACTTGGAAGGCTGGCACGAGGTCAGTGCGCGTGATCTCCTGACCAACGGCCTTTTGCAGATCGGTAAACTTGTCGGCGACCATATAGCGCACACGCCACGACTGATCGGTTGCGCATTGACGCAGGGTTGGCATTACCAACTGTTCGACATCCTCCTGCTGCAGGAGTGTGGCGATGCTCACACAAGCCTCCACAGCTAGCAGGCGCACCGAATCCTGAAAGATAACGTCATGTAAATAACTCTAATTTTAGTGACTAATGATAGCTAATTAGACTAATGTGACGATATGTTTATTTGTAAAAGAAGGGATTGATATTATCAACAATTATTAACATTAGTTATCATTTCAGATAATATTACGGTAAAAATGAATAAAATAATAAGTAAAATCGATATTATATAATAATTTGTCAATGTATATATAAAAACGTATTTTGAAAAAATTAAGTAGCAGAGTTTAATTGATTTTCAATATGTTATTGTTATCATTTATGAAAGTTTAAGTTTCTTGCAGTTTATAATCAACTTACTTGTTCATCTTGAGCAAGAATGACGAACATAGCAATTAAATCGGACTTCAAATATTCATTTTCAACAACTTTAGCAAATTCTCCTAATTTGGCTGCAGCTGATCGCCGCACCATAGGAGTATCATCTTGGCATAAATTACGAAAATGACTCCTCAATTCAGCTAAAAAAGAAAATAATGAATTTTATAAGTTACATAAAAGTTAAATTTTGTAAACTAAAACAATTAAATATTAATAGTCCATACATTTGATAGGTTGACTAACACGTGGATAACAAACGCTAAAAAGTCCGCAAACAGATGTCCTTGACGTAAACCAGTCTCCAGTAGCTAAACGTTGCACTAATGGTACAAAATGTTCTTCCAAATCAGCTGGACTGTGTTGGGCAGCAATATTTCGCAGGGATTCCACTGCTTTATCTCTAACAATAGTTTCTTCTACAGTGGCCAGTGATTCTAAGGGGGGCTAAAATGAAAAATTTTTTTTATAAATTTTCATGGTAAATCTGTTTGTTTTACATTTTACATCTGTCTTTATAAAAATTACAATGATTCTATACATAGGAAAAGATTACAATACTTACTAGTAAACAATGCACGTATTCTGGTCCACCAACAAGGGGTGTGAAAGTTCCCAATTGTTCAGCAAGAGCCAAGAGAACTTCATCTTCATCATATATGGTTTCTGTTAGAAATGGTATAAGTTCTGTTCTAGTACGCTCTACACCCAGTGCAAGAGCAATTGTTGAAAGTTTCTTAATAGAATTCAAACGGAGCTGTAAACAAAGATTACTTATTATTAATATCAATTGATCAAATGTGAAAATATTTTTAGATACTAGTTTTGATATATTGAATTCTATAATAATATTTTGATATATACTACTTAAACTAACTCTGCCTAAAATTTAATAAGAGGCCTTAAAATTATTTGTATAATATTGTATACTAACTATAACCAATAAGATAATTGATTTGATTTTTACCTTAAATAAAAAAAATTAATATCAATACATGGCTTTTCTAGCATGTTAACCTTGAGATCAAAGTAAATTACTATTTCAGAAATCAATTGACTTATCAACGTTGCAATGATACAACAGATTAAGCTATATAAATTCCTATTCTTATTGAATCAATCAATACTCCGATACAGCCTACATAATGTAAACATTCCACCTGCTATCTTCTTGCAATATATTTTAAACATTAGACTCTATTTTAGTTAGGTAATCGAATTCAGCACTTGGTACAAATTTGAAATTTCCTACAAGGAGCAGTTTACATCGCATCTATAATTTACAGTGAATCCCATTTGCTCCTCTTTCCCAGATTTTCATTATCATTACTCCAAAAAGGTCTTTATCAAGATCCCCAGAAGCAACAAACTTGAAAGTGGAGTTTCCTCCCACCCCGCACCGAAAAAGTGTCAACCCAAACAAGAAAAATTTCGCGTACGAGGGAGCGACGTAATTTATCTATTCCTATATAATTCTCCTTATATGCTCTCAAGTACCCGTCATCACACTTCCCAGACATCATCGTCATCGTGTAACGACGACGAACGACGAAAGCCCCGAGTGCACGAGTACGAAAATATCAGTCTCCGTCTTTCTCGCTCACTACCGCGATTATATACCTATATATAAGCAGTCTACGTATACGTGTGTAATGTATATATACGCTCCGAGAAGCGGAACTCGGGAAGACGCACGCAGCACGCGAGGCGGCCGGGCGGGCGGCGTCGCGGTGATATGCCGCCTTATTGCCGCATCGTATGCGAGCTTGAGTCCTCGCATCATCTACGACGCGTCGTCGTAACATCTCGATTGTCGACTTTCTCACCTGTACGTCCTCATTTTTCAGCTCGTCGATTAGCACAGCGATCGGGTAGAGGCTGTCGTCGGTCGTCGAGTCGCACGCTGCCATTTTGCCTGCTGCACACACACTGATGGTGCTGCTGCTGCTATTGCTCCGCTCAGCTTCGCGCACACACCTCGCTCGGTCGCTCCTCTCTATTTCTCTCTCTCTCTCTCGCGCGCGCACTCGTTCACTCTTGTCGCCTATGCGTGTGCGTGTGTGTATACGCTTTCCGACGGGCGACGACGACAACGACGGTTTATATGCTTTGCTTTTTCCTTTCGTACTTCATGCGTCTGCTCCGGAATCCCGATTACGAGGAGCGAGTATAAGAACTGTTGTCGCACGATGACGACGACGACGACGAGGACGTGTGTGAACAGGTATATAGTATGTCTCAAGCAGTAGACTCCATGAATCACTGAGGAACGCGCGCGCGCGAAATATATAGAGGGAATCGGCGCGCTCGAACGGCTGTTTGCCCCTGTATGAGTGCGTATACGTGTGCTTGTGCTGACTGCAGAGGACGTTGTGTGTTTTGTATTTTCGCGAAGCACGAATGATAAGGTGAATCACGATGGCCGTATCACGTATATATTCGTGATCGCAACGCAAGTGTCGCCATCTGTAAATACCCTGTGGCGGGCCCGTAAGAATTAAAATCACCTCTCCGGAGAGGGCAAGGCAAGAGGTGAAGTGAAGTTCATATATAGGTTTATAGGACCACAGCACATACGGTGGCGCAGGCGCTACCACAACGCTGTATTCGCAAATATATGAATGCTATACGGTTAAAATATAGGGCCCCTACACTGAGTGTAGGGTGCGGTAGATTGTATTGTGGAAATGCTTATACACAGAGATATTAGTGATTTTATTGCGTTGCATAAAACGTAAATGTCTTTTATCAGAGACTGATTTGGATGTTACGGGAAAACAGGCGCTTGACAATAAATTCATGGTACTTGTAAACTTTTTAAATACGATTAAAATATTATCAAAGTGTATTTTTACCTAAGTACGTTTACAACTTTCGCCACCTTACGAGAATCGACTATCGTTTTTGGCGCTATTGTTACCGTTGCCAAGGACAAAGGGTAGAAGTAAAGGGTGACACTAGCGCCAAAACCAATATTAGTATTGTACATATAGTGGCGGACATTTGATACAGGGTGATAAAATTCGTTGTAAATAATTAAGAATTATAACGGAAAAATGACATTACTATTATTATTTTTCATGGTATTTAAAAATTTGTGCTACATTTTACAGTAAATTTATTTCAGCTTTTTTTTCATTTCACTTCTTTTCTTTTGTTTTTACATTTTTTTCATTTGTCTTTTATCTTATATATTTTACTTACAGATTGCTGTATCATTGTAATTTTATATATTCACATTTTCGTCAATTTGCAAAGTTTAATAAACAGAATTTCGCAGCTTAATTTACATCGTATACGTGCAATGTCTAAGTATTTTTGTAATTTTACTATCCAACGTATATTTTCAACTTTTTGATGATATACTAGTCATCTCTAAGCGCGCTTCGCGCGCCCCTTTTGTTTTTTTAAGTAGCAACCCATTTCTCCCACCAATCAAATCACGAATAAAATAATTTCACAACAAATCCATCATTTTTTTAATAAAAAAAAAATAGGAAGATGAAAATTGATTTTGGCGCAAGTGTTTGCCTGATTGTTCGTAATTGTTTCAAAATGAATAAACATATAAAAATAATTAACAATAGTATAACTATATAGCCGCCTAGGTATGATAGGATACAACAGGCATACATTGAGTGCGCTGTTGTGCGCACGTTGGCGCGCGCAAGCACATCCTCGTGTGTTTACGAAATTGCGCAATATGATTGTATTTGTATATACTTACTTATTTTGCATGCGCGCACGTAGAATATATAACTAGCCTTTTCGTGGGTATAAATTTAAGTAGTCGTAAGATTGTGGAGAAAAACATCGGAGACCTTCGGTTTTGTAAAAGATTATTTTTGGATTGTTCGAATTCTATGGAGTAAATCTATAACTTCTAAATGCATAGTGGACTTTGAAATGTTTGTTCTAAATTTTTGAAGATTAGTATGAATATTTAATTGATTTTATTTCGATCTTCACCATTATAGTACCTTTTTATTGCTTAAAAATTGGCATCTATATAATTTCCTCTTTTTTGGAGATATAAAAGTAACTTCGTCTTATTGTTTAAATTCATGACGAATTTGGTTAAAACTAACTAAATTATAAAATATTATTACATTTCGCCAGTGTTGAGATATATTTGTAAACGTTGTCTTATATTAGAGCGCCACTTTCCAAATCAACAAATTGGCCACTTTATGAAGCTCGAAATAAAGTACTATATGTAACACGGGACAAAAGTAAAATCGATCATTTCCTTGGGGGATCACTGCCCGATCAAGAGAAGTAAACCGGGAATAATCCCTGACTTTACTGTTGCATAATATACGGTATATTTTATCCGCAGGAATAATCTACGACTATACTCGCTACATTCTCGCTATAGTCTCCATAACGTAGCAATAAAGGTCTAAACTTTACGAGTTCCGAAAATTTTAAATTGATGCCTTTGAGAAAAAAATTTTTGGAATAGCATCGTTTCAGAATAAGACATAACACAAAAAATCTTATATAGTTGAAAATGTACCTAGGTATATCTAGGTAAACCTAAATATATTTAGGTTTATCTTTAATATGCGACAATTGCAATATCGACAGAAAAATATTTTTATCATATACGTACATGCAAAAGACTTAATTAATTGTAAAACAATTTAAGCAAAAATTCTAATCCGGGTTTAATGAGTTTACTTATATTAATAAAATGAAGTGAGAAATATTTAATCAATTATTATATCAAATTCCAGAAAAGAAAAAAACTTCAAGTACTTTTTGAAAACACCTGTTGTTAAACACAACAATGTCAATCTTGCAAATCTTCTCCAGTGCCTCCGACAGCTCGGACTCCATTCCTTAAATACCACTTCTTAGTAGAAATCCTCGTTATCGTCCGTTGTATATTCTCGGTACCACTATACGCCGGCTTGAAATCTCGCAAAGGCGGCAAAATATATATATATATTTATGCGAATTCCGCTTTTGATTCGCATGTTGGACGTTTTGAACCGCCACCGGCCGCCTTGCGTTCGCAGGTTTGTACACGGCGAGTCGGCGAAGCAAGCATAGACGATCTGTTCGCGAAATACACGTCTCAGTGCCAACCAATCCCTGCTTGACTTGAACGGACTTCATACTTTTCTTTACTCGAACTCGAGCCTGGATTGGTCGGCACGCAATTCCGCACGACCGACACGACACACCATCACGATATTGGGGCCGCAGCCTTACAGGCAAAGTGAGTGGACTTTCCTAATGTGCTTCCGCTATAGTTGATGGTCGTACAGTTATCTGGCGCCACTAACCAAAAAAAACATAAACATATACACATTCGAGAGAGAGAGAGAGAGAACAAGACAGAACTAGAGAGAAAGAGAGGAAGAGTGAAGAGGGTTCCCGATGATGATTCGGACGCTGAAAAAGAGCTGCTACCATCGGGGCTCCGTTTCTATTATATACGCGAAATAAAAATACCTAACGTCGATGCGGCGGCGCTATAGAGGGGAGACAGTGAGTGAGAGCGAGCGATTTTGCGAACGAGAGAGGGAGAGAGAAAGACGTAGAGTCGTAGGTGTGAGGAGCCGCGCGCGCGGACCGAGCGAGCGGACACTTCCTGTCTGCCTCTCTCATAACGCCGCGAAGGTGTATAAGAGAGCAAGCACACAAGTATAGAGTCAGCCAGTCTGAACTACCTATATGCCTACAAAGTACAAAGTACGTATAAGTATAGCGCACACCGCGCGGCGAGATGTACGGAAGAAAAATACAGTTCGCGCAATGATGTGCTGCTGAAGAAATTGTACCGCATCGCCGTCACTGTCCATCGTTGTGTCTTATTCATCGCCTCGGAGAGCAGAGGAGGTTCGTACATGTCATGTCTATATGCAAACATTGTGTGTATTTTGTGTGCTAAGAGAGAAAGGGAGGCAAGAAAAGAGAAGTTTGTTGTTTAATCATTCGCACTCCGTGTGTTCAGTTTTTTATCAGACCTTCTATGTTTTTTTTGTCGACGGCGACGGACGCGGGTTTTAAAAGTATATGTCTTAAAGATTTATCTATCTATACTTACGCGTTTGTGATATCAGTTTCGAAACTTTTCGTATATACTTACACTTGTGTGCTCCAGCTAATTTAGTTTTTGGGAGGCCCAAGGGTATTCGCTACGATTGGATAGATAAGTAGTTTATTTAGGTATCCTTGAGGAAGATGAGTGGATCGAACGGAAAGTTCTTCTCGAGTGCGTAATTCGGCGGGGCCAAGATACTTATAGTATAGTATAAAGAAAAAGAGACAGAGAGAAAGGAGGAGATACAGCGCCTGTGTATTTGTCAAATAGGTCCATTTTATATTTCACCTTATCAGATTACGTGCGCGAGCTCATGTGCTTACTACAGTGTCTTTTTTCATCCGAGTACAAGAACGAGATTAGGGCTTTGTGAGCATTGGTTGCTGGGTAGTGGTATGTTTGGATCCAAAATGCATAATGAGTAAAATCTCTGCTATGTACAAGAAAATAAAGCACAGAGCAGAGTGTCTTGCAAATTGTATTTTGAAATGTAATTGGTGTTCGATAATCAATTATTGTTGAATTTTTTTTTTTCTATCACTGAAATAAAGTCTGATGTTTGCTTTATTTTTCCATGGTATGCCTGTTGCTTTGCTTATCACGACTAAATATTATTGTTTGTTTCTCATTGTTCAGAGTAAGAATGGATGAAGGGGAAAAGTCAAAGAATATATGGCCAAAGGAAAAAACTGAGCCTTCCAGTGATCTTTTTACTGGTGATACCACAACAGGTTCCTTGGATGTAGTTAATGTCACATCTTTGGCTGATATTTTCGATACTGCATTCACATCTACAGCTGATCCAGCATCTCATCCTCGTTATCCCTCAGGTAGTGCAGTATTAAGATTTCATAATATTTCTAATTTTTTATTCTTTTTAGCAAATGATCATTAATTTATTGTTTACTAAAAGATTTTCTTTTATTTTTAGTCCTTTCTCATATATTTTCTTTATATTTTTTAAATTGTTTAATGAAAAATATAATTCACTTCTCTAACCTAAAATTTATTAATAGCTATCAATTTTTATATAGTACAATTTTAAAATATAAATTTATTTATCCCTGAGTAATATTACACAACTACTGTATTATCAGTTATTACATTATTATAACATTACATTACATCATAACCCTGAAAAGGAAAATAATATTTCCTGCTCTCAGGTCTGGATATTGTGAAATGCGTGTCATCTCATGTAACACACATTTTGGACACTCATAAAAGCATTCATACACACATACATACTCGCATACATTTCAAACTAAACAAATTGAATTGATTATTTTAAGTGTTCAATGTATACAAGTATTTTATTTTATTTTTATTTTTTACTTAGGGTAACTATTACAATCATTTTTTTGGTAAATACAGGGAATGAAATGGACTATGAGCACTTATTTGCTGATAGTGACATTGAAGAGACAGACATAGCCACTACTGTGCCGTATCCTTGTCATTCTCATCACCACTTACAAGCTGCTGATGATTATGTTTGCAGTCCTTATGTTCCTACTTCAATTGTGAATTCCTCAGACTATAGCCTGCCAGACCCTCTCAATTGTAACATGCATCAAACTAGACAAGAAAAATCTACAAAAAAAGCATCTGCAGTTTCACGGACAGAAAGCACACAAGATAGAGTTTGTGTAAATGGTTGTATACCATCATTACATTTGGATGAGGATGCATCTCCAATGTATGAAAAGAAGTGTCTGGTGAAACCAAAGCGTGCAAGAATAACCACTGAACCTCAAGCTGATGGTTATAGTATAGCAGGGCCATCCCGGTTAATAGATCGCCCTGTTCGATATAGGTTAGTAAAAAATTTAATCTTTTATTTTTAACTAATAATTTACAAAATTAACTCTTGAATGGAAAAATTCAATAATGATACATTATTAATTAAAGTATACAATAATTTTAATTTGAAATCTGTTTTCAAGTTTTAGAATTTTTTATTGTTTATCAAATTTTGATAACTTTGAATTGGAAGAAGATTCTAATTCTTAAGATAAATTTTTAATTAAAAATTTTTGTTTAAAAATTTATCTAATATACATCTACAGACTAATCTAGTTAAGACATCTCTATGCTTTTAACTAGAGGTTCAGATAATGGTAAAGAATATTAAATTAAAAAGTTTAGTCAAAGATAATATAAATGTTGTTTAATTGACAGTACTGGACTGGATTCATCAATGATGCTCCTAAGTAACTTCAATTAGCACTAGTAAAATAATAGAAGTAGTGGAAAATTTATTGATGAAGCCCCTACTTTTAATATTAAAAAAAGAAACTGGCAGATTCTATGTACATAGGCCATATCACATGTCTTATATTAAAAAAAATTAATAAAACCTAAGTTTAAATTTAAACAGAATCATTATCTATCTGCCTACAAAAAATCATAGAGATTGTGCCCATGTAAATATTAAGTTACTGACTTTTGACAGGAATAGTTAAGGGGGTTAACATAGTGCGGTAACATTAGAGTCAAAAGTATAGCGGGTTAGATCCGCGCGTACTGCATAGTCTGTGGTAACCCCCACCGATTTTACGCGTGACTGCATACTCACTACTCAGCGCCGTTCCATTTATGTATACACCATACCTAATACCTATAGGATACCTGAAGCCGCGTCGTCTCAGTCGTCTGTGTACACACATTGCGGCGCGTACCTATTCATTTGTTTACACTCGCACAAAGGCACGTGCGGCGTCGGTTTGACCCAGATTACGTACTTTAAACAATCGTATCTCAAAAACGGTGAAGCTAGGCTTCCTAAAATTTCGGTATGTTCTTTTAATTGTAGTCATTAACAATATATTTAATTTTTAGGAGATTCTTAAGAAAATTTATCGAGTTATTGAGCAAAACGTTAGTTTTTTCACAGTCGGCAACGACCTCTTCCATAAGACGCCGTGTTAAGGAAGTTCTCTTCATATCGCAAAAACGGGAAAAGCTTCTAAAAAAAATATACAAATACTCTTCAAAGTCACAGAAATGATACCATATGTTTGTTTACATATAATCTCAAACAAATTTTTGAAAAAAAAATTATTGAAAACGGTTCTTTTTATACGAGAGTAAATGAGCACTATATCAGCTGTGACAGAAAGTAATAGTATTACTCCATAAAAAACGGGACTTCAAAAAGAAAAACAGCTTAATAAAGATTAAATTTGGCTTTTTCTTTTAAGTTTATCAAATATGTGTCAAGCCAATCTTTTTAAAAAGATATTAATGATTATAAACACAAATTGCAGACGACTTGCACGAGTGCGAGAAAGACAGAACGACGCACATGATATAGTTTGTGCTCTCGCTGAGCGGCACAACCTGTGCCTGTGAAGTCAGTTTCGGTGAAGCTAGGCCTTCTCAACTTTTGATATGTTACGTATGATGGTTTTAATTGTATTTTTTTTTAATTTGAGGGAATTCCTAAGAAAAGAAATCCCCTTAAGGTTAGTTCTCTAAAGACTCGTGAATCAAAGCAGTAATCGCGAAACAGTAAATATTAAATTAACATTCTCTTAGTCAAATCATGTATGAAAAAACTATTTATGAACTTACACAACTTTTTAAGTAAAAGGGTGATGTAAACATAGAGTAGAAAATAAATAATTTGTAATTGCACTAACTCATGATTCACGTAGTAGCGCGAAATAGGTTAGGAAAACGGCGATTTTCTATTTTCAATGATAAATATCTTTTTAAAAAGGTCGGCTTGACACATATTTTTTTGTACTTATAAGAAAGAGCATAATTTGATCTTTGAAAACATACTTTTTATTTTTGAAAAACCCACCTTTAAAGTATCAAACTATCACTTTCTATAACAATTGATATGATTCTCATTAACTGTCATGTAAAAATTGACTAATTTCAATAATTTTTTTCTCAAAAAATAAGTCGGCAACCTATATTTTAAAAAATAGAGAAGAATTCTTTAGAGTTTAAAGAATACGCTAGAATTCTGTTGCTTTCGAAACCCACTTTTTGATATTTTAGAGAACTACCTTAAGATGCCCTTTTCGTTTTTCATGTTCTTATAATTAAACAGTTGCAAAAATTATGTTGCATAAGTAGATCTTAATTATTTTCAACTTTTGTTTTTCTTTATTTTTTTCTATGATAATCAATTAATAGGAAAATAATTAATCCACTCTAAAAATACAAATGTATAAATCAAACCGAAGCTAAAACACATTTTTGCAATATTGAGGTGTTGTACAATCTATTTTTTAATTGCCGAGATATGTATGTTTTACGGCAGAATCTAAATCTGATAGATAATAATAAATAGAAACGTAAGCTCTACTTGTAGATTTTCATGAAAAAGATTGGTTCGATTCACTATTTCGTAATTTTTTTTGTAGACTGAATTCGAAATTAGAATTGTTTTCGATACATAGATTTACAGTAAAAAGATTTCGGGATATAAGGACTTGATTTTTCTTTACATTCTTCCAAAATAACCAGTAAAAGAAACATTTTAGCTCGGGAATTCCGTTAATACATTAATCTCGGTGCTCCTTAAGGGGATTTCGGAACTCCCTTATGGTTGTATATTTATAATCTTATAGTTATTAATTAAAAGTTGATATTTTTTAATAAGTCTTTTCTCGACATGACATTTTGTTTTTTTTTGCGAAAACAGAATTATTATATAAAAGTCTATTTTGCAACTAACCCCCCCCCCCTTTTTTAAATTATCTTGTACGGAAGGTCGCTTCGACATAGTAAAAAGTTCATTCACATCGTAAAAAGTTATGCTTCAATTCCTCTAACTTTTTTTAGTTTTAAGCAATGAAAAATGACGTCCAAAAGAAGTGAGGAAATCGACTGCATCGTTCGAACGCGCGCTGCGGAAATATAGTCATCACATTTCAACAAATTTTTTTTTTTAATTACAATACTTTTTTTATTTAATATTTTATACTTGTATACTGATGCGTGGGTCTATGTAAGCTATATGCAATCAAGACATATAGTTCCGGTTGTTCAAATTTCATCTTTATTTTTTAAGATTGATCTTTAAATTCCGGCCGGGATTTGAGATTTAAAAGCGCCCAAATTAGTGTCTGGTATCATGTATCAACTATATACAAAGTTCATGTATTAGAGCCAATATATTGGTTTTCCGATAAGGTAAAGAAAGAATTGTGAATTATATAATTTTATGATATTCGGAAAAATCGGTTGAAACGTGGCGCTGGGAGTTTTCAGGGTCGCTGACCACGAATCTGGGGTCAGATTCGATAAATTAACTTTAGTAGACCTTCAAATACCCTAACCTGCCCAAATGCCCCATTCTTTGGTACTCCCGGAATTTGGTGAAGACTTTTTTTAAGATTCACATTTACAGGGGAAAAACTCAATAATATAATTGGCCCAAATAAAAAACACTGTACCTAGTAGTAGTCGCGGAGTTCTGATTAAGGTGAAGGACACTTTTTGTTCAGCAAATTTCTTAATTCGGTTCTGAAAGATCAAATTTATAAATATTATAGAAATATTAATTTGCATTCTACTTGGGACTAAAGATGGATGATTACCAAGCTTTTAGAAACCAAAGTAAACTGCAATGCTTTTGTGACCTTCTTGATTAACATTAACATTAGTATATTACAATATCATTAAAACTTTTGAAATTTATGCAAAATATAAATTTAAAGCAATTAATTAATATAATAAGTTTATAAATATATGTCTTGAATCTTTGCAGCATAAGCGAATCTGAGCATCCTGAAGAAGATCCTCTGAATACAGATATTCACAACGTTACTGATAGTAAGAGGAAAAAGACCACAACGTACTCATCTGCTCAATCATCTGTAATGAATTCTCAAGCTGTGAATCCTGATCACACGTCAAGTATGATAATATCAATATATAATTATTGTTAGACAATCGTTGAGAAGTACCATTTATAGTGACAAAATTTTTCTAATTCACCAGGAGCTGACGATGTTCCAACACCTCCAGATCTTCAACTAGACTGGTTTTCTAGTGATAGTAGTAGTGATAATGAAAATGATCTTGACAATTCAGTCGAGGTAGTTGGTGCAGTTAATCAAGCTGAAAAGGTAATTTAATTTCAATCAATAAGTGTCTTATGTATCACAGGCACGACCGGCGGACAAATAGGCAGACATTTTTGAGTTTTTCTGTCCACTTTTAAATTTAAGTCAAGAAACAATCGTTGTTCTTTTTTGTAGTAAATTTTCTTGTATGAATTTCCAAATTGCTCTAATATGGTCATGGTTGCCGTGGCAGAAGATGGTCACATTAGTCTTGTTTATAAACTGTTAGAAAACTTAAAAAAAAAACCGTTGAAACAAATATGGTGTTCGCTAAGGAGCTAAGTAGGCTTTTTGACCTCGTATTGTAAACTCCATATTCAGTTTAAAAAGCCCACTTTATGCTCCTGTTACCAAATGTACTATTTTAATTTTGAAATCTTTATATAATATTTTAAAATATCATTCCAGCAAAATTCATCAGCTCATGATATACAGAATTTAGAACAAATTCAATCAGTAGTTGCTATAGTTGATTCAGCACCTGAATTAAATGATGAACACCCAACGAGCAATACTGGTACTGAACCAAATCCATCATTACAATCCTCACCTACGTCTATAAGAACCAGGTAAATATTGAAATTTATTTTATCATAAATCATAAATAATTATAAATATTTAACTATTTTTAATAAAATAGGTGTTGCAGGCATTGTATGAATGGCGCTAATCGTCACCATATTGATCTTCGAAATCCAAATAATAATCCACATGAACACACAACAAATAACAGTGTAATTGAACGAAATCCAACATTACATCCCTCACCTACGTCTATAAGATCCAAGTAAATATTGAAATTTATTTTATTATAAATCATTAATAATTACAAATATTTAACTGCTTTTTAATAAAACAGGTGCTGCAGGCATTCTAAGAATGGCGTTCACGTACATGGATGTAGATTACGACGCCATGATATAGGTAATATTTTGTCTCTTTCATATTGATTGAAAATTAATATAATAGTCTATGTAAAAGATAAATTTAAGGACACTATGCTAATAACGAACGAATTTCTTTTTGTAGGTATAAGACACAGAATGCATCCTGCAATGGAAAGGTTATGGATGATGCAACAGAGAACTCAAGAACAGCATCGTCTTCATATGCGACAAGACTCTCGGCACTTAAGAAGAGTGTATATGCCTAATAGGTAAACATGTCTCTTTACTATATATTTTTTCATGGAACATAATTAATTATTCATTAATAATATTTTAGATTTATACCTCCAAATACAAATGTTAGTCAAGGAACTCGTCGTTGTCTTTGCGATAGCAGAAATCCAGGGTGTCCGAATGCGGATGCATATCAGCTGTTACGTAATGCACCATTAGCAACTGCAGTACTTCCCCCACCTCAACAACCAATGGTGTATAGTCATCCAGAGAGTGGACCTACCGGAAACTCCCCCAATTTTGGAATGCCTCCTGTTGCGGTATGTATCAACAAAGTAAAATATAAAATGTAATACCATATCTATGTAATAATGTCCTTATTTTATTATTTTTAGCCAAACCCATCACAAGCTTTATTACCATACTATTGGTATCAAACAGCGCATGGACCTCCTCATCAAACAGTTTGTCGACCACTTTCCGAAATTATTCACCTCCGTGATCTTAGGTTACGGCGTCTAGTATGTGCATTGCGAACTGGAGCTACGCAAGAGTCAATTGAAATACATACATTCTCACACAAGTATAAGAGGGTAAATTTATTGATATTCGTAGTAATTTAAGTTTTAACAAAAAACGATATTGTGTATAACAGCATTTTTTAACATTTGTACTTTAATTTTAAGTTGGAGGATGTGGAAAACAAAGAAGATGCCATTGAAAAATGTACAATATGCCTTTCTGAATTTGAGGAAGAAGAAAATGTTCGGTACGTTTATTCAATCTACTGTATTTTTACGATCACTTTTTATGATATATATTTTACCAAAAATTTACTTTTGCAGAAGGCTCCCGTGTATGCATTTATTCCACATAGATTGCGTGGACCAATGGTTATGCACTAACAGTTGTTGTCCAATTTGCCGTGTAGATATCGAAACCTACGTCTACAAAGAACTTTCTCTTCTTACATAGTTTTTCGAAATTTGAGAAATCTATTCTAATTTTATAATCTTATTTAACAAAAACATTTGTTTTTGTATATTTCGAGTTCGAATGACTGTGGTACTTTTTAAAATTGTTGAATGGAAACAATCAAAATGGAACTAATAAAAAGCAAAGTTCTAGTACGTTGCTTTTTGAGCGTAAAGACTTTAAATGGAAAGATAAAAAGCGAATAATATTTAAAAATGATTTTTACATAAAATATTAATATTTTTCTTAAGTTTGGTAATTATGTGTAATATACAATGTGTAATGTATGAATTATGACTTCTGGTAAAGGTTGTGCAGTTTTCAAGTGCACTTTATTTTGAATAAATGAAAAAATGGTGCTACGCAAAGTATGAAAAAATTACTGTTGGCTCTGTTAGATGATTGAGCTGTGCTAAGCTATTTGTAATAAATATTTTTTCTAAGATAAGCCTTGTAGAATACTGAAAAAATATGATAAAGGCACGAAACTAATGACTTTGCGTCAAAATTACATTTAATTTAGAGAATGAAACTTATCACAATGGTGATATTACATGGAAAAAAAATTGTCAAAGTTGGTATTATTAAAACTTTCTACGCTGTTTCTAGTTTTCACGAGTACCAAGTACCATTGACAAATTGTTACGCTTTACCTAAGAAACTATTACCAAAAGAATGTCATCTTTTGTTGCTGTCAATGCACCAAACCAAACGACACCTGATTGAATGTTCACAGTGAAACTATGAAGAAAGTGAGGAATACTTGTTAGTTTTTTATGCTATACGAGAACTACTGAACAGTCGATGCTTAAGAGCAATAATATTTATTTATGACAATGTTTACAGTAGCGAAAAGAATACTTTACTGTTATAGTAAAGATTTTCGTGCGAGTAGTGAACTAGTCTATTCGCCATCACTTTTTTGCCAAATCTGAGCTTAAAAATAGGATTTTTAAGCGAGAAGGTTTTTCCTCGTACCAAACTTTGCGACGACTTGAGAATGAAGTATGACACATACTGTTTTTAATTATCTCGAGTGTTTTGTGGACAAGAATGAAAATTATATATAAACCTGATTGTATAAAACTAAAAAATAAATATAATTAAATTAAAAAAATGATTCTTTTGTTATTACTTTTTAAAACCCTTGATTTTGAAAGTGTATGTTTTATTATCTCTATAAGCTAATGTAATAGAAAAAAATAATTTAGTTTATTAATAAAAATTAAAAAATTTTTTATGCACAGTCGCTACTTTTCAGGAAAATCTTACATATTTTTGACATTGCAAAAGATCCATGGTAGAAATTAGTCCATTCAAAATGATAAGGAAAACAAAACTGGCTGTACGAAATGGCTAAATACTAGACAGTTGTGTAACGCTTTTTTCTATCAACTTCTCCCATTTTATGGAATGGCCCTAACTTGAAAATCTTTACATTAAAATTACATAACAATTTAATTATATATTTGAAAACTTATACTCTTAACAGAAAGTTTACTGGAATATAAACAAAATTTAGTAGTCTTTGTACTATTTACAGCTTTATTCTATAAGGTACAAACCAAAATCGTTATTTTAACACGTGACTCTGTCTCTTACTCATCGCCATAACAAATCGCTTGTTACTATATTTTATAATGGCTTCGTCGACTAACTATTTTAACTGGCATTAAAATATCAAATTAATAGATAGTAGAAAATTGTGACCATCTTTGCGGCTAATAAATGTGAAAAATAGGTTAAAAAAATCGTTACACTTATGGAAGAAAACTGGAGTCCATTTTTTCCCATTTTGAATCAAACTAACCATTCACTGCTCAAAAAATGATTTCAATTTCCACCAGGGATGATTCACTTCAAATACTAATGTATTATTTTTAAATAATGTGCTTTCTAAATAATAAATTCATCTAATGTTAGTATGTTTAGAAATAATCTTTACTGGTCTAGCTCGTCAGCAATTGATTTTGTATGAAAACTTGAAAAGAAAAAAAGTTTTATTTTGATGTTATTTACTTTTTACTTTTTTATTCCATTTTTGCATAAAATGGAATTCATTTAAGTTTTAGTGGTCAAATATTGTTTTTATATTATGTTTTATTATGTTTTGTTCACGAAATTTTAGTGTTGTAATGTTTTAAATTTATATATATTTGGTGGCTGGAAAGATACTTTATTTTAAATTTCTTGTACCTTTTACGTTAAACTTATTTAAAATTCATAGGTACTCAACTACGTAAGAAACAGAACTCTTAATTTTTTTAAATTAATATTTTTATTTTTAATTTAATTAGCAAACATCATATGCTACATCATACTGTTAAGTTTAGGATAAAAACTATTTTTCTATTCAGATAAAATTTGTTCTATCTCGATTCTTTCTGACATTATCAAAGGACCTTCTGAAGGAAGTAATTTAATTTATCTTAAGCAGTTGCTAATTTAACTAGTTGTTCGAACTTCCTTCGAATTTGATAAATTAACTGGCAACTTCGTTACAGATCTACATAGTTTTACATCCTGTTATGTTGTATGAAAGGCTGAATAAATTATGATAAAATGTAAATTGCAAAATTCATTAAATTTCATTAAATACAAAAAATTGTTAACTAAAATTGAACTACATCTTTTTGGAACGTATCATTCAACATCTTGAAGTAGCCTTGAACACGAAAAACTAAATTACATTAAGTATTTCACTTATATACAATATATTTAGATTTCTTTCAGAAGAGATATTGTAGAAAAAAATAATATGAATAATAATGGCCAGGTCAATCAATATCTTTTTTAGAAAAAGAAAAAAATTAAAAGTTGATTATCATATGATGTTTTCATAAATTCTTAAATTTCTAGAATTCTAGAACCTTCAAAACTCCCGCAACTGTTTGTACAAAACATCACCTTCCACGCGTTGAATTCTCGAAAAAAAAAAAAGAAAAATTCAAACCTCCGTCACCAAGCTGGGACCAGATATGCTTCGAATTTGGCAAATCCAAATGACTCGATTAAACCTCTGTGACCTAGTTTTATTCGCTCGAAATGAATATATAAGCATCGTGTCCCTTCGAGGTCGGGTGAATCCTTGCGCAAATCGTGGCCTGAGATTTTCCCCGTAAATGTGCGATGATGTGATGACTCAGCGGATTGCATTCGCCACTGATTGTATACGAGCGAAGGACCTATA
>JAWWEQ010000010.1:29415740-29440188 GCA_035583055.1 Torymus tubicola | reverse complement strand
TTCGAAACGAAGAGAATAAGCTTTACCCGATGTAAATCGGTCAATTTGTTCAAAAGTTATAGCCGGTATACATACACATACACACACACATACAGACACGAAAATTTTTTTGCCCAAAAACGACGGATTTTCGTGTCAAAAGTCTTAAAACATGTTTTTAAACATTTTTTGTTTCAAAAATTCTTTTCACCATTACAAAGCTTCCTCTTTGAGGAAGCAATATAATAATTTTATATTCAGTCAAATTTTTGTGCTATTTAATAATAAAATACAATTATTTATATTTATATTACTTCTTAATAAAATATAAATGATTCTATTTACACTGTACATGTTTTAAAATAGTTTTTAAGAAAGTTTAATATGAACACATTATATTTTATCAAAAAAACTGAATTAATAAAGATCAAGAATAGTTTACATTTTCTAGTTTTTAAAAATTTGCATACTGTACTTTACACTCTAAATGTTAATTAAGTTATACCTAATTCTTATATTATTAATATATTTGAAAATAAAAAGTTTAAACAATTGAAATAATATAAACTTCAAATATTATATTTTATTTACCTTTGGTTTTGGGGGTTTACAACCCTGCCTGTAATTTTTAACATTCAAATTTTAATAAAAGAAATGAATAAAATACTCGGATGAAGGTGAAATTTTCTTCCGTTAATTTATAATTTTTTAATTAAATTTTTTAATTAAGGCTTAAATAATAAAAAAACTATATAATAAACGTAGATTTATACTGCTCCTTAAAGTTTATGAAAAAAATGTTTAGCAATAAAAAATAAACACTATATAAATAAATTGCATGAAAATTGTATATTATAAAAGGATTTTTTTTTCAATTTGCACATTTATTTCGGTTTTACATTGACCGCAAAACCTGTACTTGGTATTTACAGCCAAACATCGAATTGTTACTCTAAATTACAATTTTATATTCGAAAATTCCAGTACATGTAACGGAAGAAAGTATTTCTTGCATTGTACATTTCTGTCGACTTTTCAAGTTTTATTTTTCTTAATTTTAGTAAATGGAATTGATGTATATTATTTATTTTTTCTTATCGTGTTCTATTAGATAAAAATAGAACTATGCAGTTTTTAAAAAAGAAAAATCGTCGCATTCTTCTAAACTACACCAAAAATAAAATTTTTTTGTAACTTCCAATGCTTCTGATAGGTTTTCACACACATTAAAGAATTTTATATTTAGTGATAAGGCACCACAATATTTAAACAAGTAGAGCTTGTTTAATAAAATATGATGATTTTATTTTATTGATTATTGGATTGAGGTATAAATTGATTGATGGTTATATAATTATAAAAAAATTATAATTTTATTTTTGATATACGTATTTTACATATTATATTACTATTTACAGTACTTTTTGAAACATAGAAATTTAGTTGTCATTTACAATTTTATGTAGAGATAAAATTTAAATATGCGATATGCAGTGTTATAAAGAAGTTCAAGTTATAACAAGCAAAATACAAAATTATTTGATATTTTCATTTATGTTAAATGTAACCATTAAAGTTTTATACACAATTGCAGTCTTTTTTTTCTATTCCATTGTTAGGCTTTCTTCTTTCTCTTTTAGATGGCAATACACAGCAATTAATTTCCGGAGATTTTCTGATTTTAAAGAATTATTTGCTATTGTATTAAAAATCTGTGAAAAATTGAAAGTGATAGAAGCTGGTACAGTGAATAGTTTTAAAGCTAATGAGGCTAACTGACTATGAGTTCTACGAGCAAGGCTCCAATAAATTTGGGATGATAAACCATCCTTTTGATTTAAAATTCTGAAGATGCTATCTCCATTGACATATGATTGTAAACTATTTAACCCTTCAGCAGGGAGTTCATTTACAAGGAACTCTTCAACTCTGTTCATTTGATCATCTGTTAACCTTTTACCTCTATAAGTTGGATGCAAATAATTTGCAACAAGGCTTTCTATGTTTAATGCAGTATTGCATCGTGCTTGAAGTTTTTCTGCAATTTCCGGATCATCATCTGTTAATTCAAGACTTAACCACTGTTCAGCAGTATCTGCAATATTAGACTTAGGATTCTGAGAGGTATTGGTTAGCTCATTAATTGCTTCTAGAAAGTTAACATAACTTCCAATTTTATTAATGAATTCATCATCAAAAAATAAACATTTATAGTCTTTGGATAAATTAATTAAACTATCCGAAGAAAGTATAGTTTGAATGGTTTCAAGATTAGATAAACAGTATTGTAAGATACATTTTGCATTGGTCCATCGCATTTCACTATGAATTTTATTTTCTAGTTCATCATCTTTGAATATTACATTTAATTGTTTTAATATTTTACATATTGTATTTAAAAAATCTTGAGCAATATAGTCCTTTGTTAGAAGTTTAACAACATGTAAGTTACATGGAAATTGCCATACATCATTTATATCGCCTATTTTCATCATACTACAATTATTGCCTAGTATCACAGCAAATATTTCCGTTTTAAATTTTTCATATGCTTCTACTATTGACATTTTAGTAATTTCAATCAATTCCTGAACAATATTATCTTTGTCACTTGATAATTCATAATTGTCAAGAAATACTAGATCACTGCTTTCTGTTTTGATCATAATTATAACATTTTTTGTATTTGTACTGTCATTTTTCCAACCATCAATGAGTAAAACAGATTGAGAACTAATTTTCATTTCCTTGAGAAATTTTGTATACACTTCATTAAGTAAAGGACCTGAAAGTTGGTCGCTTGTTACAAGTTTAGTATTAGGATTTAAAGTAAGGCAGAACTTTTGGAAATATGATGAATCTGCTACAGAGAAAGGAATGTTACATCCAATAAAAAATTTAGCTATTGCCATATCTAATTTGGAATCATTACTTGAAACTGTGGCAGTAGTAACTGGTACTTCAATTGTTTCCGATGGATTATCTATAAATGTGTATTCTGTCTTTACAATACCCTCTGATGTTGATTGTTCAAATTGTGGAGCATCATTCATGTCTACAAAAGTAATTGTGTCTGTACTATCGGCTGATATGATTTTTGTGATTTCTTTAAGTTTATCAATATTTTCAGTTTTTTCAAGTAATTCACTTTCATCGATTTCTTCAATGGTACAAATTCGTCTATGAGCTGATAATCTTTTAGATGCGGTGTTGCACAAGACTTTATTACAAATAACACAAAAAGCTGCATGTATAGTTCTACGAGTTTTTTCACAGTGCTTAAGAACTCTACGAAAACCAAGAGTCCATACTTCATGTTTTGGCCTACCTGGAGGACCTTTTTCAACCTTTCTTTTCACAGTTGGTGCCATTTTTCTACACTAAAACAAACAGATATACAGATAACAATTTAAAAATCAACTTATATACTTATATATGCCTCTTTTAAATTTCCATGTTTGTTGTGATTATTTTCTACTCGTAGTATACATATTATATGTACTTTACCTCCGATTCTGTTGATGTTAATTCGCTGTAGTTGCCGCAATCGGGCTTCCTTAAATGGATATAAAACAGTTGACGCAGTATATCTCCAAAGTTCGAGTTTTTCGTTTATCACAAGTACTTAAGATATCAACATTCAGAGATAAAATACTTGTTATGTGATTCTCATATTCATCTCCCATGGATACTGTAATCCTCTGAAATGTAAATTTGGCGCTGCAGCGTGTAATGGCGTATAATGTATAACGCTGTATACACGCTCTATACGTCTTTTCGTGCAGTAAATGACGCTTTTCCTGCTCATGGGAACACCAGGATTGTTGGACTGAGGTCAAAGTGTCGGAACGATGGATTCGAACTGCATATATGATATATATACACAATAAGAGAGTATTCACACTATACTAAACGCCAGCCAAGCTGCGGGTTCCAGCAGAGTCCACAGCGTTTCATTTTTCTAATTATACCTAATTAATTTCTAATTATTTTTAAATTATTATTTAAATTAAATTAATTATTTTTTCTAATTATATTTATACGAGCAAAGGTAGTAATAACAAAACCCGTAACTCACTGTGCGTGTTGGCTGCGCCCCATAGTGCAGTTAAATACTCCCTAACAACAAGTAACAAATAGCAATAAATGAAAAATATATGAAAAATTATGACTTTTGATTAATATTTTGAAAATAATTTCATGTATAGAAATATTAATTTTTTATTAAATGGTCTATATAAATATTTCATCTGTTTGATTTTAGAGTGATTTGCATTTACGTAATGTGAATTCATGATGAACTTATTGGACCACTATAACTCATTTAAGTATTGAATGCTTTTAGCACTGGCTAAATATACTGGCTTATAGAATAAAAATATAAGTAATTTAATTGTTGCAGTTATATATTTATAGAAAAATCTATTCGAAATATTATCCATAATCAGATTTCGGAACGTAGTTTAAATTTACCCCTACATTGTCGCCATATTCCCGAGTACAAATCATTTTAAGGTAAAAGCCAGCGCCAGGGCCTATTCGCGATCGCAACGAAAGGGTCGCCATCTGTAAATACCGTGCGGCGGGCCCATAAGAACTAAAATCACCACGCCGGCGCCACCACAACGTTCCGATCGCGAATTAATTCCGGCATGCCGGAGCGAATTTCTACTCAGGTTCATTTTTCTTTCTTTTTCTATAGCTCATGCTATAGGGAGGTACACGTGTTTGTCTTTAATCTTGTGTTTGACATAACATACTTTCGACTATTTCAGGAAATAGTTAATTAAACTGCAAAATGACTAACGAAAATATTAAAAACGATAAAACTATGGAACCTGCAACGGATAATAAAGCGGCTAAAAGAAGGCATACTAGTGAAAGTCAAATGGAGGTATGTTTTAAATAAGGTTATGTTTATTAATAGTTATTCACTTGAGTACTTTTGCACTTTTAAAATTAGAACATTTAAAATATTAAGTATTATTTCTTTTGCAATGATTTCCTTTTTAATACTTGATGATATATGGATTAAATAAATATTTTTGTTTTTGTTTATTTAAAGAGTGTGTGTATGTATATATACACATTTGTTTTTATTTACATTCAGCTATAGTCATTTTTCAGAACGATTTCTCAAATACCTTTTTTATTTAGACACTTGTTAAAGTGTATATTTTTATGTAATAAACTTTTTTAGATTGATACAGTAAATGGAATAGAAGGCAAAGTTAAAACAAGGAATGCTTCAAAAAGAGTAAAAAATGTTCAAGGAAATGAAGTTCGTAAAGTAAGTAAAAATTATTGATGTTTTCCTATTTATTTAGAAGTCTACAGAGAACAAATTGATTATTTGTAATTATTTATATTATTTTTGCCTCTGAAAAACAATATTATAAAAATATTGATTGAAATTAAATTTTTAATTCAACTTTTAATTGACTATGGATTTTTCATTTATAGATTCCTGTACCAGCACATAGGTACACACCTTTAAAAGAAAATTGGATGAAAATTTTCACACCTGTTGTAGAGCATTTACAACTACAAATCCGTTTCAATTTAAAGACAAGAAATGTAGAGTTAAGAACAGCTCCAGAAACTCCAGACATAGGAAATCTTCAAAAAGGAGCAGACTTTGTAAAAGCATTTATTTATGGTTTTGAAGTTGATGATGCTTTAGCTTTGTTACGTTTAGATGATCTCTTTATCGAAACATTTGAAATCAATGATGTGAAACGTTTAAAAGGTGATCACACATCAAGAGCAATTGGTCGATTAGCAGGAAAAGGTGGTAGAACAAAATTCACAATAGAAAATGTAACAAAAACAAGAATAGTATTAGCAGATACAAAAATTCACATTCTTGGTTCTTTTCAAAATATTCAACTGGCAAGAAGGTCAATCTGTAATTTAATTCTTGGAAGTGCACCTTCAAAAGTGTATGGACAGTTACGAAATATGGCAAGTAGAATAGCAGAACGATTTTAGGATAAGTGTATATTATGAAATTGAGATAATGCCAGATGTTATATCACACAAGATTAAATAAAATACATAATTAACATATTGTAGTATTTTTATGATACATTGTATAAAGACTTATAGGTTATAATGTTTACAATAGTAAGCTAAAATTTATTGAAATAAAATTAATTAGGAATATATTATAAGACCTACTTACTTTGGTATAAAAATTAAAAGAATAAGATTTTTTTAAAAATTGTCTTATATTATTTTGAAATATAAAATGTACAAATATAATTATAATAAAATTTGGTATTTATATTTTCGCGGCACTTTATTAAGAACTAATCGCCCATCATAACTTAATGATGCAAAAGTCCATGGATCTGCAGATGACCATTCAACAGCATAAACACTATCCTCATGTTCTTCATATTTAGCAATTACTCCATCTTCTAGTCTAAAAGGTTATGAATAATATAAATAAAAATATCATTATTTTATTCTATTTAAAAATCTAAATTAACTATTAACAAACTTTTCTTTGCTACATGTTTCTTCCATTGTTGCACCTTCTTCTGGAGTAACCATGTGACCAAAAGGTTCAGAAGAAATGGAAGCTGTACTGCATAAAATCACTCTAGAATCACTACTAGACGTTAATACAAGCTGATCATGAAAACGATTTATTCTGATCGACCATACCCAATGAGAATGTTCTATTTTTGACATTATTGGTTCTGTTGGATTTCGAATATCCCAAAATTTTATAAAACCATCATCACCACATGTTCCTAAATAATACTGTCGATTTGCATTAAAATCTAAATCTCTAAAAATATAAAGATTTTAAATAGAATAAAAATATTCATAAAATTTTCTTTTTAGTTTCAATAATTTTTACCATTGATCAATATCTACCTAATAATTTGTGAGTGGGCTGACATTATTGCCCATGCTGGTTCTTTGGGATCCCTGAAATCCCAGCCTCGAACATTGTTATCATTCAAAGTAGCAAACTGATTACAATTATTATGTGGATTCCATTTTCCATTTGTAAATCTTGGTTGTCCTTTACTTGTAAGGGTTCCCACAGTAACAACCTAAAATATAATTAAAATACATAAATTAATTCAATAAATAAGTAAACTTTAAGAAAACAATGTTTTACCTGTGGTTTAAAACTTAAGTCCCACAGTACAAAATTATTATCAACAATTGATACAGCTTTTTTACCATCTACTGGATGGTAGGCTATAGTTTTTAATTCATTTCCATATTCTGTAGTATCAATATCAGCTAACTTTTCCAAAGCAACAATATCGTTTACATCTTGCGCTCCAGGAATTTTCCACAAAGCTCCTTTCATTTGACATGTACCTTGTTCTAAAAATAATAATATATTTAAAATAAGCTGTAAAATACAATATTTACAAGCATTTTTTGTTAACATACCTGTTAATGTATTGTAAGATGTTATAAATTTATCTGATTCAGTAGGTGAAGCTTGTATTGACCAAACTTCACCAACTGGGTGTTGGAATATTTGTGTTTTTAAATTTCCTGTTTCTTCATTTAATTCAACCAAATGTACCTGGTTATTGTTAAATTTCAGTGATTGTGTTCCTACTAAAAATCTTACAGTATCCAATTCTGCAGTTTGTGCTGAAAGTGCTCGAGCCTAAAAATATTTGTTTATATTCTGAATATAAATATTTTAAATCACTTTTTATATTACTATTTTATGTAAAGATATTTATACAGAACCATATAAAATGTTTGATTTGAATTTAAATATAAAAAAACTGCATTATGAAGAGTTGTTAATAATTTTCAATTTAAATGAAAGTAAAAAATTATTATTTTCATTAAATTATAAATTAATTATATATAATATACCTGAAATTCCAAGCCATAAATAACTGGAGCATCTTTTTCCATATTCTACCATTTAAAAAGAAGAAGCCGAATACTTTGAATTGGTTTAACGAAAACTGTCAAAACAATAATACTTTTATAGAATTTGCAGACCAAATTCCCAACACTGGACCAAAATACCTTTGCAAATTGCGATTTTAGTCTGCTGTCGTAAAGAGAGGACGCCACGTGTCTTTAGCACTTAACCTGCATGGTCCCCGGCCCATCATAAACAAAATTCAAAATATATATACGCCGCACACATATACTACATATATATATATTTATACATGCCTGATATGTATAGTTATTATTACCCATTACAAGTTCATGTTCAGTAAGCAGAAATGATTTCTAACAGTTCAATATAGTACTCAGTTTACCATAAACTAAAAAGATATAACCAACGAATATAGACGCTTATAGTATGCGTCTATATTCGTTGATATAACTATACACACATACACACACACATATATATATATATATAAACCAAGCGTTTGCAAAAAAATAACAATGATTCATAAGTATTCTACAACATTATTTAAGTGGAAAATTCATTTTATTTACTAAATATATTAAATTTAAAGTTATTATAGCTTTATGTTACGTTCATCAATCATCATAGCTAACTGTTAGGTAAAATTATTTTTTGAAATTCATTCAAATCTGATATCTAATTATGCCTCTGTAATTTAAAAAGAACTTAATTTTAAACGCACTATCCTAATAACATAAAACATAAATTATAATATAATTGTTAAAAAAATATTATATGTAATATATCTCGCATATTATACAATTAGCTAAACCATTGACGTTGTGCACTTGAATTTTCTGTTTCTTATTTTTATTTAACAGAATATAATATTGGAAGTTTGATAACTCTTTTTGATACAGTTTTTTTCAGCATTAATTATTGAATCATCGTAAAAAATATTTTAAAATTGTTTAATTTAAACTATTCTTCATTTGCTTCTGTCGTAATAGAAAAATTGAAAACGTTAAAAATACTTAGCAGCAAAATTTTTTGTGTAAACTTTTAAATAAACATTTTTCAATTTGGAAAAAAGTAAATATAAGCAAAGTATTCTTCAATTAGCTTTCTCTTATACGTTTACCGTATATGTAATAACATAAATTTTTCAAAAAAGTTTGCCCTGTTTTGTAAGGTCGAACACGAAATATTGTGTAGAGCGATAATCTTCAAGATTTTCGTAAAAATGCTAAAAACCGGGGAAGATATCACTTCATCAGCTGGAACATAAAATAACAAGTAGCTGCTCCGAAATTCGGCTGCCTATAAACTCTTCATCTGTAAGGTAAAGCTACTACTTATATTTATGACTTGTCAAATCTCTTACAAAATACGAAAAATTATTTTGAAAAACGTAAAGGATAAAAAAATTTCCATGACTATATGTTATCACACATTCGGATTTCGGAGACCGAGCGCGCGTCAACTCCCACACTCCTGCAGCGATTTCCCGGCGCGTCTGCTAGATGGAGCAGGAAGCTTATCTCCTTTCGCTCACTCTCGGTGCGCTCGCTCGCGGAGGGATCGCCGTAGAGCGCCGAGTCCGCGGCAGCGAGATATAGGTATATATGAATTACGTCGAGCCAGTGCTCGCTCGGCCGTCCCACGACGACGACCATATAGACAGTCTCACGCGAGAGCGGCGTCGTCTCGCGTGCGAGCGCAGTCTGCAAGCCGCGGATAAAAACATTACACACATATATACACATAGACACACGGGGCTACCTATCGCGCTACCAGGACGCGCCGAGGCCACCACTAGAGCTGCCTACATTATATACATGATACATCGAAGCGTTAATGCGTCGAATGCACGCGTGCACCGGGATATAGAGGCTGGTATAGCTATATATCGTCTGGCAAGGTGCTGCTACGCTTCGCGAGTGCGTTTTGTTTGTTTTCGCGACGGCGAAAAGAACGGGAGAGGCGGCGGCGGGTAGGCAACACGCGTAACCACCTATACGTATATGCGTATGTGAGACACGCGGGCCGACAGGACGAGGAGAATAGTTGTTTTGTTGTCATCGGCTTATCTCCTTGCACTTTCTCTCGGCGAACGTGCACATAGATGCATACACACACACGGACACAAAAATAGCGTGAATGTGTGCTAGTGCGCACACCTGTGAACGCGCCGCGACGACAGCGGCTCCTTCGAGCGAGTCCTGGATATATACATATACGTCGCTGCACAGCCGCCGAGCTTTGACCGCTTGGTGAGTACCTTTCCAACTTGCACAAGTATCAATATATATATATATAGTCACATACTTGCAGGTGAACGCATATATGTGAGGTAAATGTCAGCCGGCGTGGTAACGCGTATATTATGGAGCTCATATACTGCTCTTCTCGCGAGATATACACACGACGTCCGCAGGAATTTCGCGAGGACGCCGCATCCATTTCGCGCTCCGCACCTCGCGGTCGCATTGTCCCTCTCCCTCTGTGCCTACCTCTCTCTTTCTCTCGGTCTCTTTGCTCATGCTCTCGCGTTTTGGAGTCACGTTTTTTTTCTGGAGCGCACCGCTGCTGCTGCACTACTACTTATATGTGTCTGTCTCTCTCTGTGTGTGGCTATATAAGTATGTGTAAAGTACATGAACGAAAGGAGGCAGAGTGAGAGAGACAGAGAGAAAGGGAGCGGATGTTGGTGCTGAGTAGAAAAATGCAGGTTGCGAATATATATATATATACGGTTTCGCGAGAGACTGATGCCTTTGGAAATGATGCGGCAATTTTCAATTCGAACGAGAGAAGGTGAACGGGGATTTTCCGCGAGTCTATGTGTATACGTGTCAGCACACGAAGCGTGCGAATAATGTTGCTCGATTGAAAGTGCTCGATGGATCAAGTCGTATAGATTTCGCGTAGGTATATCGCTAACTGTATTCTCTACACTCGGATTAGTCATGTATACGATGTTTTCCGTGAACGGAAATTTTTCAGTTATGAAACGAAAGGATTAAGTATTGGTAGTTCTTATGTTTTATATTAAATGATGATAAGAATCCATTATTTGCAAATTTACAGACGCGATACTTTTTCTAGAAAGCCATGGAACAATGTACGGTACGGCATAATTGAAATCCTATAGAACAAACTTTCAAAAGGCATTAAAAAACTTTAAAAACTAAAACCTGACTCATTTTTGCAAAAATTTTGTACAAACGATATTTATTAGTATTAAAACCGTAAAAGTATCTGTTTAATTGTTTGTAAGATTTTTTAAATTATATTATTTGCTACATACACACCAAAAATGCTGTTTATGAAAAAATATTATTTTCTTACTAAACAAATAATAACCTTTACTGTAAACAAATTCATTCCATTTTAAATGTACGATTTCTATGCCATCAGTTTAAAGTAAATATTCTTGTCGATGCATAACCATCGTCTGCGAGCCCGAAGTACTTTGAATGTAAATAAGTAAATTGCCTCTTATGATTGAGATTAATCATTTTTTATTCGAGAAAATTGAGAATGCACTTACGCATTAAAAGCAAAACAGAGTCAAGCATTATCTATATATTAAAGCTTGGAATGTGTTTTGCAGTCATGTAAAATATTATAAATTTGAAAAATGCGTTCTGCTAACATATTATGCTATTCGAATAAACAAAGAATTTTTCATTTTGTAAATATAATAAAAAAATATAAAAGATAAATTTAAATATAACATTGGCTTTAAAAAATCAATAGATATATCAACAATATATATTATTTCATTGAATTTTTATAAAATCTATATTTTTTCACACTCGAATTCGCTGTTGCATGTATTTTTACAATACAAGGCGAAGCATCGGCGTCATGAGTATTTTTTATCTGAGAAAATTTTTCTGCTCGTCGGCAAAGAAATTTTTCGCCTCGTTATACTCAACTTATCAAACTGTTCTAGTTTATAGAGATTTATTGAGGGAAATGAGTTTTTGGAAGAACGCGGAACGAAGCGAAGCAGCTGGCTCGAGTAAAACTTTTGCTCAGCACGATAGAGTTTACACAATATACAACCTGAAAAGCTTTTAGTTTAAATGACTTTTTGAATTTCAGTTCGAGGCTAGGGTAATATTGTAGATATTTAAATTACGAGATTGATAAGAGCATCGATTGGTCTGACCAAATTAGTTTGAGATTATTGATTTTCAAAGGAGAAATAATAAACTATTATTCAATTTTTTAGAAATATTTATTTATATGTTTTATTAATAAATATGATGTCCAAGTTCTGTGTAATACTATCGTGCCCCATCAACTACAAATCAATGCCTAGTATTATTGAAGGAAACATAACACTTGCGAAGTTTATCCTATATTTTCAGAATCATATTAAACCTATAATAAACATTAAAAATTCATACTTGAATTTGACATTTTACACTGCAATATCGCGTGTATCAACACGCAACGTGCACGAACACTTTTTCATGCGTTCAACGACCTTTTACATGCACATTGACATGCAAATATACAGCCCTGAAAAATATTGCAATAACTCTCAATGCTATTCAGTAAAACGCTCGAAAAAATATGCACCTATTGAAGCGCTCCGAGCCCTTCCACTCCAAATAACGAAAAAAAAAAGAAACAAAAAATACACCTCGAAATTTAGGTAAACGATCAACGTAAGCTCCCCCACTATATTCGTTGCAAAAAGCAAACATATACCAGTGAGCTTGCGATCTCTCAAAAACTCTATAACTCGCGTGTGCTTGCGTTTTTTTTCGTCCAGCTCTCACGCGCGGAAAAAGATTAATCGACGCGCGTCGCACACCTCTTTCACTCCGATTTAGGTGCACTCGCGCGTAGTGAGGAAAATCTCTTCGATACCCACATACAATACACTTGTGTGTGTGTATACATATACACACACGTATGCACATAGCAAGTGCGCGCGAGGAGTACGAGAGCGAAGGACGTGCACCGGCGAACGAAATGAAAGGACTTTAAAATGTCCACTCCGTATGTAGACCCAAAATCACACACGGCGTCCACTCGTATAAGCTGGCTATATAAATGTATGTGTGTGTGTGTGTGTGTGTGTATATATATGTACGTCGTGGGCTGCACTCGCGCGTGATCCGGTTTCCAGAGCTCGCTGCTGTTGCTGCATGCATGCGCGTACCACGCACATATATATGTATATATATACACACACATATGGGTGTGTGTTGCGCTCTGCAGCCGATCTGCTGCATATATAGGTATGGAGGTACTTGTCCACGACATTCGCGAATTTTTCGCGCGTGTGTGTATATATATATGTATAAAAGAGCGACGTGTGGTGATGCGACGACTGGCGCCGCGCGGCGAGATGCGCTGCTGCAGTGGCGTTTAAAAATTTATGAAGGCTTTACGAGCTGAACAGAAGCGCAGGATTGTCTTTGGTAGATAGGGAGAGGAGGGGAAGGAATAAAACGCGTTCGGGAGACTTGCCAAGATATTGAGGAATTTCGTGCGGGGAAAAACGTGAGGTGTACACTCGTCTCGTCGCGTTGCACTCTTCTTTATTCCGGTCACCTTTGCGTTGTTCAATAGGGGGATTTTGGAATGAACCGTTTTTTTTAAAGGTTTGTAGTATTTTCATATATAACGATATGGTTTTAGGAATAAAAACAATATCACGATTTTGAATTCGAAAAGTTCTTGAATATCGTATTTTCTTGGCATCTGCTACTAGTGGCTTCTGTGTCTCTTCTGTTTTCATGAGCTTAACATGTATATATACTTGATTCGTGTATATACTCAGGAAATTCTTGATTTCACGCTTTGTTTCCTTATTCAAATGAATAGCAAGCAAATAGTAGAAGTCAATGACCTCACGTTGCATTAATTATTATCCAATTTCCAATTCGGTATTCAAATCAAGTAGTATCAAATTTTTAATGAGTTATTCGTGTAATTAATACTTTAAACAAATACCACGTTATTTATTATATTATTTATGTATATGTATACACAATAAGTAATTTTATTTGATAACGTGTATATATACGGGCAATCATTAACCTTTATCTTTAAGCACGTTTCGGATCCAATCGATATCTTAGTTATTCGATAGAGATTGATTCGCGTAATATTATAATTGTTATATCAACTTATCAATTAATGTCTCAACAAATTAAAATACTTCTATTTATAACTGATATCTCCATAAATATAGTCAATGATACTTTTTCTTATCACAAAAACCTACCAAATTAACAATCAATCAATGTATACGCAATTTTTTTTAAAAACTTTGCATTCACACCGACAACACTTGTCACCATCTTCACAGCAAATGAAGGTCAAGCAATAGAAAGAAAAGCTTTTTTATCCAGCTTCACACGAACTCACGCCGCCGCCAATAGCTATGTGTGTACGAAACCTAGATACACACATCAATCCGAGCTGCTCCATGAGACAATGCCGAGTCATAAATCATATTTCCTATTTGTCACTCACTCAGCTCATACTTCTTAAAGTCGCCCGATATGTACGTGTGGGGCCTGAAAGTAGCCGGCTATATAAGCTTACACCGCGCGTGACTTTTTTTACCGAGGCTCATTGTCCCCTCTCCTCTCTTTATCTCATGCGGCTCCAACATGTATATATACATGTATATATATAACCCCTCGAGGCGCTAAGAAAAAAAGCCGCGTGCACGCTGAATGGGATGGAAATATGCCGTTAAGGATTCTCTCACCGGCGCACAGCGTTCATTACCATTGACC
This sequence comes from Torymus tubicola, assembly GCA_035583055.1. NCBI lineage: Eukaryota > Metazoa > Arthropoda > Insecta > Hymenoptera > Torymidae > Torymus > Torymus tubicola. The sequence continues at coordinate 29,425,569 of JAWWEQ010000010.1, read as the reverse complement.
TAGAGAGCCGCCGCCGCTGCCGCAGAACGCAGGCCCGCGTGCGGCCGCCGCGAGTTTTCCTTCGCGCGCGCGCGCATAGACAGCGGTACATTTTAATTTATTCGGCGCGCCGCGTTTTTCCCGGCACTTCCGTCCCCGACAATGCCGTTTTCAGCGATAAAAGCGCAGCGCCGCCCGAGCTTCATCGAACGAACATGCACATGCGTATGTGTGTGTATATGTGTAGAACAGTGGCGTTTTTAATGAATTTAGCGGAATTAGCGCGATGCGGGAGTTCAGGTGGCAACCTACTTTTTTTTAATTAAGATGGTTTTAAAAGATACCGGCGAGCATTTATTTCGCGAGGTTAAATCTGCATTGTCGCGGGCGACTGAATGCTTCGTGCCTCTCTCTCTGTGTGGGTGCTGCTGCGGGATAGTAGCAAGTTATACGCGCGCGGCTTTTTCGGACTAATTGAAATTGGGTTGCTGCTTTCTTATACATGTAGACTTTGCGCACTGGTGTAATTGGAATCAACAGTAGCTTTTTCGTCTTTGGGAAATTATTTCTTGTTCGGAATCATACTCGATTTACAATGTATATTTGTAAATTTAAAACCTTATATAAATTTCTATATATTTTTAAAATAAAATAACGTTTATTTAACGAATTATTATTTCATTAACGAAATGATATTTTGTTGTTAGAGACACGGTAATATCATACTCGAGAGATAGTCAGACTTAGTTGGAAAAGATAAAAAACGACCTTTTCTGTAAGAAAATACCTTGGTGACAGATTAAACATATGTGATGGTGTATTATATGATGATTCTACAAACATTGTAACAGGATAATGAAATTTTTTTGTAATCACTGCAGTAAATACTTATCTGGTTATTTTGGGATTATGAAATTCGGTCTCGTTGCAATATTATATAAGATAAAAAATAAATAACACAATTTATTATATTTCGGTGACTACTTTATTATCACAAGTCACACAGAAAACGATGAAAATGTTTATGAAAACATAAAAACCAAAAAGAAACAAAACAGAAATTATGGTTACATTACAAATATAAACCAGAGCCACCAAAGTTATTACACAAGTTGCATCGACCTCTTATTACACCAGCACGTGCATAAAGAAAGAAAGCAAGAAATAATATCGTCTTCCCAATACACACCAGCGTCTTCAAGCGCAATGCAAAGCAGGGCGCGCTCAGACGATTGCGCAAACCCATTGAAAGACAGCATCGTCGTCGTCCGCAAAAAGGAGCACTTGAGCATCTCGGCGTATAGCAGAAAAGAAGAAGAAAAAAAAAGAAGAGCGAGGCGACTCGTCGACAAAGTCCTGGAGAGGCAAGGAGGAGGAGAAGGAGGAGAACGGCAAGCCTGCAGGTAGCGCGCATGCACGACGACGACGACGAGTGCGCGCATGCAGCGGCGTGCGAGACGGGATTTTCTCACGCCTGACCTCGGCGAGGAGAGTCGACGTCGCCGCGTCCTCGTCGCGTGTTTGCGGTGCACGCATCCTCCTCCTTCTCTTCTTTCCGTCCTCTCTCTCTCTCTCTCTCTCTCTCCTCTCACACTGTATAGCTCGATGATGATAAAGGAGCGACGACGCAAGAGCTGTAGCAGCGCATGCGACGTGAGAGTGTATATGCAGAATCTGTGTATGTGGGTAGTTCGCAGAAACGATGATTTCGAAAGGAAAGAGGATTAGAGGGAGAGAGAAACGAAGTAGTACGAAATATCGGGCGCGTCAGCAGCTGGAACTACTTGCGCTCTGTAGCATAACTATACTCGAGTCGTCGAGTTATATGTAGTATATATAGGTATATATCGATGAGATCGAGCTGCTATTCGACTGCCGAGTATGTATATTTTACTGCGCACTCATGGGACTTTCACGCGCACAGCTGACTCTATGTGCCTCGAATTATTTTAAATTGATACTTGTAAGTCGTTTTTGGAGATCGGACAGCTAGGCGGCGGAAGTGAAATTTTCCAAGTGAATCTAGCGCGCGTGCATGTTAAGCGTACTCTGCTCGAGCTCTCGTCTATTTCGTTGGCCGCATGGGTACATAGAAATATATATGTATGCTCGAAAGTCATGTTCATATCAAAGCGAACTATCAATTATTATTGACCTTGACTTTCGAATCTCATAATTAAGCTTTTTCAACGTTTCCTTTTGCCGTTGATTTTGAAAATGAGCCTGCTGATTGGGTATTTATAATCGAACATTGTGGTAATTGACTTGTTTTAATCGAGCCACTGACATACTTATCTGTACGATGTATAGATTCATTTCTTAATATTATAATTAGATAAGGGATTCAGGTGTAAGCCAATGAGGTGCACAATTTATTGTCAGATCGAGTTGCTTTGATACTTAATTATGTTCAATTTATTTTTCGTAGTTTGAGAATCAAGACATTTATAGAAACAAGATTTGATATCTTCGCCCTTTTTACGTGTCTCATCAACCTTTTTAATATGAATTTTATTCAAAGTATATTTAACGATAAACACGTGTTTTCAAAATTTTATGAGCTATTTGATAAAAATTTTTGCAAGCCAAAATAATACTACTTTTTTGAGAAATCCAAAAATAACCATTTTATCAATTAGAACAGTTTTTCTTTGATATTCCAAAAGAAACCCCTAGTCGATTTGAAAACTTGCAAAGAAACTTAGTTGTAAACTTTAAAACTCAGCAGAACTCGTTACATTCAATCGGACATCTCGCGGCGCTCGTTAAAACTCTCTCACCTCAAATCCGAGAAAATCGAAAGTCGCAAACACCTCTTATACACAGTTTTGCTATATAAATATACACATAGCAAAGAGCTAAGATATATAAAAAAAATACCCCTCGACGCGGCTGCTAAGTCGGGGGCGGGAGCCCAGTGGAGCATAACTCGCGAGCACGGGGAAAGCTTCATTTACGCGCACGGCGCTAAGTACCGGTGTGCGCGAGTGGGCGAGCGAGCGAGAAAGCACAAGTGCACGAGCACCTCGTGTCTACGTATATACGCTAATTTATCGACTAGAGCGTGAGCGCGAATCTTCCTAATTAATGCAGCAAAAACTTTGTAACCGTCGTCGTATACTATTTTTTTCGATGCCCGCCTGTATATAGTGTATATATTATAATGATGAATGAAAGAACTCGAGAAAAGTTCGCATGAGAGTGCGTATACATACATACATACGTACATACAACATTTTAAGGAAAGTCTTTTATAGTTACTTACACGGGACCGAGAGACAGACAGACAGACGTCTTTCCGCTTCTTTTACCAGACGCGCATGGGAAATTTATGGCTCGTACTTATAGAGCGCAGCGCAAAAAGGTCGCGGCAATTTGACGTGGAAAATTGTCGCGCACACGCGTTCGCGCAGTTGCTGTATGAGCGAACGGTTGTGCACGATGGATTTATATACACGTCGTATAAGGATGCGCGAGCTCACGCCGCTATGAAAGGTCGTGTTTTCTAGTTTACAGCGGCTTTTTGCCCCGCGGGTATTATGTGCTAATTCGTGCACTGGAATAGAGATTCGCGCTCGCGTTGTAATTAACCCGAGGAATTTGAAATCTAAATGCTCGCTGTTTGTTTCGGCGATTTACATTCTACATTACAAACAAAAAAAAAAAAAAACGTCGAGTGTTCATTGTTTTCGCTTAAGTACACGAAATTAAATGTAGAGCACGTACATATAGTTTCTAAACGATTTCTTTTAAAATGCTATATTTAACAGTTCGATTGTATAATAATGGCATCAATAATTTTCGATATACTTCGAGAGTGACCGAGATAAAAAAGAAGAGAAATAAATATTACGGGCTGAGTAGAGAGAATTGATGGAATGCCCGTAAAATCAGCAATGACATTATTAATGATTGACATTGAATGCTCGCGTGGCGTTATATTTGCTCGCCTCTCTGATGCCATTGGTATGCAGTCGGGATAACGAGCGTTCGTGAAGTTATTAATTATGCCGGTTATTACCGGAGACGCTCGCGTTACGCGGGCAACGTGCTTTTCCTTTAATTGAGCGCCGATAGTTATTGATGTTCCCTTACAGTCGTTCATTCTATATCAGGTTAACGGCAAAAATATATATATATTCTCTTCGCGTACATCTTGTTAATTATACTGATCATTTAACTATTAAATCGCTGTTGCCAATACTTGACGAGCATTATGCAATGGAAATGCATAAATATTGTCAATAATTATAATAAAACATTTTTTCATATATAGTATACAAAGACAAAAATCATAATTGATCATGCAGCTTTGAATTGCAAATAGAAGCGCATATGATGACCCCATAAACCAGACGCTCTGTCAAATTTCCTACTTTTACGATCCGCCGAGGTTCGCGCGGTTTTTCCACGAGAAATTTTAAATTTCCTATTAAACGCGCCTTTCTTGCGTTTCGCAGGGCGAGAAAGTTGTAAAACTTTACAGTGTCGTACTGCGCTCAATGCGCGCGTGCGTATGCGGGCGAGGAGCCGATGAAAGAAAGTCGAAGAGAGAAAAGAGAGCCATAAAAAAGGTTTTTTACGAGAGGCTTTTGACCTTTGGTAGAGACCTCGCGTATAAGAATTTTTCGGAGAGCGCGTTGCAGTCGGTCCGAAAAAAAGCGCCAATCCCATCGTCACCACCACGCTACACTGCGAACAAAGACTTTATACGGATCGCGTGCGTTGTTACGAGTGCTACATATAGAATCGTGCGGTAGGAGGGGATTACGTTTTACATTTTATCATCGTTTCGTGATGAATTAGAAAGGAGGATTGAAAGGGCGAGTTATATCCTATACGAGTGTATGTACGTGTGTGTGTGTGGGTGTTCCGCATATAATCCGCCCCTTGGGATTTCGGCTCGTAAAATTACGCGTCGATTGCTCGTGCGGTTATATTTAAATTTTAAAAGACCCCGGCTCGCAGCAAGAGCTGAATATGTATGCGCTGTGAGTATATCTCTATTGCTTTAACTCTGCGGCGAATGTTAGAGAGTCACTGCAGGAAAAAAAAATTACAAGAATCCCTGCAAAAATCGGGCTAAAGATTGTGGTTGGGGAAATGTTGTTTCTTTTGTATGATGTAATAAATTTGAACGTTATTGTACGGTTGGATTTAGTATTGTAGCTGCAGGCGGGCGCATGTTCGGTACCTGCTGCAATTCATGATTTACAAGATCATAGCTGTTGTCAACACATGTGGCGTGCAAATCATCGTGTAACAGTTACAACTCAGTTGGTTATGGTGTTGCTGGTCCTGTGGTTAGTTTCGATTTTAGTATGTGATGTATTGATGACGATGTCCTTCTTGATACAAAGGAATGTTATACGTATTATTTTCTAAAGATCCAATAATAATAGGCAAATACATCGTAAATTGTTGAAAAATTGGTAAAATTAGTATAATGTATAGTGATTTTTATTGAAATTATTTTTCGCATACTCGTATAAGTTTCAAATTATCTTTCAATCGTCTTCCTTTATCATTGTAAAATGATGTCAGCTTTACGTAACCTTCGCGTGTTACTAAAGCCCCGTTTGCCCGCGTAGTGGATCTCGAAGATTGGGTCATTTTTTACAATCCACCTATAACACATCTAATTTTACACAGATCGAAGTCAATTTCCATCGTATAACTGTAGGTTTGATGATTTAAAAAAAGGACTTAGTCACGCTAACATTGCAAAAATATAAAGAGAAAAAAACTTTAAACATCATCATTCATTTTTAAGTCTCACATCAAGTATAGTGGAGTTGATCATTAGTCCGATTTGGCATAGGCAGTTTTCAAGACTCCTTTGTTTTAAAAGTAACCAATGTAGAAATGAAAATATCCTATATATACTTAAAAAATATTAAATATCAAAACACACAAAATTAATTATTGTCTCTCTAATTAGAGTAGCATGATTAAAATTTTTCCGACGTTATAAAGCAAAAACTGAGAGAAAATTTTATTATATATGTATTCCTCCTCCGAGTTAATATACACAGAATCATATACTCACACCGAATATTTTCAGGCCTCGAAAACTTGTTTTTTTTCTTCGCAATCACTTCGGTTCGATATGAAAATTATTCAGATATAACTTCCAGAAAATTGAGCGCGCCAGAGCCGCCATAAAAACATCAGAAACAGAGCATCAGCGTCCACCTCCCTTCCTCTCTTCCTCTCTCAACGCACGCGCGGGAAAACCATCCGAAAAAGCCGACACGAAAAATCCGCGATCACATGATCGACCTTGTGGTGGCGTGCGTATAGCGAGGGAGGAAGAGGGGTCCAAATAAATTTCCCCGCAATTACGCCGGCGCAACGTCACGACGCGGCAGCTCTCCTCTCTCTCCCCCTCGGGAAGGCATAAAGGATAAGGGATCCTCTTCTCCCTCTCACTGTGTGTGACCTCCACGCCGAATCGTTTTCTCCCTCTCTCTCTCTCTCCGCACGCGCGCGCGGCCTAAAGACGCCGATGGAGCGAGTATATAACACGGGGGGCGGCAGCGACGCCAGGCAGCGGTATCGAATTTTCCCCCCTCGAACGCGTATTTCCCCCCTTGTGACGCAGAGAAAGAGCGCTCTCTCTCCCCAAGGTGTGTATACGTGTGTGTGTGTGTGGAGCACACGAGTTCCCGGGGAAAAAGGGTCAAGGCTACGCGCTTCTCTCGTGCGCGCGCGCGCGTATATACGCGGGACACATCCTTGCAATACGCGCGACCGGTGCGGTGAGAGAGAGAGAGAGAGAGGACATGGTCAAGCTTGTACATATATATACATGTATATATACGAAGAGTTGCGGAATGCGTATTTCCCGCGAGTCGCGTTAAAGCTGCGATATTTCGCAATTCTCTTATATATACGCGTGCGTGTATACAGCGGGAAGAAGGTCGTTTGCGCGTTTTTGCGCTCGGGGGTTGATGCGGGTGAAGAGGTGAGGGTTATACCGGTGCGCGTGTATGTGGGTGGCTGGGGGAGAAGGATGTTTGGTGCGGCAGAGCGAGGAGAGAGAGAGAGAAGCGGAAGGAGGATCTTGCGGGGTTGCGATGGATGTGCCGAGGGGAAGCGAGAGCGCACCAGCGGATGTGCGGGGTAGTTTCGCGGTCCGACGTTTTATCGCCCTGCAGCCGTCTAGAGTTTAACGCTTCTGTTTGTATTTTCTTTTCATCTTCTCGTAAAGTCGAAAAAAATTTCTATGATAAAAATGTAAAAGGTCTTATGTGACGTTCTTACTTACGGTGCATTCGATGTTGGTGGTTTTCTTTCGACGTATATGACTTTGAATTAACCTTTTTAAAAAATAAAGTTAAAGCAACAAATTTTGTATTATAAAAATTTATGTGAAATGCTGTAACTTTGTTAACATAAAAGTGTAAGAATAACGTGTACTCTACACTATTCATTGAACGTTAAATTTTAAGAAAGTCGGAAATATTCTAGAAAATCAACAACGAATGAAAGTTTTCCGCGTTTATACCAAACAAACTTCTTTAAAACTTGACTATTATTTCCTCAATCTTTTATATATAGTTTTTCTTTCTATACTTGTGAGAGTAAAAGGTAAAGTTCAAATGCGATTTTCTAGGTTTACTGTACACATATGATATAAGGTATTTGTTATTTTTTACATAGTTAAAATATATTTTAATTAAAATTTTCATTGTTAAATATAAACACCTGCATACTTTTTACTGTATACAATTTAAAAAAAAGAGAAAGTGTGTATACAGATGCTAATTGCATACGTAGTTTAAAAAATATTACTTATTCTATAAATAAGTTACCGACAATACAATATGTACGCATGGAGAGATGCTCAGATCAATATTTCCAACACCCCATTATGAATGGAAAGTATATCATTCGAGTGTTCATGTTAAAAAATATCTCTAAAAACACGTCTGAAAAGGATGGTATTTAATTTTGAAGCAATTATAGAGGGAAAGAGCTACGCAAAAAATCTTCTTATTTACAATGAAGTCACTATTCCTAATTTCCTCTGCTCAAAAGGTCGTTAAAAACCAACTACTATATATTGCAAGTTCAAATAAAACATGAGTTTTGTGCGCCAAGGTAAAAAGAAAAAGTACTTTAAAGATAAAAGCTCTTTCACAATAAGTAGCAAAAAACAAGCATACAATATTTTATTCATATTAAAGTAAATAATACGAACATTCTTATGTTATTGTTTAATAGTATTAAATAATATTTTAAGTATGTGAAAAGGAAAAAGTTTGTAAGATCTATATCTTTACGAATTTTTTCTTCTATTTCTATAATACAAAGCTGTGTAGTTTTGAACTACACTTCAAAAAAAAGTTAAAACTAAACCTCTATATTTCATCATAATTGTAATATTAGCTTTAATAAAATAAATATACAGATAGTGGGCTTGTGAACAAAAAGTTTGACTTGCAATAATCGAGATCAATATTTCATTATACAGTATAATACACAAATATAATATACACTTAACCCTGCCAATACAGAAATCCAACTTTTGAAAAACTTTTACCCCCCCAGGCGCATCTCATTTCTGACTAACGCCGCACCAAGTGAACTTCTTCTCTCTCTCTTTCTCTCTTGGCCGCGCTCTTTGCTTTCCCCAAGGCTGCGTATACACGTTAGAAGCCATTCGTCGAGAAGCGATTCTCCTCTCGACGACGACGACGGCGCTCGGTTTTATCGTTGGGGAATCACTTGATCGCGGGCACGGACTTTGCTATACTCTCCTTTCCTCTCTTGTCGACGTTGAAGGTCCCCTTCCTGACTTTCCTCGTTGTTTTGCCGCCCTTCTTTGTCTGCGCGCGCGCGGCGCAGTGGCGGCCATCGGTCGGACGCGACGCTTGAATCCAATTGTCGTCGATTGAAAGAGTCGAAAGGGGACGCGAGGAGTTTTTCTGAAATGAGATTTCGATGGCGATGTGTATACGTTTAGGATGCGTGGGAGTTTCAATGTTACGTGTCAGAAAGGTTCATTTATTTTTATTTTCTTTCAAATGATTAAGCTCATTTCAGGAATTACTTTATTTACCCTTCCTGTGTATCCGTTTATTGTTGAGTTTTTTTTTATTTAGTATCAGAAATATTTGTTAAAGCCAAAGTTATGGAAATTAAATAATTGTTTTATTTTTTTAAAGGATTTATGTTTTCTTTATTTTTACGTCGTGAACTTAAAGCCTTGAATAATGTTGTTTTTTTTGTCACAAATATGTTTGCGAACGTTACGTACTCCATTCTCAATAGCGTCATAAATATAATTTTTAAAGATTTTTATTTTACAACGTTGTTACCTTGGTCAACACACTTGGAGTCTGATATTGAAATTAATGGGGCCATTAATATTCTTTATTTCCTCTTTTGCAAACCCATGTCACGTCGTATATATACCGAAAATGTATATCGAACGAAAAATATATCCGTTACGAAGTTTGCGACGAGTTTTCAGGAAACATTGAGATCGTAAGCAAGGAAATTGGTTAAAAAATTGGTAATAAAATTGTCCAAGGTTCGATCCAGCAATAAACGTAAAAAATATATCAACTATAGGCACGTATTCCATCGAACACGAGTATATGTACCGCCTCAGCTAAGATAAATCCACACATACTTGCTAACTTTGCTCCGGATTTCGGAAAACTTCGGTTCCCGATTAATGCAGCTCCGTTGCGTAAGCAGCGCGTTCCTCCCCTCAGGCAAAGAAAACCCGTAAATAACGCGCACGCGCAAAATAACCATATATATACACATCGGCATACCGCTATTGAATCATCGGAGGGATACACAGCAGTGCCTGTAACTATATATATAGCCCATA
>JAWWEQ010000010.1:29333058-29415640 GCA_035583055.1 Torymus tubicola | reverse complement strand
TATATATACACCGCAGTCGTAAAAATGCAAATCCCCGGAAACGAGACGAGACTGAGGCGCGATCGTTAGCGAAGGCCAGCAGCAGCAGCCACACGACGGCTCAATCTCGCGTAAAACTCCTGTACTACTGCCCGCGGGAACTCGCGACGCGGAACGCGCGGTTTCTTCTTCATCTCTCTCGGCTAAGCGAAGCGTGGAAAATGGAGTGAAATCGAGTATTATATATCTTTTAATAATCTATTTTTGAAGCGACGATGAAGATTGAAACTCTTTTCGCAAGTCTCACGTGCACAATGCACTGTGTGGAGGAGGAGGGTAGGGCTTCACGCGCGCGTCGTTACTCTTCGACTTTCGAATTTTCATGTTATAACCGTGTGAGAATGTTTCGCGCGCTCTGGCGTTTGTTTGCTCTTGCAGAGGCTTTTTGCCGAGCTGCTGAGAAAGTATACGACTCCTTTTTTTCTTTTAACTCCTTCGAATCGAATTAAGAGTATGGAATCGATTGGTCGTTAATGTCAGTGGCCTTCTTTGAGTTTTACGGTAATTGATTGAGATATTATAAATATAAAAAGTCGATTGTGCTTACTACCTTTCTCCAGTCACATTGAATATGCATTTAACGAATATTATAATCAACTGGCTTCCTGCTGCTATTGATTTTTACCCAATATATAATATACTAGACACATTGAAATTCTTCATTTTACTATTCCTTCAAGCTTGAATAATATAAACGTTCAAATATGAATCTATCGTGCTGTCGGTTATAACAGCGCGACAAGTAATAATAAGAGAATTCGCGTGTCATTCAATTACCGCAGAATATAAGCGTCATAGAGTAATTCTAAAAATTGTACTTTCGATTGCCGGTACAACGACCCCGCGCTAACACGTATATATACACCGACCTAGCACATCAAACAACTAACAACGGGGCCTTTGCTACGTTATATAGCATATACGCACGAGGGGCACGGACGAGCACGCGCCTATATACTACATCCACTCGGAACTTCTGAAACTCGACCGCGCGCCCGGAGCTCAATAATTAATAACAGTACAGTTTCTACTCGCTCTCTTCGCGCCTTTGTCGCGGGGCATTTGGAAATTCACAGGCTGCCGCGAAGAGTCGTTAAACTCTCTCTCTCCGTCGGCGACTGTCTGCTCACGAGAGAGAGAGAGTTAATTGATCGGTTATACATATATATATATATATATACACGTTGCACTTTGCGCTTTATATATATATATGCAATAAATACATACACGCGTTTGTACAGATATATATATATATATATATATATATATATATATATATATATGCGCATACACGGCGCCGGTCAATTCCCCGGGCGCCATTACGTCCGAGCAACCCAGAAAAAAAGGAGGGAAAAACGCTCCGTGCATCGCGGTGTATGTGTGCCGTGTGGGTGAATGAATAGTGTATGAGGGACTAGGGCGGTTCGCACACGCTGAAAGGCTTCTGAAGCGCGAATTCAGATATCGGGTTGTTTCCGATGAATAGCGTGATGGATTGTACTATATATATATATTTAGGATGTCAGGTGAGAATTTGACTAGTTGATTACGTAATGTGGGCTTGGTATAATATTGGAGTATTGAGGTATATTTAGGTTAAACCTTTGATAAATCTTGGATGAATAAATTGATGTGCAGCTGGAAAAGAAGCACACCATGTACGTACACAATTTAAATGAGTTGTGTTCCTTTTTTCCAACCGCAACAGCACCTAATGAATCATTGTTATTATCAGTTTATGAATTGGTAATATAAAAGTGCAGTACTTATGCATTGATTTTCTATTATCAGAAACGATTTACTAGCAGAGTAAGAAATATTTTACAGAAAAATACAGTACTTTATCGTGTATTAGTGCGAATAATAAATTTCAAAGGAATAATGAAGATCGTAAATCTTCTGTTCAAACAGCCAACACCTGGTTTTTATCTAGCACCAATAACTGCGGTAGTTTTCGTTTTTTTCTTTTTTTTTTTAATGTACGGCAACATACAGTATAGGGATGAGATGTTTTAACTTTGGTGAATAGAAGTGAGGCCGACGTGTAATATATATTCTCTACGCTAGAAATCTGACCAGCTGTCCTCAATAGCCAATCAGTTTGTGCGCGATTCTACTGACGTCATATATAGCGTTCAAGCGTGGCTTACATAACCATTTTAAATGGGCTAAATAATATTTGATTGACCGAGTATGGTTTTGATGTAAAAAGAGCACTACGAACGTTAGTTTGTCTATTGCGGTATCTTTTAACTATTCACCTTGTGTTGATAGCAGCTGCCAGTTTCTTCGTGAAACATTATAATTATATCCAGAATTGTGTTAATTGAGTTGTTTCATTAACCAAAAAAAGCTGAAAATGCATTACATTTACAATAGATGTTGAATAGGTAATGGAATCGGATTGAATAGTCTGTCGAGGTTATATAGAGGAAAAGAAAACTTCTTTATTTTGGTTTCGGAACTAATTATAAATAATGTTAATAAATATACCAATATTTATTTGTAAATGTTTCTTTTTGTTATAAAAATAGTGCAATAATAATAATAAAATAATGACTTTATATAAAAATTAGTTTTTCATTATCATTGTATAAATCTATAATAATTAAAATTATAAACAAAAATATAGTAACATATTTGCACACTTTAACGTTTTGTTTTGGTTGTATTTACAGCGTTGAGTTCTATAAAATTGTAGAGTAAAATAGGATTTTAGCATTAGATACATTTTGATCACAGAATGTAGGTTACCCGGCGTAAGCACATTTGCCGAGCTTTAACTCTGTTAAAAAGAATTTCTTTTTTTTTTCTTTTTTTCTTTTTGATGCTCAATAACAGTGCATTCTAAAACGGTGTCACCAGCGCGACTGGCTTGCACGACATGAAAACATTTTTAAGTGTGCTAGCGTTAAACGCAATAGCGTATACCGTACTTACACAGCAGTAACATAATTATACTCGCAATAAACAAGCTTTTATCCGTGCGGGGACACGTATGCGCGGTTCCAGTCTACATGTGAACCTCTATATAACCTATCTTCCCCACTTCTATACGCGCTGCAAGCATACTGTTATAGACTGTGCGCGGCTATTTTTGTTAACATGAATGTAATGATGTTTTAACTCGGGCTTTACTATCTCGTATTAATACATGTAAATGTAAAACGAAGTATTTTGCATATTTGTATTATTTAAAATTTTCATATTTTCGATTTGAAAAAAATATTTTTTCAACGTTTTACAATGACAATGGCATAAAGATAAAAAACGCAAACAATATAACCGGATATCCGATGTTATTTTGTATCAGTACTTTTATTTAATACAACCTTAATGGCTTTATAAACGAGAATAGATTTCATTACATTATACTTGTAGAATGCCGGAAAAATTTCTCTACGGTCTAAAAAGAAAGGGGTACTGTTGATTAATAGAAATAGCATTGTAATGCAAACACGTCATCCGCACTCGAGTCGTAATTGATCAATACAGCAGCGTAGAACATTAAAAATAGTAGTTAATCATTTTAACGTTATGGAGTCGCTATATGGACAATGCTAATGTTACTTCGAGATAATCGTTATATTTCTCCCTCGCAGGGCGAAGAGCGTCAACAAAAGGCGTCGAGAGAGTGCGCGCGCACGCGAGAGAGAGAGAGATAGAACAAAATAAAAGGGGCGGAAGAACAAAGAGAGAAAGAGAGCGCGAAAGAGCAAGGGAGAGAGAGTGAGAGAGAAAGAGAGTCTTTTCACGCCACTACCTTCATCACGGCTCGTGCGCGCATTATGTGCTTTATTTATTGGAAGCAGGAAGTGGGATGAAAATACGACGCCGGGCGAGGAGAGAGAAAGAGGGAGAGAGGGAGGACGATCTCTCACTATATCCCGCTGTGCGCGCATGTTTGTAAACTGATAAAATCGATGCCGCGGTTGCACGTTTTCGAATGCGCCATTTCGGTCGGCTGCGCCGCCTCGCGTCGTGGTACTACTATATATACTATACCTATAACTATATATATTGGTATATATACCTACGTATAACGTGTGGGTAGGCCGCGAGCTATGCCAGAAGCGCGTAGGACGCAGTCGAGTGCACTGAACTCTCCACCGCGTACATATAGCAACGCGGAGGTGCATTTATTGGCGGTTCGACGCTTTTTTTTTCTTTTTTTGCGGTATACTGGCCTGGGTAAATTGCTTGATTTCGAACGAGTAAGTTTGGCCGATCGAGTTTTGAATTGGATCGAGAGAGAGAGAGAGAGAGAGAGAGGAACTGCCCTACGCGTATAACGCCAGAATAGCAGAGTTTGAGAATTGATGTTTTACGGTTATATGAATCGTGCTCTCTAAGTATATATATAGCATTTTTCTTTTTAAATTGTATTGATTCGGAGCTTCGAAATTACAGCCGCAGTTTTTCTCATTTTCTACGTGAGGTAAATTCGAAAAAGCTTGCGCAGAAATTTTTGTGTTTTCTTCACGGCCACCGTCCAGATATGTGCGACTCTCGAGATGTAGCTATATACAGTTATATAGGTTATGAGAAATTTATTGCTCGTGTTGACGAGTGGAATATTGGCCGAGGCTAGGTACTGCGCAAGAAAAATATTAAGGGGATAAAAGAGGATTGGGAAAAATTCTATTCGCGCATCGTAGCTTATACTCTTGCAGTGTAAGAGCTGTTTTCGCGCGTTCACTTGATCCGTGGTAAGAGTTATATATTGAAACCGGAGCAGAATTTTAAGTTTCTCGCTTTATATAGCATTCAGATTTTCTACTCCTTTATGCGGTATATGTACAATCTTAATCTCAAAACTTTCTTCAATAAAATGCTTAGTGTGTATATGAGAAAGATATATATGTAACTGATTAAATAAGATAATTTTTCGTTACTATTTGTACTATTTGTAGTTGAAAAAGAAATCAAGACGACTACTTGAATTCGTCGGAATGCTCGCGCGGGCGTCAGATAAAAGAGAGAGAGAGAGAGATAGAAAAAGAGAGAGAGAGAAGGTTGTTGTTTTTTAACGGCTTGCTATCGATGATAAGCACACGCGCTTATCCACTTGTGCAGGAGAGTGAGCACAGTATTATTTCCTCTCAGGAAGTGCATATATGAGCTATGATCACTGGAGTATGTGGATGATTCAGATTTTCAGTTGTTAATGATACAAACTTTCCAAACGTGTGTGTGTGTGTGTATATGTATATACACACACACGATGGAATGGAATTCCGGCGTTGATTTAAAACTAATCTGTTATCCGTAATATTTGTATAATAAATTTCATAATTAAATAATGTTATATAAATGTATCAATGTTAAACAATATTGCATAAGTGCATCGATTTTTAATAACATTATATAAATTCATCGACGTTAGACGATATTACGTAAATGCAATGAATAAAAATGAATTTGTATATAATTGCGCTGAATTATATTCATACGTCAGTGATTTTCGAAAACAGTTTTCTCTTTCTTTGACGTCATAATTAAAAGTAACAGGAATTGTTTACCGTGTTATTCAAAATTATAATAAAAGCGGTAGGGATTCGATGTTTCCACGATAAGTTTTTGTTTTTAAATTCGGCTAGCGGATTTATACAGCTTGGCTATATACGCTATCATGCTTTGATATGAAAATCTACATATACGTATAAAGAAATTTTCGGTACGACTAAAGTAAATATATAAAATACAAATATGCATTACACTAAATAAATCCTATATGTATTGCTATCAAAATGAAATTGTCAAAGTTATCTCTTTTTTCATTCAACAAACATATCGTCGCACATCGATAAATTTCCTTTGAACCGCTATTTCAGCCGAACCTTTACAGCCACCTCGTTCCTCGACACTGCAGAATTCCACGAGCCGATATTTGCACTGCACAATTTGCTCTTCTTACATCTCCTTGAACAAACATTGCGCTATCAGTCGCCAACCGACGCAGGCCTACTTTCCGTAAACCCATCATAAATCAAACACCTCGTCGGCATTCTATATCCACGCATGTATCGCATTCTCCATCGCTCGAAATGTAAATTTCCAAGCAATCAATTGGCCGCGCAGACAGAGACGAAAAAATCCGCCTATACCACGATCGACCACCCATCATGCGTATGTACTATCTCCAAACGCGCATCTGCGAGTACAAGTATATATATATACATATACACGATGGACAGCCTCGTGGCAAATAAGCCGAAAATATACCAAACCGGAGCCATACAGCAGGGAGAAGAAAGAAAGGGTCTCTGTTTCCCCCTTATCGTTAGCTTTGCCGCGGCGCTCCCGGGCGTTTTTCTCGTCGACGCACGTATACACCATCGTGGGTGTCTCTTATGTTTATCTCCCACATTGCTGCTGTTGCTGCTTCTACTGCAACGGCATACTGGGTTTACCCGCGTCAGCGTTACATGCGCGCCGATAACGTTCTAAATTTCTACCATCCCCAGCGGTATACGTCCCTTTTTTCCTCATGTCTCTATATATACAGTATCTATTTGAGAGAGTAATGGGCATCTGGGTGCTAGCGTATATAGGTTCTGTTTAGAGCGGCCGGTCGATTTTAGTTTACCCGGACTGTTTGATACTGTAGAGCGATTTTATGGCTTCGATTCGGCTTGATTGCTTATGCGCGCTGAAGATAGAGCGCATATAAGCGAGGGCTTCGCTTGATAAATGCCTTCTGGTGATTAAATTTGGGATACGTCGCGCGTTCAAGAGATTAAATTTGATTGGTTGAGTGTTTAATGATGCGTTTTTCTCTCTTCTTCACGTGCGATATGAAGCTGGATTTTTTTGTCACTTTATAGTATATAGTTATTATTGGAAAATATTGTTTTTAAATTTTTTCAAAAGTTGTTGTGCAATTCATAATGATTATCAGCTAATGATTTGTAAAATATAATTACGGTTGAAAAATTTAGAATATATGATTTTATTTATAAGTATTTTATAAATTTCTTGGTATATTACAACTAATGTAATTTTTTTTTCTATTTCAGGTGAGTTTCAATTGGTGCATTATATCTATTACTTTGTTCAGTAAATGTGAGTACGTAAAATAGACTTCGATCTAGAAAATTTATTTTGTAATCTATATAGTTTGTATTACAAGTAAAACAAAAGTTTATAAATACATATAGCTAATAAATTAAAATTATTAAATTTTCAATTAAACACCTGTATTTCCATAAGTGAAAAATAAACTAGACAATAATTTTTCGATTAAAGTAATGATTCCAAATGAAGTAATAATGAATTCGTATTCAATAGCTGAAACGTCCAAACAGCTGCTACTAATTGAAAAACACGTGGTTAGAAACTGTTTTGAAAACTTTACAACTCAATGTTAACTCTAAGCGTAAAGTAATTACCTAAAATACGGAATAATATATTTTCCAAGCGTGTGGTAGCCAAAATTGAAAAATAATAATCTCAAAATATATTAATTTTGAAATACAAATAATGTAATACAGTTTAACCAGGTAAAATTACATAACAGCTTTGTAACGTCATTTCCCTAATTCAGCAATTTTAGCTCAAAAATCATAATCGTTATGACAATCATAACCACATTGCGGATCTACACGAGAAATCAAAATTACATTGACACACACACGTGTATCTTTGCAAAGGCTGATCCTACGCAAACATTAACACACATACACACTGCGCGCGTTAATAACAACGAGGAAAATCAAAAGAATCAACGCGAGTGAGGACGAGGGTTTCCAGCTGCTAATTACTTTGATAAATTCGCAAACATTGGCTTTTCGCGTTTGTTGCGGTATATGTACGGAAACAATCGGGCGTCCGGCGCGACCGACGTCCTGTTAATTAACCACGATGACGTCGACGAACAATAATCATCGCGCTCATGTAGTCCAGAGAACCGGGGAAACCCCGAAAAAGCTCTCTTCTCGCGTATAATTATACATACGAGATTCTAATCCGCGACATTATGCGGTAACGAGCGCACGTATGTATATATAGCCATCGAGTCTCTCTCTCTCTCTTTACGATTATAGCAAACTAGCGCGGACACCACACACATGTACACTTGCGGACGTCCATATAGTAACGTCACCACAGAGACGCGCTCGCGGAGCGTGGCGGCATATCGCGTCGATTTCCTGACAGGTGCTACACACGCGTACGTTCCTGCCGCTTTATATGTACGTGCGTTATGTAGACGTATAATATATATCTATAGCCAAGTGCTACGGCGCTTGAGAAACTTCCTGCGCGACGGCAGCCGACCGTTGAATAATAATAATTTCAGCTTTGTTAATGCACGCGCGTGTACATATATATATACATATAGAGAGATAGGAGAGAAGTAACCAGGGGGGCGATCACCCGCGGTGCGGATGTATCCTTAACGAGTTCTGGAGGTGACGAAACTGGGTGGGCTCTCGATCCATTGTGTATATATACATGCATGCTTTTTGCCGTTACGAACCGATTTTGCGCCAGAGCCGATATGAGTGGGCGTAATTACATTTTTTTTGTCTCCCTCATTCACTCGGCCAAGCGCAAGCACGCCGCGCGCGTGTCATTGTGGAGGCGAGAGCGGCTTTTATTGAGAAAAATGGACGCACCGGATTGTGCAGTGAAGAATGGATGTAAATTTAATGAGAAAGAGAGAAAGAGAGTGGCTGATGAAATGTTCTATTGGGACGTATTATGCTGGTGGTTCATTGAAATGGATTATTTTATGAAATGCTTCAAATTGTGATTGACCAAAATTATTAAACGTTCCGAGTTTTCCTGCTTGTTCAGACTTTTATCACCCTCGTGAATCTCAGTTTATTTTATTCGACAGAAGTGATCTTATCAGAGTAATTGTGTAACTTCAAGTATATGACCTCTCAAATACTGTACTCAAAAATTTGTAGTAGAACGGATCAGTATTCGAAAATCAGATTTATTACTCCACAATGTCTGTAAATTACTTTGATTAGTAATGGTTTTACGATTGTTTTGAATTGAGTAGTAATAACTGATCGATCCAATCAACAATCGCGTACATTTTTAATGGTTTATAATACAATTATAAAGAAATCTTATACAAATCTCGGAACATTTTCTCTTATTCGTTGCAAGCCTATATACAGATTAAAAATTGGATAAAAATCGCGCATTAATTATAACAAGAGCTGTCGCTTATATATTTTTCCTACAAAGTCGTCGCTCGTTAACTTCACGCTGCATCGAAACCAATTTCAGGGCGTAATTAAAAAAAACCAGCGTATACTCGCTCGCTCTCTCTCTCTCTCAGAACCTCGCGCTGTGCGATAATTCAATTCGCCATCGTAAAAATTTTATAGCACGCTCTTGCGCACGCCTACAATGCGTGTATATACGCGCGGGGCACAATGCATCGGGTGCTACCGCGCACGGTGGCAGCTCGGGACTCTGAGAGAGAGATATAAAAAAAAATGAGAGGAGTCGCAACGACGCGAGGCTTTTGTGATGCTAACCACTTGCGCACATGAGAGAGAAAAAACACCATTACGGCTGCCTGCCGGCATTTATTTCGCGGCTTATATATATACATACCGGCTGCTGCTGCTGATGTGGCTTTCGAAAGGTGCTGCGCGCGCGTGGATCTCGCCCGGTTACGGATGTCCAGGCAGGTTTAGCCTCCGATGTGTGAGCAGCATACAAGTGCTACGACGATACGAGGAGATCGTGACGTTTTCCTTTACTGCTTTTCACCGCACTACGTATACCGTCTCTCATAGATACGTGTGAGTATGTCGTATGTGTGTACTGGGCGGTCGGGCGCGGCCCTTTTGTTTTGGAAAGCGAAGGCGCGTTTGAAGTACCGAACGAGTTTGGGATTTCGAGTGTGTCCTGTGTGTATAATTCTGTCGAAATTATTTATCGTGTGGCGTTGGGCTGAAAAATACGGTGATCATATTTCCAGCTCTAGATTCTAAGAATGGAAGTTCTAAAAAGAAGTTACGATGAACATGCGTTATTATAATATTACAAGTAAAGAGTTGTAACTGATTTCGAAAGTTCACCCAAGTGAATATATAGTTTATATACTCTAATAAAACAGTTTGCAAAACTTTTCGTGATATTCCGAGTGTCAATCGGAAAAAAACATCACAACAACTTTCTGCCGCAGTTTACGTAACTTCTTTTTTACGAAGCATCATTAATTTGATGTGTAAAACTCATTCGGAGAAATGACGAAAGTTTCAGGAGTATAAAGTGCACTGAAGTGCTTCTTCTTTCCGTACAAGTATATATATATACGAAATCGCGATAAAACGACGAGCAAAGAAGGAAATTAATTAGAGAAAACTTATATGTACATCCTAGTGGGAACTTGTATACTATAAAATACTTTCACTGTAACTTTGTTTATTGCGAATTTATGGTTTGATTAACTTATCAAACATTTTAATCTAACAATTTACAATCGAAAACACTTCGCGTTTCACGACTTTAGCATACGTTTTGTTTCCGTGTAAACGTAAATAGTTTAGTAACGATATCATTTTCTAAAACATTGATAAGAATCGAATTAATGTACTGGATTAGAAATAATGGCTCAAATATTACGAGGATTCAACGGCACGAGACATAAATTACACACTGAAAAGCTTGAATGAATATTATGAATTTCTCCGTGAAAGTTAATCCGTTTACGCAAAGGCTTAAGATGAATTCAACGGAATTCGGAACGGTTGCATGACTAAAACACTCTTTATTTCTATAACACCGCCGCTCGACTTGTAATCATTAATCGCCGGGGAACTAATCCCACGCAGCACGGCAACTGCTGCGGTTCTGTTCTACATAAAGAGCGTATACCGAATGCGCGTAATTCCCGCTTTCAAAGGGAAATTCATGATTCTCGGTTGATTGATACCATTGACTTCGAAAATGTATGATTTTTATGGTGCTGATTGCAAGTTTCAAGTGATGCATGCAAATTATCTATGTAGTTTGTATAATTTATATGATTTGCGATTTGGTGATTTACACAACGGATTCGTTCCAAATCGTTGTCGTGTGATTGTGTGGAAATGACGAAATATTTTGAAAATCCAATCTCAACATATTTATAATTTAATAATTATATTGATTGAGAGAATTGAATTTGAAAGTTAATTATTATACATTAAGTCATAACTTCCAGTAATTATTATTCTATTGTTTTTATACGTGACCCACAACGTAAAATTAGATAATTTTTACGTCATTGTATTCTTTACAATGTCGTAAATTATAAAGTATAAGAGTAATCAAGTGTTTTAGCAGTTAATCCCGGCGTTGAAAATTTGTATTAACTACAATATATAACAATACCAAACATTATTACAACTATGGATTTTTTTTATCCATAAAGTCTTCCTAGTAAGAAATTCACGAAATTTTTAATAATTAAAATCATTAATACCAAAAATATCCTACAGTACTTTTCAGTTCCAACAGGTATTTTCGTATAGTCCTCTTTCGACCGGAAGTTTTTCCAGTGCCTATAGTACATGTAAGCCTATTAACCTTGAATTATCAAGACAATTAAACTTTTTCCTTCATTCTTTCTGAATTCACGAGAACAATAACCACAACGTAGCATAATTATACTATCCTCGAACAATGATTACTTCGACATTCACACCAAAGCAGCAACAAGCAACTGTGTATCGCTCATATATACTCAAATTACGCTGATCAATTACGATTGAAATCCCTCCCTACCAAATTCGTACTTCCTTCGAACGGCAACAAAAAAAAAGTGCTAACACCAGAATATCCACCTCACTCAAGGACCCTCCCAAGTCCAAACAATTCAAGCCACTGTATATATACATATACCTAACCCATGTACACACTTACCAACACGGACACTTACACGTTTCCGCGTAAAACGGCGAACGACTGTTCCCTTAATCGTGCAGCAGACCTCAAACCGTAATCGCTATACGCGCTCGCACAGCACCTGTCCGTCCGCGCGGTCTCTGGTCTCTTGTGTCGTGTATACACACACACACACACACACACATATATATAGTTATACACAAACGCGGCAAGGCTATATACGCGCGCGCGAGATGCGCACTTTTAAAAATAATACATGCGCGCGCGCGTGTGCGCACCCAAGCGTTTTCCCTTTTTCGCCTTACCTTGAGTTCTAAATTTACAGGATGCGCATATTACGCGCACGCGACGTTGTATATGTATGAACGCGTGTGTGTTGTATATATATGTTGGATTTTCCAATGGTGTGGTGTATATATAGAAGGCTGATGGGGCTCGCGCGCTAGGAGAAGGATTTATGAATGGGAGAAGGGTACATACACATATACAGGGGGAAAGAGAGAGAGATTCGGGCTAATTGCGGTGGCCGATATATAGTGCTTTTGGGTCGAGATAAGGGGGCTAATGGGCGATTGAGATTTAAAGCCTTGGTTGAGTTCAACTTGATAAAGTCTTTTGCTGAGCTAGGAGCTTTCTCCCTTATTTGTTTCATATCATTTTTAATTATCACAGAACCTTTTTATTACCTTTCAGCGTAATAAATTTGTACATTTTTTTTTGTATATATAGATCATTTCTAAACTCGATCGAAGAGATCGACGATCACAAACTCGTCTCTCTTGAAAAGAAAATTTCTCGAGGCGCGATTTCAAATCGAAATCCGACCATCCGTCAATTATAAATTGGCATCATTGATTCGCGCGCGTATAGCCCGAAGGCTTAGTTTCACTCCTGGCAAAAACCAGCAGTACCAGCAGCCGCGGCCTGTGTGCGAGCTCGCGAACAACGCGAAAATCTGGCACACGAGGAATATCGATCTGCCGACCTACACACACACACATACACATATACTCTGTACATCATTCCCTTAGAGAAAAAAAGACAGCGCAGCTTGCGCGTCGCAGCTGATCGCGAATAAAATGATCATAAAGTCAAAAGCACGGACAAAGACAGAGCGCATGCAGAGAAGAAAACTCGGCTGCTGGTGCAGCAGAGAGAAAGAGAGAGCAACTACTACTGTGCTTTCTCGACGCTTCTCGTTCTATAACTGCGACGCTTGCGAGTGAGCGAGATCGAGAGACAAAAGGAAATAAACTCGCGGCGAGTGCTGCACGATGAGGCGGAATAATGGAGAGCGATCAAGCGGCGCTCGCTTCCGTACGTGTAGTAGTAGAAGCAGCAGCAGCAGCTCGTCCGCAAAAGGCTGCCTCTTTCTCTTTCGGTTTTCTTCCTTTTGCGTCGTCGTCGTCGTCGTCGTCACTGCCAGGATGGAAATAGAGAGAAAACGCGATCGCTTGCATGCAGCCTGTGCTTACGGCAGCTGCTCGTGCGGTCGACGACGTGCGTGCGTTTACTCGACGCTCGGTGCATGCGTTATTAATTGCGTGGGATGTAATGAGCACCGCGAGGCTCGTGTGAACAAATTTGTCGGTTGGATGTGTGTGTGTGTATGTTTGTGTGTGTTGGTGTATGGGATGTGTTGGCAGGAAGGAAGAGGTGGCAGACGATGGGAATACGGGAAAAGATAAACTGGAAGCGCGAAATTGGCATTTTGGATTTGTTTTATCGATATATATATAGTACTTTTCTGTTTGTTAATACAATATATGGGAGGTTTAGTGTGCCTATATAGAGTAGGCTTTTGTTTGATGGACATTTAGATTATAAGTGATGGACAGGTGTCGAAATTTTAACTGGATTCAGAAATGTAATAAAGACAGTGGACATTTGACAAAAATAATTTTTTGACATAAAAGATAATTCGTTTCTATAACGGAGGAACTAAATTTATCCTCCAATGCTTGTAAAGAACAATCTGATTAAATTTATTATTATATAGCATTGTCTCTATATATAACGGTCGATAATTTTATCAGCATACAAGTGAAATATATTCTATCCGAATTCACCTATCTACTTTCTTTTTGTGTCGTCAAACAAATACATTTACCGCAATTGGCCCTGTCGTCATCTGCATTTATTCCGTTATCAGTTCGTGCTTCACAGTCAATAACAATAAGAGTCGACCTGAATTAATTCGCGGGAATTTGAATTTTATCTCTTTCTCTCACAAAAGGCCCGCTAGCTGCTGCTACTGCTGCTCACGTCATGACTTGGCCCTTTTCCCGTATATGTCGCGCAACACGCGACTGTGCTGTAAACACACATATATTGTACGACTGTATATATACACGTTATCGATCACGCGCTAGGGCATTTTTATAAAGCGACTAGAAATCTGATGCGGACGATGATGATGATGATAATGATGATGATGATAGTGGCGGTGGTATGACGCGGATGGCTCGTCCTTTTACGATCGATTATCAGACCAGAACGGTGGCCCCTCGCGTAGTCTCGAGAGAGATACAGACAATGCGACCAGGTGCATTATGTGAAAGTTTCCGGATGAAAAAGCCGACAAGGGCTGATTCTACCTATATACGTATATATATATACACACATACACTCTCCTGCGATCTCGGACATGCCGATTTATACCTGTTGAAATAAGGCTATAGCCAAGCGGGAGCTTTGGTATTAGGGTCGACGGTGATTTGGAACCCAGGCTATGTATAGCCGTAGCGCTTCTTCATTACTCTGAAAATTTCGGACAAGAGATGCCGTTTGTACTTTGGCTCATTCTTCGTAATAAAGAAGGCGAAGCTCACGAATACGCTCACGTCGCGTAAAATATATAAGAGAGGGTTATGGAGTGAGGGAGAGAGAGTGCTGAAAATGAGGAAACGGACGCAAGCTTTGTGATGCGCTTATGTTTGCAATTATGTTGTCTGCTTGCTCGCACGCGCTCTGTGTATACTACACGCGTCATTGAGCTCGCGCGAGTAACGTAGAGACGACGCAAATTAAGATTATTTTTCCGGTTCCGCTCTTTCGTTCGGGTATGTTGGTGTTTTTTTTTATTTCGCTAATTCGATTTGGATCTCGTTGTGCACTATTGACTCGGTTCAGTCGTGTTTTTTTTGAGCACCGTTCAGAGGGTAATTAGCGCGGTCTTATTACCGGAATTGAAATTAAAATAAGCGTGAGATCAGTTAATTTATCTTCATTACTATTTTAATGAGACAATATTTATTAGATTGAGATTAACAAATTAGTTGACTCGATTTGTTTCGGATATCTGTAGATATGTCGATGTCATAATGCTAAATTTAGATATGTTTCATAGCTGTTATTAGACGTTTTACAACCCCTTACAGATATATTAATCTAAAAACATCGGATTGAAAATCATATTTTTTTTCACGATAAGCGAAACAATTGTTTAGAGGTTTTAAAAGATTACGAAACAATAGCAAAGTATTAGAGTCGTATATACTCGACTTATTAGTCATCATCTTTGTCATCCGGTCAATCTCAGCTCAACCGTATATTATGTTTCATAAATCTTCAATCCTTATCGTTCGTTCTCTCATACTACTAAATGTAAGCCTGCACAACTATCGCGCTACACTTGTAAGATAAAAAAACTTTAAGCAAAAACAAATCCAGCCTCCTCGTGAAAATTCGAAACCTGCCATATTACATATTATCTACACTTCACATACACGACAAACGCAAAGCGCATGCTTACCCTATCTGTAAATAGTAGAAACAACAGCACAACCTCGTTAATTCGAACGCACTCGCGTAAGCGGTTGACAACTTTCATCGATGACTAACCACAAGGAGCGAGGTCGTTAGACCGCGTGCGTTTCGGAATAGAATAGAGAGAGAAAATCAGTCGGTCTGTACCCGGCAACGATCAAACGCTCGCACGCGTTCGCTCGTGAATACGAGTAAACGAAGGAGGAGTGAGACTGCGCATTACAGTTGCATACGCTCGCTTTGACGCTAGTGTATAGCAGCTAAGCGCTCGTCGTCGTCGTCGTCGTTCTGTTGGTTTGTTTTTACGTTCGGTCCATTGGGCACGCGCATATTCGAAGAGCTGCGTTTAACGTCTCGTCAGGTCGTTTGCGTGTGCAGCAGCAGGCCTTCTTTGCTCAGTCTATAACGTAAGAATATTCGTTCTCCTGGCTTTGAGAGAAGGGGAGATGACACTTTTTGCTCGACTCGCGTTGCGAAAGTTTCTGTCTGGCCATCCTCCAGATGGAAAATTGTCAAGGGTCCTATCCCCCCACCTCATCTCTCTCGTTTGCTCTTGTCCGGTCAAATCTTGATCCTCTCGAGCGCCTGGGATTTATGGAACTTTGATTGTTATAAGTTAGGTAATGAGGACGTAAGTCAAATAACGAGCGCGCTGTGTCTGACTATTAATGACTATACTTATTCCCTCGTTTCATCGGCTTTTTGTGAGAAACCTCTGCGGATACTACGATATATATGTGTGTAGGTCGTACTGAGACTCTATTTCAATACGGGTGTATATATGTCTGTCTGTTTAAATAAAATATGAATGTCCAGCATGTAAAATCTAATGGGATAAAACTGTCGTGTCGATACATCAACACCCACAGGTGTAACTCGTGACCGGTTCTACGAGTGAAAGCAAAAGGTTACTGTTCTTTGTGGCAATGATCGAAGAAAAATCTATATACGCAATTGAGAAACCATTTTATGAATGATTGAATGCTAATTTTATAGTAGCCTTTATATCAAATTTCTTAGAATTCGACGCCTCTTATTGTATCTATTTTTTATGTTTTTTAAATAAATTTTTTTATAATATTTTCTTACCTATTTCTTTATTAAACATTATTAGTATCGGAAGCTAAATGAAAAATGTGATTGCATTTTAACTTTTTTTTTGCAAATACAGTAGAGTACACAATTATTGATTATTTACTCTTTATAATAGAATCTTTTGTTAGAAAATAATATTTTTCCATCTATACAAAAAAACCCGTTCTATTACAATGCTTCTATCCTATATATAAAACTCAAAGTTGCAAGTGCTAGCGAGGGGACCAACAACAAAGAAGAAAAGACGGAGCCGAAAAATTTAATCAAAATCTTAGCGAACATCAGCAGCCACTCGTTATACAGTAAATCCAATAGCGAAGTATTTCGAATTCAAAGTCAGAGTCTGAAGCGGTGCGAGTACTGAACCTCTGTTCATTTAACCGCAACAATCGCGATTGAAAAACCCACACCCCACGTCTGAACTTTGAACGGCTGCTGCTGCTGCTGCACATACACTCCGCAAATAGCTTCCACGGAGATCCATAAAGGCGCGTTCACCTACTCCATCTCTCTCTGTCTCTCTCTCTAAACATCCTATCCATCCCATTGTACTTATATACTCGCTCCCACTCGCGGCGAGTCAAGGTTGCGCGTACCCGCTCTTATATATATACACACACACACACACACACACACTATACCGCAACGGGCACTCGCGTTAAAGCGATTTATTGCGACAAAGGCATGTGCATACGCGTATAGCAGGAGTAGACGCAGCTGCAGCAGTAAAAGCGGGAAAATATATCAGCCGTAGAAGCGCGAGAAAAGCACGGAAATCGGAATGACGGCAAGTCGATGTGTATATATACCAGCTTCCGTTTGGCCAAGGTCGCGAGAAAGCCAAGTCCATTGCGATTGCGAATTAAAGGGAGCCGCGCGAGCGCCTACGCAACTCCGAGGTGATTGACGGCTATGGGCGGCTGTGTGTCATTGTGCGAGAGGCGACAGTTTTGCAGTTTGTGCGAGAGAATTTCTCAACTTGGGTATAATATATAAAAGACCTCGAAGAATTTTCTGACGCGTTATGCGACTTTTATATTTGCCGATTTGCTGAAGTTTCTTCGTAGATACTTTTGCGGTTGATCGATATATATATATATATCTATATAGGTTGAATCATGATAAAACTATAAATGAACGCGTATTCTTTAATATTTTAAACAATGACTTTTTCAATAAATTGGTGATTAATACATCACATAGTGTGCGTCAACGGTTTAATACTTAACTATATATAACTAATTGGATACGCAGTAGAAAGATAGACTTGTGATCGAATTTATTTCTCGGATATATAGATTGTCAACAAAAAAACTATGCTATACATGTACATAGAACCTCAATCACATTTTACACGGATTGAAAGAACCTTGATCTATTTTTTGGTACCGTAATAGCTTTATACTATATGTATATAAAGTGTAATTCTCTTTCAAGTAGTGCTCAATACTCACGAAACTATTTACTGTATAGATTCCCGGTAGAAATCGATTCCATTATTTACCGAATAAATAGCTAGTTTCCCCAATAATTGTCAAAAACTAGATACTTGTCTTAACTAATCCATCAATGAAATCTGTCATATTCGCCATTTAATAGATAGCATAATAGATTCAGTCTTTTCACAATTTTACATTAGCTTGTTTATGAGTATTTAAAAGATACTAAAGTCGGACGGTTTTTTTAGTTATGAAATGGCTAATAAAAGGCTTGCTATTATGGCCAGAAGTGAGAGTGATAGAATAAACGGAAAAACCATTGCTTTCGTTCGTATCGCCTGAAACAGTACTATAAAGACATTGAATACCAATAATTTGTCTTTACGTTTTGGTTAATTATATTTTTTTACTCTTGACTTTTAAATACATGATCAGATTACAGAGAAAATTTAGTAAAAAAATGTTAAGGTTATCTTAACTCCATTAGATAGAGAATATGAACAGAAAAACTGTTTCATCACTATCTAGAAAGTAGCTATTTTTACTCGGTATTATTTTCCTGCTCATTTTCGATAGAGACAATTTCTCCCAGGAATGCTAAAACGTGAAAAAGCATTTTAAACAATTTATTTTTCATGTGAGATGAAAAAACAAAAATGTTATTTACGAGTAAGCAAATTACACGAGAATACCTCGAACAAGTTTGCGTAATAATGTCAACACTGTCGATAAATACCAGCTTTATTGAGCATTGCTCATACCTGTCGACGATTTGTAAAACTCACTGCGGAATTCACGAGAACGCGCGTACATGCTTCCTCGTACCTAAATAATAATTTTTTCCGCTATATTCACTGGTGTGTACCTTTCTAACAAAATCATCCACACTGCACCAATCAAACATTATTCTTCCATCCAAAGCACACCACTCAAGTGTATATAATCCACTTGCGGCAAGATCTCCTGGGTTTGTTCACAACCCGAAGAAGAAAATTTCCAATCCTCATTATAACTTCGTCCCTGATTCTCTCTCTCTCTATATATATATAGTTATTAACTGACGAAATTTACCTCCGGCTTTTCTTCATCGAATTAACTCTCTCGCTGCGCCCGGTGACTTTTCGAAGTGAACTCATGCAAACGAGCAGCGGCGCGTCAGATCTGATAAAATCTCCGATGGCCAATTCCCCGCGGGGTGGTATAGTGCGTATATAGCTGGTGGCATATCGTATACTCGAACGACGTTATCATCGCTCTGCGCGTCGAAACTAATCACGGATGAATCTGCGTGTCCGCCCGATAACGAGCGCGGCCTTGGTAAGTCTCGTGGATGGGCGGGGGGGGGGGGGGATTTCTGAGGAGGAATCTTGCAGCCTCCCTGTAGGTGTGTATAAGACACACAACGCTAGGTGCATGCATAATTGGCTCGTCGAGCGTGAATTCATCCCATTATATTTTGCGGAGACTGTGTATGTGCTTGCATTCTTTTTTCGTCTTATTCTTTTCTTTTGCTGTGCCTGTGTGTGTTTTTTTTTCTTTTCTTTTTCGTTTCATCCTTAGATGAGGAAGAGTCTCGCGCGGGGATCTGTCCGAGAGAAATGGGTCAATTGGAAGAGAGGATATAATTTTGTCGTTAGGAGAAGAGATGTTCCAGTTCATTAAGCTGTTAGCAAATAATGCGAGATTGTTGATCCGAAGTTTGTTGTTATTTTGATGAATTTTATGATTAAAAAATTATATACTGATCATAAGGTATTTTTAATTTCCACCTCACGTACCTGCACTGTTCATCTATACTTTATCTTTTTACACTGGTATAAGCTTACAAGATTTTCGATTAACATTCAAGCGATTTTTTCATTAGATATAATACAGGAATCTCATGAATTTGTTTGTTTTTTTTTCACTTTCACGGGAAAATTATTTTCCTTGCAGCATTTAACAGAAAATTTGTACTGTCACCAGTATTAAATTAATTATACAAATACACCAACATAATGTAGTTAAAGAGCAGATAATTTATAGAGGATTACAATTAATTAATTATTGTTTTACTTTTATCCCACTGTAAAAACAGGCACTACAATCATATGTTATTACAAATGAAAAAAGTTTTCTTATTATATGATTGTTCAGGTGATTAGCAATGTGGTCACTATATATAGAAGGAAATTAAGAAATACACACTACCCATTATAAGTGTGTAATATTTTTGTAATAATACATTGTGCAACGCGACATTTCCTCGATCTTTAATCTGCACTGCTGATCAAATTGAACAAGCGCCGGACCATCAAAATTTCCCGACTGAGCCCTTTCTCTCTCAGTTTCCAGGTCACGTTAGATACCACATAGATAAAAGTGTATTATTTTGTAAAGGAAACCTCTACATATATATATGTATATATAAACGTTGTCGCACAAGCAACTTATCAGTCAGCGCACGATACCCAACGTGTTGTGTGTCGTTCAATAACAAACTAATAAATATTTCGCTTTCATTCACGACACTCTTTCTCTTTTTCTCTTAAGACCAACACCGGCGAGAAAGATAAGATCGACAAATCAGCAGCCTCGTCGCGAGCGCTTATAAGAATGTCTTCTCTCTTGCCACCTATACTTATAAAAAGCAACGTCTATATACTCGCGAGACGACGAGACCTTGGCTCAGCGAAAAAAAGTATCGTCAATTCTTTGAACTGATCATCCACCCCAACGTACTTGGCACATCACGCGCGATTTTTGATCGCGCGATCTACGACGACGACGAGTCAGCGATAATATACACATGCACACACAGCTGTATATAACAGGTGAACTCGTGCGTATATAGTGTATACGAGAGTGTAGACGTATATATGTATATGTGTGCAAGTGCAACGACACGCGCGTATATAGCAGTGTCGGTTAGCTCTCTCGACGTGGCGCACCGTCTATACAGATATATACATACCTACGCCCTCCCCGGCTTTTCCGCGTTTCCATCAGCTGCAGCGCTATCTACTCTTGCGCGGCGAGCGCGCGCGCGACACATGCGGCAGAGCGGTAGTCGCGTGCGGTGCTCGCTCGGCTGTGGAGTGCGGTTCCCCCGGTGTCCGAGTCAACTTTATCTATATATATATATATATATCTTTTGTGTATAGCGGTTTCTTCTGCGCGCTTGTTGGTGGTTCTTTTTTTTCGTGGTTTAATAAAGTAGTCGAGACTTCTTTTTAAACTATCACGTGCAGTTAGTTTGCTGGAGTGCAGCGTCGCAGTCGTGATGAGATTTTCGTATACTTGGTTTTGGTGAAAGTGAGCAGTTTGACGATCATATAGCGCGCTCTCGCAGGTGTGTATGTATGTGTACGTGTCAGAGGTGCAGGAGAAGCTGAGAAAATATACGTGATATTTTCACTTTTTATCGAGGCGTTTATGCAAGCATTTATTATAACACTGTGTGGTTGCCGAGAGCGTGCAGTGCAAGGTCGTGTGCAACGTTGTTATTACGGTGTTACACTTTCACAATATCGTCATTTCCCCGCGCGTATATAGTCTGGTGCTATACTCGTGAATTTCCAGCAGCGCTCGGACGATGCATCTATAATTGTACGTTTCGTTTTAATACTATATTAGATCTCATTTCAAATGGACTGTTTTGTTATGGTTCACGTACGCGCGGCACGTACAAACGTGATTAATGAATTGCTTTGGTTTTAATTAAACTATTGGAGATTGTGTATTCCTTTTGCAAAACAGCTTTGATTATTAAAACCTTTTTTTAGAGCCAAATGTATGAAATAAAATATAAATATACTTTATTGTTAAGAAGATGTTCAAGTTATTATAGATATATTTACGTCGTATTTAATTTTTTTACTAACTCAGTTTTGATTTTCTTATAAGGGTTCCAATTGTGTTTTATTCAGATAAGATAGAGTACAGTAGGCAGCAATGATAACGAAATTTTGAAAAAGAGAAAAAGGCGTAAAGACAATAGCTGTATGCATGGCGGTAACATATTTATCAAAGAAGAACTTAAAATTGTATTAGAATAATAAAAAATACGATGTACGCACCTGAAATATTTCCGAAATCGCCTTGGCATAGTTAACCTACATTTTCTAAGACTTTCTGCGTTTACTAAAATGTCAAGCGAACAACAAAGTTTTCACGCTGCACGAAAAAGTGTACTCTTGCTATACAACTGTAACTGTACCAGCTGCAATTTGTCTTTGCTGTAATTTCTGACTTCCAAACTGACAATTGCCGCTCTCGCAGCTGTAATTGACGATATTGCACCCTAATTGCCATTCTGAAAATGACAAACACCGGTACGTAATTTAGCTGCTCTCTTGGAAACAACGAATTTCGTTGTTTGTGTTAAAACTTCTCTATTTAGGGAATTCATATCTCAAATGTCTTTTCCTTTGTTGAACGTTAATGAATTAAGCATCTGTATGAAATTATACATATTTATGAAGAACAATATGAATTGTAAAAATTCCGGAACCTTTAGATAATAAAAAGATGCGACGGCGTCTCTTATCCGGTATCATGTTAGTTGTCCGAGACAATATACAATAAAGTTATCAACCTCTGAAAACAGTCTTGGTCTCGAACACTTCGTATTGAATTACACGTCTGAGGGGGTGGGCGCGCAAGCACGCGATAAATCGAGAATCCCGACGCGATCCTTTCGCCTTCCCGAGAGAAAAAGAGAAAGAGAGAGAGACACTGCTAAATACATTCGCGCCCCGACGCCTTGGGCGTCTGTGCCAACTCAATCCAACGGAGTAGCAGCAGCGACGCCGCTAGCTTTTCAGACTTGCCGTCTAGGCAAGAATTCGATACAGACGCATGAGCAGCTTCCGGACGTGCGATCACTTGATTTCGAAACCCTCGCACTTTTCACGCACGCGCGAACTCACTCGTCGTGCGGCCGCATACTGCTTTCACGCGCACTTTTTGCAGTACCACAAGGCAGCTTCCGTGGTTTTTCCGCCCGCGTGCACGCGCGTGCGCGAGTGAACGGAAGGTGAGGAGAAAAAAAACGG
Source organism: Torymus tubicola (assembly GCA_035583055.1). Lineage (NCBI taxonomy): Eukaryota > Metazoa > Arthropoda > Insecta > Hymenoptera > Torymidae > Torymus > Torymus tubicola. The sequence goes on along the minus strand of JAWWEQ010000010.1, from coordinate 29,392,404 downwards.
ACTTTCTTCGACGGTCGAAGGTTTTCGAAGCACAGGAAGGATGTTGCCGATAGAGGTTTATAGTTATATCGCCTACTCTATTGTTGTCTTTTAAGAGATGGAAAAGTTTAGTTTTTAGATTGGTAGTGAATTTTACTATTAAAGCAGCGTTTAATTTTATTCCTGTTTGGTGTGTATTAAAACCCTTTTGTCAATGTATTTTTCCGGTATCGTACTAAATACAGCTATTGTAAATATCATTGAGCCACAGCGTGCAAAGAAATAATTACTATGTAAACGACAGTTATTTTTCAAATAGTTTTAAATTCCAATATCATTTTTTTACAACCAAACGGTATAAAAGCTATACATTCCTGTTTATACGTAAAAGAGTATAGATATTACCAATATCGTTTTGCTTTTAATAAAAATCGAAAACTTATTTTTAAAGTCTGTGGTAGAAAACTTGTCAGTTTCCAAACATATCCAACTATGAGAAATCTTTATAGCAATCTTTGACGTTTCTATTAAAGATAGAGAAGTTTTGAAATCTGAAAAACTTGACTTTACTCCCTCGGGGACTTGCGGCACAAGATAAGTAAGATTATAAGTGCTATACCTTTTTCAGACCTACATTTTAACCTCTTTCTTTTTAGTATTTGTAACACTATAGGTAATGTTAACGTATAATAGGAATATTATGTATATCATAAGTCAACAAAATCGTATAACAAAATCATAAGAATTGTTTTTTATTAGATAAAGTCAAAGATTGAGATGTACATTTTTATGAGTGTGATTAAATTTAAACCAGAAAAATCACTATTTTTAATGTATGTATAACTATTGTACATCAATAAAATTGTATTATAATTCATAAGATTATTTATAAGCTAGAAATTTAAGAATTTGAAAATAAGCTTAGAACTCAATTATCAAGTGAAACTGTTTCCCTAACCGTAAAATTTTACGACAGGATAATTACTAGAAAACACAGAGTTAAACAAAAATGCTTAAAAAGCGCACAAAAGTATTTTCTCTTTTCAATTTCCCTGTTAACCAGCACAAATGAGTTTCTTCTACTGGCGTTTATAATGTTTATTTTGCAATATTGAACAGCAATCAGTCATATTTAAATCTTCTCATTTACAATTGAAACAGCTAACGGATAACAATATCATTTCAGCGTGACGGTGTATTCCAATTCGCATTAAAACACGTATATGCATGGAATACGAAATTCGGGAATTAAGATAACGACGAGAAATTCATTTTATCTATCTTCTCGGTCTAATTTAGATTACATCTTAGTTTAGACTCCTAATTGGTGAACATTGTTCCGCTATATGATTCACCCAGCGGATGACACGGCATGCATGTAATTTAAAAGAATTTCCAAAGAATAATTTTGAAGGAATTTATATTATATTCATAATTCATTCTATACTAATACCACACTAAGCCGTTGAAAAATCATTATACGATAATATTAAAAGAAAAAAAATGAGTCTGAGGTACAAGCAATAACGTCTATAACTATACCTAAGCCACGGAGACAATGCATTCGCATATCGCGTTTCCGGCTATGCTACATATATACTAAAAGCATAAATACCCGGGCTCTCGTGGCTGAAAACTATGCGCGCTCTATATATGCATTGCGCGACATCCAATACCCGCACGAGGAAGAGAAGCAAACGAATCGGACACCCCGTATATATAAGTACGGCGGATCCTGGCTGCTGCGAGCAGAAGTTACCTTCGTATACCTCACAGCTCCGCGGAGACGCGACTTGGGATCCCGTTTATCGAACGCGCATCGGGAGAGTGCAGCATATACGCGCACGGCCACTTGATACCGGCGCTCTGTTGCTACCTCTCTCTCTCTCGGGCCAGGCCTTCTTTCTCTCTTTATTCTCTTTTTCTCTTACTTCTTTCTTTCTTCTGTCTGTACTTCGGCGTCGTTGTTGCTCTTCTTACCTTTATATACCGTTTAGAGGCTGCTACTGCGACAACGACGTCGACGAGGAGCCGCTCATTATTCTTCTTTTTACTCGCATGAACGTTCGCGTCTGTGTATACATATATGTATATGTACCCGTGTGCTTTTGGCTTCTTCTTGTTGCACGCCAAACTTCAGTACTTACTTCGCTGGCCCCCGGGCGACTTTTCTTCTTTTTTTTTCCTCCAAAGACGTAGTCCTGCTGGTTTTTTGCCCGGATTCTCTCTCGGCGTGTTCTACGTGTATATGTGTGTGTGTGTGCATGCAGGGGCGTCTTTGAATACCGGAGAATCGTCCGGACAGTTTTTTTCATTTTTTCCTTCTTCGTGGTCCTCTTACATTTTTGAAAGACCGAGCACTTTGCTGATTGTGTGCAAAATAAAAAAAAAATGTTAGAAACGAAAAAGTTTACTTATTCGGTGCCCAAATATTTAAATTAAAAAATGATATCAACTCTTTAATTATATAATCTCTTAAGTTTGCGTAAAAGTTTTATGAGGACTTCATCTTTAAGTAAATTACAAAAAAATTCAATGATGGAATCTTCATGCATAAAATATAATTATACACAATGAGAGTAAAACATTGTGCAATTCGCCGTAAAATTTAACAACGATTGTATTGCTTAAATCGAAAGTACACCATCTGACGAACGTTACTGGGAACAAACAGGGCCACTGGCCGACTAAATGAATAGTGTCAGCTTTTTAAATGTATGCCAATTTTCGATCCTCTTTCCGTCTGCCACCATACTTTGTCGGTTTAATATAAGTGCTGGCCGCAGTAACGGAAAAATTACACTGTCTCTTCAATAAAATCTGATGAAGCTAAAGCGAGACTCGACGTTGCAGTTCAAATAAATTGTATGGCTCCTCAATCGACGATGAAAAAAAAAATCACTGATGATTTCGCACGTGTGATTGTAATTTAAAAAATTTTGAAATATAATCATCAATGAGCTTGTAAATTCTTACGAACGAATATTTTTAAAATAAAATTGACGTTAGATATCAAAGCTTATTCAGTACAGAATATATTATTACGATATTGCACTGTTACGAAATAATAATGGTAAATAAAACATAAAAAATGCATAGATACCGTATCCGTATCGTATAAACATTGCACAGTCAATATCACAGTATAAATTAATTTACTACAAAAATCATAAAAATTTTTATTTAAAAATAAAATTCTCTCGTAACAAGTTTACCTTAGCGCTACTCTGTGCAAACTAGTAAATTTTATTATAAAAAACATAAAATCTTGTTTAAACTATCAAAAGCTTTTCTACTTTAATATCATTTAAATGAAATATAGTTAAAACTACATTCATTACATTTGTTTCATAAACATATTTAGTTAATTCCAAGTCTTTTAACTAATGAAACTCAAGTTACAATTTGAATAATGCGCGGTTAGCATATATAGGTACATGAAATTACACACATAAGAAGCAATAATTTAAACGAAACGGGCTACACTCCCTTTAATCGAATAAATACTGTTGATAAAACCGTACATTTTTCAGACCTTTTATTATCAAGTGAACGTTTACACTCGTAAATTTCACTTTATATAGGGGGGCATTAATTCAAATTACACAAAAGCATAATGCACCCACGCGCACAAAACATTATATATATTTACGGATGCACCTTTGCGGTTCCTTTCGGGGACTATTAAAATTCATTTTTATGATCAATGATTGTCGACACTTTTTTTTCTTTTATTCATCTCATTAAATTTACCAATGAAGCAAAAAGCGATACGAATCAGTTAGGTTTTCCCGTGCACTGGTCAACCTCAAAACCCTATAGATATCCCTATAGCTTTAATTTCTCAAAAATTTCTAGTCGCTATACGAATTGCGACACCGTCGCGCGTCAGTTTTCTCTTGTACCTATATAACTCTTACAAACCGCAGAAAGAAAGAGTGTGTGTGTGTGTAAGAGAGACAAGGAGAGTAAAAAGAATCGTCAAAGTCTCGTGTAGAGAGAAAGAGAGAGAGAGAGAGAGAGCTGGAGCCGTTTCCCCCAACTAACCGTTTCAATTCGTCCTCTCTTGTCCCCTTTGTCGTTTCGTAATTTTCTTTTTTGCATTTTTTTTCCTCTCTTTTTCTCTACATCGTCCATTCTCAACGAGAAAGAGAGAGACTCATAGTGAAAATTCTGACATCGCGGCTCGCACGCGGGTTTTAGCCTCTGCGGCGCGGCACAGTGCGCCGCCTTATCGATCCCTTTCGCTCTCCTCCCACTCGCGGACGAAGAAGAGAGAGAGAAGGAGGAGGAGGACGACGACTAGCGCCTTTTTTGCCGAGAGGCGCGAGAGAGGAGATCGAGTGAGTGAACGGTTGCCGTTGCCGCATATGTGTGCGAGTATGAAACTGCCTTCTAGACTTTCGATGGGAGAGCAGCTCGCTCAGCAGAGAGAAAATATATACCGCTTTACCGCGCGTCTCGTATCCTCGCCTACGCCACGTCAGGGCTTAACAATTTTGTTTCTCTTTCTCTCTCTCTCTCTTCTCAGTTCGTCAGTCTTCATTACTCAATAGAGAGCCTTTTTTCACCACCACACGGCCACCGCGTTGTTCCTGCGTCGCTCGCGTGCAATGTGTGTATAGACACACACACATTACCGGCTCGTTTTCATTCATTATGGTGGCTCCCTGAAAAATTCTCGAGAAAGCGGCCACTGCATGGCTTTTATAATATACGTATACGTATACTTATGTATATATACTTCTGTAAAGGCACGTGTGCGTCTTCAATTTTCTCGCTCCGCACGCTGCCTTAATTGACGCGTCGCGCTCGCGCGCGCTATCTTGTCGCGCGGCACAGCTAAGCGATAACGCCTTACAACACATCACTGAGAGCAGATTTGGGCCTCCGCACGGATTCTCTTGTGTAAACAAGGGGGAAAAGCGAGGATTCTTCTCCCCTCCCCCCCTTTAAGCGACGAGCTGTTTTTAAGGCACTTTATGCTGGAATGGTGCGTGTTTCTCGTTTTATTACGCGTTTCGTCGTCTACTCCTGCATAATTTATAGTATACATACGGTGGACGAAAATATTTCTGATATTTCGTGATTATTTTTTCTTTGTTTGGAAAATCATAAATAATGATGAATTAATATAATATTTTGCGACAGATACGTTTGAATCAACTTTTAATTTGAAAGGATTAATCAAATAAATGAGTATTTGTAAAAAAGAAAGAATCGATTTTTCATTACCCAAACACATAAAAATTGAATTTATCAAATCCAATTAGAAGGATGAGTCAGAAGAGGGCGTTCATAGGGAGACGATTAATGGATTCGTTATTGTCTCAATTCGACCCGCATTTATTATCGTTTCAAATTGTCTCGCTTAACAGCTGGAAATTAGAGTCATTATGTCCAAGATATAAATAAAGGCGTCTGCAAAAAGTTTCGAATAACTTTCCAATCCTGAAACTGTTAAATACTCTACTAAAACAAAATGTTTATACAGACTCAACAAATATTTATCAGCAGAGTAATCATAAATAATAAAAGTACTAACACTCTAACTGAGGGTGAAAGATTAGCAAAAGTTTTACTTTTATCAATAAAGATCACAGCATATATTTGCGCTCTTATACTGGCAAATCCACAGTGATGTCGCACATTTCAATTTCATTAAGACGTCCACCCACCATCACTGCGCGTACTGACATCACACAACTCCCGATCGCATCACACACGGCTTGTCCGCTAAAAATAAACGAACCCCTATAGCCTAATACCACTCTCTCTCTCTCTCTCTCTCTCTCTCTCTCTCTCTCTCTCTCTCTTTCCCCTCTCTTGGGCGATCGATGTAATCCGCTTTTATGGATCATCCTCGACGAGACTAACCGGCCGTTCTTTCTCTTGTGTTCTTGCAGAGGTCGAGGGAGGCCGACGCGTAAAGGTAGTATAGCAGCACATCATCGTCGTCAGCTGGCGATGGGGACGAGGCGGCGACGCAATAAATCGCTGGCCGCTAGCGTGCCGAGCCACTGCAACGACGACGAGGACGACGAGTAAGCCAAGCGCTACCGTCAGCTGTGCATAGTTGAATTTGTTATTATACGTGTCTGGCCCGAGGAAGATGATGACTGCAATGGCTAGGCTACCCTGCAAGCAGACCTCGCCGGCCCAGCAGCCGAGATATGCGCCTGCGGCCCCGGTCAGCAGCGGGAGTAGCGCTGCCAGTAATTTTGTACAGAGCCGCGGCTACTGGGAGATGCAGCAGCAGCAGCAGCAGTCGTTTATGCTGCAGCAGCAACAGCAGCCCGTGCCTCCACCGCCGTCTTATGTGCGCAGCCATCATCGGCATCATGCCGATCACATAGGTATGTACGCATATGATATAATATATTGGTAGAATTTTTATGAATATAAATGTAGGGAAGAGTTGTACACTGGTGGCTAGTGTTAAGATCGGATAACTAGTAATACGGGTATACGTGTAAAATATATCATTTTATTAAAAAAATTTCTTGCTAAATATTTTAAATATGAAATTTTTCAAAGTTACATGAGAATTTAGTATGTAGTTTAGCCCCTTTGATTATAATCCAGTTGTGTATTACATATAAGCATAAATTAAATGTTATTTTTTTTAATTTATGTTAAAATAAATTTATTTTTAACGTAATTTGTTATGTATATTAATTATATGCGATAAATATTGTTAGTTTATTATTTTTTCATTTTTTGTTAAGAAATAATAGAAAAAACCGTGTAATAACTATTTTATGGATGTTTTGATATACTTTTAAAAGATTTCGACGTCCACTCCTGTGGATTAAGGATTATTATTAAAACTCAATATTTCGCGAAAACCAGCTTATTTATTTTTTTTTTAAGAAACTTCTTTTAAGGTTAATAATTGAAAATAAAAACTAACCATCTTTTTATAAGAGATCTTCTAGGTTATTCATTTTTTGGTATTTCAATTTTAACCAACAACATTAAAAGTTACCATTCAAAACGCTATGCATGTAATATATGTATAACTCTTCTCTGTACAAAGCTTTTTTTTACAAAATATGAAAATACACGCAGTTAATATCAACCTAACCCGACCCTTAAGAAGTTCAAACTTTTTTCAATTTTTGTTTTTATGGAATATTTCCAAGAAGTTCAGGTACATTTCGTGAAATATACATCTGGTATCCACGACGTAAAGATCAAACGAAAGTCTCTAAAAAATTTTATTATATCAATATGTTAAATTCATTGTTATTTTATTATATGTCGTAAATTCGCCGTGCTTTTATTCACATTTGGTCTCAGTTCTAAAAACTTCAGTCATGAATTTTTTTCTGCGACAAATATAAAGATAAGGAATTCTTTGTTGATCGAGAGGCACATTAAAAGCTTTTATACCATTTGAGCTTTTCTTTAATTTTGTGGTGCAATCACCATATATAAAATATTCTATTTATGTATGCATATTTCCTTAAATTATTTCTATTAATATTTTTTTCTACCTTCTTCTACTATATAAATTACTCCAATAAAGAGTTAAGACTACAGCTTCACTGTTACTTTGAGAAAAGGTATCGTAAATTATTAATCATGTGGGATATCTTTTATTTTTGGACAACTTGTGAATTACGACAACCTACCGAATATCTTTTATATTTTTGTCAGTACGATACGCCCACTATACACTACAGTAAAAGATCGCATAAAGTATTAAAGTCCATCGTATGGACAGTTGCTGAAGTTACTCAACAATATAAACGCATATATATGGATATAAATCGTTAAACAAGCGCGGACAACAAGTACAGTATACGTCGCCTCGCAAACGGGAAACGGACGGCTATCCTCGTATTAAATAATTCACTGGCGACGCGCTGCTGCACACATACATACACGTGAGCGATCGTCGACGACGGAAATATCGTCGCTCAATTTACAAATAAGAGAAAGAGAGAAAGAGAGAGAGAGAGAGTGCGCGCAAACAAATTACGCCGACGCGCGAACAAGGAAGAGAGTAGCTGACGCTCGTGCGCGCATGAAAACAAACGTCCCTTCCGAAAGCAGCAAACGAAGCGAGGAAGTCTCGGAAAGTGGATACATCAAGAGAGAGAAAGAGAGAGAGAGAGAGAAAGAGCGGTAGAGGAGTGAAGTAAGGAATGAAGGGAGAGAGAAAGAGAGAGAGAGGAAGAAAAGCCGCGAGGGCCGCGATAATTAAAGCAGCTGTTAAAATAGAGCGCGCGCGAGCACGTCTTCCTCAGCGAGCGCGTGCGTTTCCCTTCTGTCTCACTCTCTACTACTACTACTACTACTACTATACAGCTCTTTGCGTTTTATGATAAGTTCGTGGAACACGCGCGGGCGCGGGCGAGCAGCGTTTACGGCCTCCTTTCTCGACTTCGGGGTCGAGATACTCCCGCGCCTCGTCGTCGTCGTCGACGTCGTCGTTCGCTCCTTTATAACAATTTTTTTTCTCTCTCTCCGCTGTGCCTCGTATACACACTCGCTCTCTTTTTTTCTCTGTCTCTCTCTCTCACTTTCTCGTCGGGGTAAAAATACGGGAGGTCTCTGTATGTTTTGAAGTGCGCGCACTTGGGGCGAGCGCGCGCGTGGAGTTTGCTTTTTCTGACGAGCGCGCACAGTGTGTGTATGTTGCTGTGCACGCGGAAACATAAAGAGTCTCCCCTCTCGTTGTCCGCGCACCTAGTTTATTACGTTTTATCGTCGCTGAGTGGCGTAGATTCGGGAAATTGGACGTAAATAGGCTGGGACATTTCGAAAAGCTTGTATTTTTGGAATATGTAATTTTTTATTTTTGCTTCGTGATGGATTTATATATAAGAATTTGGTAAATAGGATAGCAAAGTGAGGCAATTGTATATCTGTAATATTTCATGTTTCTTCGTTGAATTATTTCTATATATAAGACGACGTTAGGCTATATGTATAAATAATAACATATGTCTTCTCTTCTAGAGTTAACAAATCAATATATTTACACTAATTATACGTTTCTGAGGTGCCAACAAATTTTAAAACATTCTATGTGAAAAGCTCGCTCTATCATTAATATTCCGAATTCCGGATACGCAAATTGAAATTGAACCCCGTTTCAATTTCCTCGAGGGAATAAATATTCAGCAAATTATTACAACGGATGTTTTTTTTCTTCTCCCTAGTATAACCACACCTAACACTGTACACTATTCCACATATATACCTGCAAAGAAAAGGTCGCAAGTGGATTTGTCACCCCCGCGTATATATAACTGATTCGATTGTCCTTTCTACGCGCCATGGTGATCCGTCATATTTTCCCTTTTCTCGTCTGCACGCACGCCAGAGGCTAAAAGCTCTCGATGATTGATGATGAGTCGCGTCGTCGTCGTCGCGGATTTTCTGATACGCTTCTTCTTCTCACATTCACGCATCACCCCCTCGCGCCTTATACACGTCGATAAGGTATATAACGAGCCTAACCCTTATACCTATATATATATATGCGTGTGCATTGTGTGCACTCGGTGAATCGTAGCGACTACTACATATATAGATATACGTAAAAGAAGAAGGTGAGCGCGTGGAGCGAAGGGGGCAAGAAGTCGATAAGTATATATAAGGGCGCAAAGACACGCCGAGACCGCGTGATATATCCGCGAAATCTGGGTCGAGGCGCGGGGCGATATCTAGGCGCTAGCAGCCGCCAGCGGCGAGTCATGAATTTTTCGGCAGCAGGCCCGAGAGCCGGGGATTTTTTCGCCGGGGAAATCTATATGAAGTGAAAATGTGTATACAAAGTATATAATACATGTATAAGCAAAAGAGCTTTTTCTCTCTCTCTCTCTCTCTCTCTTTCCTTCTTTTTTTTTCTCATTTGATCCGCGTTGCTGCCTCTTCCTCGTTTTGCCTTCTACTACTGCGCGCACGCGCGCAACTACGCGAGGTTTAATGTGATTTTTTAGGTCGCCTCGTGCAGCGCTGATCGGATTCTGCACGATGCGCTATACGCGCGGGCATATACACAGTATACGGCCACGCGTGTTCGTTAATTAAAATATTTTCGAGAACACGAGCGCACTTTTCGCACGGAAATGTTTTTCATTAAACGCAGCCGTGTAGTACCGGGACTATATAAGTTTATTTTACGCTTCGAGATTAGATTGGATTGCGCTTCCTGAAATAATTAATGTCAAGATTGTGATTTTCATTATTTGATTCAGTTTGTATATATATGCGTGCGTCTCGATGCGCGTTGATGAATATATGTTTGAATTTTCATTTTCTATATAATATGCATGCGTTGTGTTTCTATGGATATTTCAGCAGTAAAACATTGTTTATTAGTCAGACCGTCACAGATGTTACTTTAATTTATCTGTTGAGAAATGTATGACAGTTTTTTTTATATAATTTTACTATTCATTTGTTTTTTAATAAAATCCTTTAATATAAAATCTCGCATATATTGAGATAATATTTGTGATACAATCTGAATTATATATTAATAAACTCACTGATTTTCATTCATATACTGTAGTTAGTGGCAGGTGTATATAAATTACATTGTATTTTAAGTCAGTACGGCCACTGTCGAGGGAACTTTTCTCATGCTCTTATGAGTCACGGATGATAATATTTTGACGAAGCATAACAGACGCGTGATTAAAGCAGTCGAGCACTGTGGAGTATGTGTTTTTCGTGGCGAACTGTAACAGAATGGATAACAGATGTTGCACTCTATATAACGGCAGCTGCTTTATTTATGCGAAAGATTTTCCGTTAAAGTCACTCGTTTGTGACGATAAGCAATTATATATCCTATAGCGTGTGCCGCCGGTAATTCTGTAATTTGAATATTCGAATTTATTGAATACCAGGTGCTGCTACACTTGAGCATTTTTAGATTGCGACTTGTAAATTGAATGATATTCATGATATAACGGAATTAATATCACGTTATAGTATCTTGTTACGTTTTATGTGTGAAGGAAAGCAAGATTATCATTAAAAAATAAACAGCATCATCTGTATCTGCACGAGACATTCCTCGACATTCCGTCTCATCAAAACAAAACGATTCTTTGTAAAAATTAAAACAAATTGAATAATCCGTAATAAGCGTATGATTGATAGATCAAGTTTTATCGTTGCTTCCAAGTTTCTTCATATTGCAATTTTATTCTATTCGTTCTATTTGATCTCGAGGCTTTTTCCTTGCTTCTACTAAAAGAAAATTGTCCTAGATCTAGCACCGAAGCCGTGCAAGATATACGTGTACAGTTGTCGAGCGTCACTCGTACGAGTCTATTTACGATCACACAAGCTTACTATCGAAACAATTGCATTATTTCATTAACTGTTGAAAGACGTCTTCTGGCTTTTTACAGAAGTTCTCAATACACGGAAATTGTAACAAACCTCTATTTGGTAATTATTTTAAATTAGCTCTGTTCACTAAATTAAATAACTGTTTTAAGGTTAAATTTATTTATAGGATTTACAATACAGTAAAGTTATGCTTATATATGAATAGTCTTTGATTCGGTGCAATTATTTCTTGAACCAAGCTCGTACACTTCTCCATTACTTCTGCTTAAAAAATACAAAAGAATAAATTAAAGCTCATATCCACCGAGTACGTTTTCTTGAAACTTTTTAAAAATGCAATATCTAACAACCGCGCTGAACCAGACTTGATCATATTACCTTGCAGTTATTCATTTTCCTAACTACGAACAAAATAACAACACGCATTCATATATATATATACCTCATACAACCCCCACATATCGATACGATCAATCCGCAACCAGAATCGCAACGATCTCCCGACACGTAACCCGACGCCAGCGGCAGTATATGTGCGAGACTCATACTTCCTAAATTGCACGACGCGTGCGCCTTGAAGAAGGAAACGGCGAAAGTGCGAAAAACCGCACACGCGAGGAGGAAGTGCAGTGACACTCGAGAGCCATAGAGAGAAGACGGACGCGTGCGACACGTTCGGCGCATCTGAGATCGAGAGCGGATGCGAGCCCTCTTTCTTTTTTTTTCTCTCTCTCTTTTCTGTCTAAAGGGAGAGAGGATCTCGTCGCCAGACCACCAATTAACCAGTCTTTCGAGTGGAGTGGCTCCTTCAGGGTCTTGCCTTGGCTATTGAATTGACACACAAATCTGCAGCTCGAGTGAGCCTGATGGGCCTCCTGCCTTTGATTTTTGCACAAGGGCGTATTGTGTTTGGCTTTGTTCGTTGATGGTGTATATATATAATGTATAGCGGCAGTGCTCGTGGGCGCGATTGTCGGAAAATTGGCATCGATCGCGGTTTTAGTGCAATTAGAACGTTTACATAATAAATTCTGCCCTCTTTGGAATGTTAACAATGATTTCGGGCTGAAATTATACAATTGACTCGTTTACGATAAATATAGGGTTTCTGTGTAGTTGATTGATCAAAAATCTGATTAAATTTATAGATAGAAATAATTTATATATAGACGTGATAAAGAGTTAAGTACCCAGTATTTGAACGAACGTATTTGATAATAGTATCGATTCATTAGCATTGTGTATAATATTAATTATGCTGATGTAACTGAGTTATTAGAAACTAGAATTATAAATATAATTAGTATAATATAATAACTAAATATAATTTATTGATTTCCTAAAAATATAATTTATAGTTCTACAACTACAAAAAGAATTTTAAAAAATTGTATTACCCAAGTACTGATATCAGCTCGGCATGAAATATAAAAAAGTTTTTCTCATTGCATATATAAGTAAAATATATTCCAAGCCGATCGATAATAAGATTAAAAAGTTTCGGCAAATATCGTTTATTGGTTTATTGGTAAAAAAACGTCGTTCGTTCAAAATATACTTAACAAAATATATCCTAGTACCAGATACTTTACTTTATACATGAATCAGTCATGATTTTCCTTGAAAGGCTAAAAATTCTCTACTGCTAAAAGCCTAGTCATCAAAATCAATGTCTTCCATAAAAAGTGATCAACATTTTGAAGGAACCCTCTCACAAAAAAAGCAAACAGCGTGGCAAGCATTTTTTCAAACTAAATCTTACAAATAGTCTAACAAACTTATGGCGCATCTCAAACGCGTGTATATATACGTATAGTACCCTCTCTTCACTTTCCATTCCTCAAAGACCCAACACGAGAATAAAGAAGAAAAAAAACAACAACTGCGCGACTCGCTAAGAAAAATTCCCCCTGGCGAGACATAAATTTCGCTCTGTTTTTTCCATTCTCGCGCACATGTCGCGCGGCGACTTTCTCACCACGCGGTGTATATGCTGTTGCAAAGCGCGCGCGAGCGGGAGAAAGAAAAAAAAGGGTCTTAGTCGTGTGATGTGCTTTGACTACTGATCCACTCGGCTCTTTCAATTTTTTTCCTCTGCTCTCGAGGCTCTCTCGAGGCCAAAAACGACCAGACCGCCGAAAGAAGCTCTTTTTATGGCGAGCGGCTATATTACTCGAGTTTCGGACGGGCTAATTGATCGCGGATGATTTAACGAGCTTTTTAGTGAAGTGGCAGCACTCTTTCTGATTTATTTGTAGATTGGATAAACTTAAGTAATATATGCTTAAAACTTTCTCTGTTATATACATTAAAGTCAATTATATTTTTCACTGTAATGCAATGCACAGTGAAGTGCACGTAAAAATAACTATCAAGACAGTCCATAATATAGGTATATAGATTATTTGGATAACTTTGATAACATTATAAGCATCCATTATCTTCGTTAGCATATATACTGATCATGTTATTACTACAAATGAAGTCTGCGAGCTTTAAACCGATGCGAATTTGTAGTAAAAAATCGCATACATTCGTAGAAAAATTCCTTGCAGTGCATTCTTGCGTCTTCATTAGACACACGAACCGCATGCAGCATGACATTCGAAAAAACTCGACTTTGCTTCCTCGGCAGACTAGACGTGCAGGCGTGATACGTGACACGAGGCACATACAGTCGCGTCTATAGATCGGCATTTGAACTTCCTTTCAGTGCCACGTCGACTCTCGTTACTAGACGACTCGGGTTTGACAAATTTCGAGAAAACAACATTCATCTTCCTGTTTACACATGATGTAGTAGTATCAGCTTTATTTACACATAAATATCAAGAAATGCTCTGACGATAATATATATATCTGAAGACTTGATCCCGTATAAGTCTATTCAAAAAGTCGAGCCCCTCTTTATCTACGGTCTATGCGATAACGATAAAAAAAAAAAAGAAAAAAAGAAACTGTCCGATCGAGGCAAAGTTGTGTTCGGACGATAGCAACCTAATAGACGTGGATGAACTGCGCTGACCTCCCGGAGCATACATTTTCAGAGCAAGGGAACGCCTTGCGTAATTGAAACGAAAATCGATACTCGAGGTTTTTGACCTGCACGTGTGATACATTCATGGTAAATTTTTATGAGGTGCCGAATATAACCGTAGGATTAACGTCAGATTATCCTGCTTATTTTGGAAAATTATGATAACAGCATGTCGGCACTGCAATCGCAGTAACTTAAATAGAACGCGAAATCTGAAGTATTAATAAATATCTTCATAAAAAATTCATTGAGAAAGAGTAGCGGGAATTCAGTCCATTTGCTAATACAAAATTAATAACGTCAATTTCACGCCATTACTATCGAAATATACGATTGATTGAATTTACTTTGAAATGGATTAAAATTTATAATACATAAAAAAAATTCCGAAAAGTTTATATATATTCATTTCAATTATGAATAATCGACAACTATAATTATAATCATTAAAAAAAAAAACATTTTTCTACATAATAGAATTTCTATATAATAATAATAAGCCTTTGTTCATGATAAAAATAAAAGAGAAAAAAAGCATTAAAACAAGCTCAGAAAAGCTGTCCCCAAGCAATGTTCACACCCTATCCTCCTCGCGTCCCTCTCTCTCACGACATGCCGCGCGCACCAGCCACGTGTCGCTCATCCACACGCGCGCGCTCTTTCGCGAGCAATCTCACGCGCAAGAATAAAGAACCCAGCGGCAGCAGCAGCAGCAGGGGTTCTCGGCAATTAATCCGCGCTCGCGCCACACACGGCCCACAGAACAGATGTTCTGTAGCCGCACACTCTATACACTATATACATGTATATATATATATGCGATAATTCAGCACGTGACCGTGAGGCTCGCTTGCACTTCCGCGAACAATAAAAGTCCCGTACATTATACGCGTTTTTACGTGCATAATTACGTGCGAATCTTACGCGACTGCTGTGAGCGCGATCCTCCTGCTTTTCTTCTGTTGCTTTTTCGTTGTATGGTAATGAAGTGCTAACGATCGGGGTGGAGGTGGATAAATGGGCCTTGCGATCTGTAGGTTAAGGTCTGAGAAAATGGACCGGACAGGTGATCGTAATGCGCAATTGTAGCGGTTGTGTATATTGGTGGCAGAGATTCGTGGACTCATTGTTAGCAGGGAATTAGGGGGAGGTGTGTCTTGAGTTTGGCCTTAATTGTTGTTAAGGCGTTTTTGTTGAAAGGGTTGATAAAAATTACAAAGAATAGCGATGTTATATTTATAGCCATTTATTTTAACGTCCCATACATATACTGGAAAGACCATTACATATACAAGAAGAAGAGTGGGTACTAAACTTTATTATTTTGAGATTACCTCTTCAAACGTATTATAAGAAGGAAGGCATTGAAATCGCTTCTCAGACTTTGCAATTTATTTAATTTACTCAAAAGTCATTCAGCGTGCTTTTAAATAACAGTCTTTTCGAGTTAAAGAAACACTCTTAAATTATAAATATTTCAAAAGAATGCGTGAACTTACCTAATTTCTCGACCATTCAAAGTAATTCCCTGAATAAAAATTTAAGCACATATATTTAACAAAAATAACATTTGACTACATCTAACTACATATCTTTTCTTGTTTTATTATTATCAGCAGGCAAGCGGAAAAGCGCAGTTGAGCTGCTTCAGGAGACGAAGGCGTTCTACGTGAAGAGCGAAACGGTGCTGGACCGTAAGCAGGAGCTCAAGAACAGCGGCCACCTACAGGTATCGCAGGTAACGGCACCTGGGGCGCCACCGCGCCTCCTGCGCAAGTGCACCTCTGCCTCATCAGCTCAGCCATGTCCCGGCACTGTCATCATACAACCCGGATCCGCGAATCAACCGGGTGTGCCCTGTTGCTGGGCTGCATGCCACGAGAATGATAGGCGTAAGTCTCTTGATAGTATTGTCATCTCTCTCTCCCTCTCTCTGGCTGTTCATTTTTGTGTGTTTAAAGAGGTAATGTGGTGGCTGAGGCAAAGTGTAATGAAAGTAACTAAAATGTTAATGGTTTGTGACATCAAAAATTAAAATCATTGATGAAAACCCTGGTAGAAATTTTAACCAATTCTTGACGAACTGTTTCACAATTTTTTAATTAATAATGTCGCACCATCATTATGTCGCTATTACGGGGGAACAATATTTCTACATGTGAAAATATTATATTACAGATATTTTTAAATATAACCAACAAAGTTAATTTATTTTTTATCAGAGAAATGAATAAAAAAAATAACGTTTCATTTGAACTGGAAAATGTCTATAATTAATAGATTAATATATATTTATGTAGTATTTTTTCTATTGTAACTTTAGAACGATTACTCGCAGTTTTCTAAAGAATTATTTTTATACTATACTTATGATACTTTTTTTCACAAAATAAATGTTTTGGAGAATATGTTGTAGACATTGCCGTACTAAATCTCATATTTTACAGTGCTTTTTGACACGTAATATTTACAAAAAATATTTCGTCCATAATAATTACAAGGATTCTCATAAAAATTCTCATTTAAAATTCCTATTAAAAATACTTTCAGTACGCTTCCTCGGGGTAGAAGAATTTTTCGTAATTGCACTCTGCTTATTAATGGTAGTCTTATGCTGTAAGCATTAAAAGGGTGCAAAAGTCTCCTTTCCGCGGACGAATACGTGGTTCTAATTAAGGCCCTAATTGCAACTGAACAAAAAAATGAAGCTTATATCTGCACTGTTTCAACATTTTTTTTTGGCCAAAAATTCCTGTCGTACGTAATAATGTTTTTTCAAAACATTTTTAAACAAATGACTTTTGCAAGCCTTACAATCGTTATAAAAATCGAGTTTTTAATTGCTACATTGAAATAATAAATCATTTTCTTAATGTAAATATGAAAATGTCGTTGCTTCTTTCCTTTGTATATTCGGTGAGATGATTCATCATCAGTTAAGACTTACACTTTTTATAGTTAAAAATTGCCATGATTAGGCAACCTAATGACGACTTTCTTCTCCTGTGCGCAAAGAATATATGTGGGAAAGATTTTTTCTAATTAAAACTTAAGTAAATAGATAAGAAATCGCTTTAAATTCAGGTGTAATTAGACTTTATTTCAAAATATTTTTATAAGATGTAACGTATTTTTCACACATCATTAAAGACTCGATTGAATACTAATATCTATTAATTAATATCTGTGTCATTAGTGTACTAACCTCTTTAAGTGAAGATCACCTTAAGTGCCACCGTTTCATATGTAATAACATTGCATTGAAACAGGCATTAAAATACACCAGACACCTGTAACCAATTCTCTCACGCCTTTAATTAAATGTATTTCAATATTAAGATCTACTTTCTGCATTCTACAGAGGTGTATTAAATATAGAATCGTTTAAGTTAAAAGTACATATCATTTACTTCTTTGAAAGTGGACTGTCATTTAGACTACATTAAATTTCTTTTAAATTGGTATATAAAGGGTTTAATCTCTTTCAAAGATATCTCAAAGTCTATACACTTGCAGGATTCACTAAAGGATATTCATAAAATAATCATATGCGCAATTCATCACCTTTTATGATAATAAAACAGAAAAAGAATCAAGTTTGCCATTTCAAAGAATGCAGAAGGTAGCTCTCCCTCTTCTCACTCAAACTAACCGCCTCAAGACTCTCTATGTGTCGACTAACCTCGCCAGCCTCGGCGATAAACTTGAAACAAAAAAGCCATATGTACATAAACCAAAAAAGAAAGAACCGAGTAAAAGCAAAAGCACGTAACATCAAAAAGCGACAAAAGACGACGGCATTCTGAGCCCACAACGAACCGTGCCACCAGCGCTGCCACCCAAGAGTCCACGACTAGTACCAGTGCCTCAGCGTCGTTCGGCTGTCCCGGTACCAAACAACGGGGGCTGCGGTGGCGGTGTCGTCGGGGTGGCCAGTGGACCGAGCTCCGAGCAGCTACAAGCAAAGCTACGTCGACTGCTCAACACCGACAGCAAGGAGAACGTCTTCTTCCCGGAGCCCGTGCCCACGAGTGTTTCACCGCCTGCGGAGTACGCGACGCCGGCGCCCATCATCCAGCAGCAGCCACAGCCTCTACAGCAGCAGCAACTGCAGACTAACGGGGAGAGGAGAGGCTCGAGGGAGCGCGAGGAGAAGTTCAGATACTCGCCCGGAGGCAGTCTGTCGCCCGGATGCAGGGACGACGAGCGCACGGTGAGTGCTACATGCTCTCGCGTTGCGTTCAACTCTCTGCCTCGACAACTAAATTTAACTTTATTTTTAAAGCACTTCTTAACGTCTTATAGAACTAGTTTAATCGTGTTGTACTTGTTCGAGAGTGTATCGCTTCTAGTGGATTAAAAGTGTGCCATGAATTTTTTATAAAAGTTATTTTATATCGTTATTTAAGTAGCTCAGATTTAAACGAAAATTACCATTTCTATTGAACCTTTCTGACAAATATAACCATGTCGTTTCTATAACATTAGTTCGATAATTAAGATGAAATATTTCGTACACTATCACGATTAAAATACTTCTCATTTGTATACGCAAAGTCCATAGAAATCAAGCGAAGCATGCGAAGACCGCTTTATATACATATATCGTATTATCCCACGTCAATTTAGAGTGCGCATTTGTTTTCCTTTATTTTTCTTCGGCTCGGGCATCTAATTTACTGCTTCGTTTAAGATAGTAAATTGGCTACATCCATTAAAAACTCATTTACCCTAATTATTCGTCAAAATGTTTAACTCATTAAATTTTAACACATGAATATTAAGTGCTCTCGATAACGACCTCTTGCGATCCTATGCAATAAGTGATCTCTGCAAATACAAACAAACGTACAATAATTTTTATTGTTAAGTGCACGGAGCAAAATAGCACAGAAAAAATTATTGTTTTTAACATTACTGTAATGTATAATCAAAATTGCTGTTTGATACTATATATAGTAGTAATTTTCTTCAACAATGATTCTTTTCCAAGGTTACTATAAAAGAAGTTATTTTTCCTACTCTAGTTTTTCCGTATACATAGAATCGAGACCAAACATTTATTAAAAGATAATCTACCATTGACCTTGACGCCTATTTAGTGATCCGCGAAGCAAACGCCTAATTAATCGGCTCATTACATCGCGGACCAGTTAAACTCCGTGAAGCGCGCACGCATTGAAAAAGTGAAAATCTTAACGCTCCGATAAACCTGAAAGCTCGCGGACCTTCACCCTTGACCAAGCTCTGCTATAGCTTCATCATCTCTCCGAATCTCTCGACGAGAATCTTTCCGTCAGCAACATTATTACCAGCTCGTCGACGAGGACAAAACAGCTGACTAAATATCGAATCGATAAAGTCAGCAGCCCTTGCTTATCACGCGTGTGCGAAAAAGTCGCTCGCGAAGCTAAAACTCTATATATATAATATTATGCATCATCACTTTCGCACTCGCTCTGTCCCTCATTATACATGCATTGTGACGCAAATATACTCATACGCGCACGAGCATGTGGAATATCGAGTATCGAAAAGTCGCTCGGATGTCTCGCGGCATTGAGGCGGGGCCGACCTTCCCCCATGACTCCGTTACCGCGGATGCATAAACGGGACGCAGCACTGTATATAGCTGCCGGCAAAGTTTCTCTCTCTCTCTCTCTCTCTCTTGCACGCGTCATTGTCGGCTTCCATTATCTCGCGCGTCGGAAGCGTAACCACCGTCGCTATATACGCACACATACATTCTACGCTGCATTTTCTATATATATAACGTAGAGTGAGCTTCCGATCGCGGAGGCGATCCAAGGCCACTGTATGTATAGTGTGTGTGTGTATAACGCGTGTGAGGGATATATTCCATCGGCTGTCGATGATGCGTCGACGACGGCGCAACCTAGACCGACATATCAGAAAGAGACGCGATATATAGAAGAGAGCGACATTGAGCGGAATGCGGCGGTTAATGGATTTTTTGATAAGGCCGTTATATATATTGGTTAATTATAGCGACGGGACGAGTTCCGTTAAGTATATTCTTAGAGGGCGTATGAAGAATGAGAGAAAGCCATGTGGTATTACTACCTTTATTTTTCGTGCGAGCTTTCATTCGTGGCTGCAGCGTCGCGTGAAAGGAGAAATCTTGAGGGTTTTTTTGGGGGGGCTTTTTTTTCGTTGACGCGCTCGCGAAAGTCGGGGCATTTTGGTTTTTCCCGCGCTGCAGTCGAGTGCGAAAATTTGCATTTATTATACGGAGGAAACCAGTTTGACGAATGGAAAAAGCTGGCGTTTAATACAGGGCTAATAAAGTGGTTAATGGCATTTAATACTAGCATAGGTGTCGAAGAGATTTATAGGTACAAGTAGAGCTTTGGAAAATTGGCGTTATTTTATGACGTAGAGAAGAAGTAGTTTACGGTTGTTGTGAAATTGAGAAGTGTTCAATCGTGCGTTATAATAATTTATCGAAATTACGACCAAAGTATTTTATTTTTTCATTACAATATCAAGGTTTTTTTTATACATTAATTCATTTTTACTTAACGTTCCATTCATAAAATAACCGACGCAATATATATAATAAATCTCGAATTAAACGTATCGTTTGAATTCACGCCCTGATGCGTCAATTTTCTAAAAAGTGTAGCCTACTTTATGATACTCGATGATAAACTCACTTCTTGTTTTGTTATTGTCTATTATATTGATTGAGCAACAGAAGAATATAGTTCAATTAATAAACGAACAAATATCATCTTCCCACTATAAAAAATTCACTTAAAATGGTAAACACTTCCTTATATTCCATATACATACCTCGAGATTAACCATCAGACCGATCAAATCATAACCAATCATTACAAATCCTAGTGGGCGACGAACCAAGGCGACGTACGCTTCAAGTTCGGCCGCAGCAATTCTCACTCGCATGGAGGCAGAGCCGGTCGACCGGGCAGTGGTCGCTCTTCAGGCTACAGTCGTCAACACGGCGAACGTGACGGTCCAGGTTCGGCGGCATCTTCGGCGATCGAACCTATCGGCGCCGTCGTCTGCCACAAGTCCCTACCGGACTTGCACACGAGCACGCGTCGACGTGCCTCTTTGTCGCCTCGCGACTCTGTCAAGTCGTCTACGAGGCGACAGCAGCAACAGCAGCAAAGCAGCCCTGGGTGCCCTGACTGCGAGACCGGCTCAGATTATTCGGATCGCAGCTTCAATCGAGACTCCATGTGTTACAGAAGGTGAGGAGAGATGATTATAAGTGCGGTTATGGGATGTAAATGTATATACGGGGAAAGAAGTTTGTTTAGATTGGATCAATTCATTAACCGCTATAAATTTATTAAACATTCAATATTATTGTTTCTTATTGAATATTTTATGAATAAACTTCTTTTTAACCGTTTTCTGTTAACATCCTACGTAGCTTTATATAGTATTATAAGTAGTCTCTTAAAAAGCTTTAGAAATCATTTTGAATTTAACGTCCTCGTTGCATCAGTAGTAATATCCATTATAAAAGTATAACGAGATTTGTGATAGTAGAACTTATTACCTCGTACCATTACCAGTATTATACAATGTAGTACATTCAACTCAGATAATAGTTGAAGAGGCTCATTAGAATTCTTAATGCATTCGTACACATCTATACGTAATAATGATTCACTGTATGCTAAAAGTGTAAATACAAGTCCAACTAAATGTGCCTCATTAGTGTTAACAATTGACAATAACATTGTATGACTACTAACTTTTATATACAAACGGAACGTAAAATCATCAATTAAAAAAAAAAAACTAATATTTATCAAAATTTCGAATTCAAACGAGCCTCTCATCCCAGTAAAAGACCTTACCCCGCGCATCACATAAAATATACCATATCCCGTAAAAAGCAATATATATAAAAGAATATTCGCCCGTACCTTGTACATAAAATCCCCCGCGAAGTCTAATCGAGCTCGTGTTCACTCGCCAGTTATGAAAGAGGTAGCAAAAAACGTTGCAGCTCGCGGCACATCAGGCGCTCGATGGGCTCGGGCGGCGGCGACGCGAGCAGCGTCCTGTCGTCCGGTGGTCGTACGCAAAAGTCCTCCGGCTCGAGTAAACTCAGCCATGGCGCTACGGCGCGGGACTCGGGCGGCTCCTCTGGCCACTGTACCCACAGGAGTGAGCCACCGCCCAGGATACAGGTGAGCCAAAGTTTTTTTACTATACGCTTTATCAGTGTTATAGGCTTTTCATTGAAATTGAGATTGCTGATATTGCAAAGTTGTGTTACGTGAGAATCAAAAAGTTCGATATTATATAGGCGTTTATAAATTTTGAATATATATGTAATTGCAGTTTTCAGATAAGTACACGATCGGTGAAGTAAAATCGTAATTATCTTTGACAAGGTGATTACCGACTTGATTTATCTCACGAACAGCGTCGCTTTTACTTTATGTTTATTACGTTACTTTTTAACGTGTTTGTAAGAAAAACAGGTAATTTTTGTCGTATTATAGATATACGGATATATCAGAATACCGAAGTTTCTCCAAAAGACGTTCGAAAATAAATATGAAAGTAATTGTGCATCTAATTTATTGAGATTCATAAAAGTTCTAATTTTTAATATTTTTGTTATATAAAATATAATTTATGGCCACCAACTTTGACACCTATATAATTCATGAATAAACTATGAAGTAATATTGCATTAAATATTGATATCATTTCAATCACTTAATTTGTGTATACCCGGTCGACAATGAATAAACTTTGATATTAAATTCATTTACATATAGATTTTACATTGAATTTCGTGAATTAAATCTATAAAATAAACAATAATTGTCCTCTGTATCAGACAATTACTTTGTCACTTTAATCCATTATGCCTCTAACGAGAACCGGCGCGGCACCGACTAATAGAGCAATCGAAAGCGCGTCGCGGTGACGTTATAGCGGCAGAAACGTCGATTGGGTATGTCGAAATAATATATGTATGTATACACAGAAGAAAACATTCACGGCAATGTGTTTGTCTCGTGCAAATACAGCGTTTCGCGAACTCCCCGCGGCTGGATCGATTCGCGACACTTTGCCAATAAAAGAGGGCGGGTATATACAACCGCGCGTACGTGTATACATATGTATGTGTATGTGTATATACATATGAAACGAGCTTTGTGCATTGTAGGATTGCTGGAGTCACGTGCGACGGGACAGCGGCGCCTCGACCCAGCACTCGACCGAGCGCGACAGGTCGCGGAAGAGCAGCAGCTACAACAACGGCACACCACCGCCCGCAATCGTCAGGCACTATAGTCCCGACACCGACAGCAGCAACAGCCAGACGGATTACAGTCCCACGTGTAACTCGAGGTAAAGCGGCGAAAGCGACCTCCACTCTCTCTCTCGTTCTCCCTCTTTCTCTCGCGTTTCGCTTTACGCCTCTATATATACATATGAGTTGACCGTCCACTTCTCTGTTATGCATTTTTTTTTAATTTTCAGTTTAATGTGTGGACAATTTTTAAAAACTCATCAGCTTGGGGTGTTCTGGTAAATTAGATAATTTGATAAGTATATAAAAAAGAGGGACAGATGCTTTTTGATAATTTTTTTTTCATAGAATTTGAAACTGAAATGGTTCATAATTTTGTATGTGAGACATAGCTTACATTGCGGTGTTTTTATGAATTTGAGATATAATTTGTCCGCATATATCTTAAATGTTATTAACCTATTATAAATAAAAATTTTCTGATCATTTGACAAAAAAAAACATCGGCGGTCTCTCGGTGCCCCTCATAGATACCTCAAGCGCGATTTGAACAAATCGAGTTTTTTTGGTGAAATTTCATGTTTTGAATTGTACAATCACACGGTGCAGCTTGTAAAATCGAAATGTTTCGCAGATTCTCGGATGGCTGGAAGGAGGGACGTGGCCGGCCGATTCTGCGCTCCAAGTCGGACATCAGCGACCGCTACTGGCGTCACGAGACCCACGGCGGCGTAACAAGCTCACGAGGTCCCAAGCTCCCGGCACGTCCGCCCCGATCGATGACGCAGCTCGAGTCATTCTTCGACCGGCTGGGCCTCGATCCGGACGACTACCACGCGATCACCGAGCCATCGTCAAAATCGAGCTCGCCCGTATTCTTCGACAGCGTGAGCTCGGTCGACTCGGCCCTCGGGCTCTACTCGTCCTGGGCGGCAGGCAACAACGGCGGCAACTCGACGCAGCTGCACTGGCAGAACAACTGCAGCTCCAAGAACGACGAGTGCCTCGTCGGCGGTGCTGGCGGTGCCCAGAGGAGCGGCGACCCGCCGAGTATCGTCGAGCGCAACGCGCGTATCATCAAGTGGCTGTGCCAGTGCCGCAAGGTGCAGTTCGGATACAGTTGAGCTGCTGGAGCTGGCGTCCTCGACGACGGCGACGAGGAGCGACAAACCGGACGACGACGACGACGACGATTACACCCCGGCCTGCTCTTCAACCGGGCATGAATGATCGCGCGATACTTTTTCGCTCTTTTGTGCATTACTTCTTGTCCCTGCAGCCTATTGCCGTTAAGTTTTAGTCGAGAGCTCGGATGTTGCCAAGCCTCTTTTACTCGAATAGTGAGATTCGATTTTATTACAAACGATAATATTATGGAACGATTATGTTTGGTTATTAGATTTTTCAATGCCATTCATTTTAGTAAATAAAACTATCGTACTATATATTTCAATGTTAAGTATTATTAATTTGTTGCGTTCAGTCTGCATTTCGTATTTACTTATTTAAAATTTATTTTCACAAAGTTTTCCGTGCGTTTGTAATAAAATCTTGAATCGCTATAATTATAGTTTTAAATAATATAAATGTAATTTTTGATTGCATAAAGTTACTGTTTGCTCATTAAATTCAATACAATTTTATAGATTGTAAATATATTTCAGCGACACATATAGTTATATTGAAAACAAAAAAAAACTGTCACAGAATTATGATTTATTATCGTTCATTCGTTTAAGTTTTAAAAAATTGAAGTTTCTTAAACAATTTGAATAGCTTTATAAAAGTATAGTATATTGGAAATTTTAAAATTGAAGAAAGTATTTCTGATAGAAAGATTTAGAGCAGAGCTTCTTTTATAAAGGTCTTGCGAAGTTTCAGAATGTACGAAAATTGCAGATGATTTCTGAAAGACTATAATACATGTAATAACGCTATGAACCAAATTAATTTTTAAAAAATATTTCTCTGTAAATATAATCGCGACTATTCATGTCTGGTTTCTTGAAACGGCTGGTTAAAACACAATATTTTTCAATCTGAATGTATACTTAACGGATGTTTACAATTCAGTCAATTCGTCGTGTTTTCCAACCAAAATTCGAAAAACAAATTTCTTAAAATTTGAAAGTTGTTAAACGTTAATCATTAAAAACTTAATACAGTTGACGTTAATGAATTTACTAGTTGTGCAGTTTTTTTCTTATTAAAGATTTTAATTTGTTGTAGTAGTAGGAATATTTTTTCACTAATCTTAGCGTCTATAAGTTTCAATTTTTAAATATAGTACGGATAACGAATATCTAACGATAAAAAAGAAAAAGTGAAGTGTCGAAAATATTTGTGCCATTTACAAAGTGTAAAGTGCAGAGATTTATTTTTATTATTAGAATTTTGAGGAGTTATGCCCTTTGAATGAAATCGTGTATTATGATATTTTCTTTAATATTTTTCGATATATATATATTAGGTCTGATTCGCAGTTTGTATATATTTTAAGCTACGTAGATAAGACATAAATTTAATAATTGATTATTGCGATCACTTAGATTAATATGTTGCTTTTCCTTAATTGTATATGTGTTTGTTATTAATTATCATATTACTTTTTATGTAAGTTTTATGAGAAACGTTAAAGAAGAAAGCACTTGTTCAAGGTGGTACGAATGATTAATCATGTTTGTCGTGATAAAAATAAATTATTATAAAGTCATTGAGTTGATTTCACTGCGAAAGAAATTTATTTATGAATGTTAGGGATCGTTAAAGTCAGAATTTCGTTTTTTAAATTTTGCAGTTAATAGAAGAAACGTTCTTGTTAATTCAATTGGATGAAAATGATAAATGTGTTTTGACAATGAACTTAAAAATGTTGCCTTTACTTGCTGGTCTTCAAAAACCGCAATCGTGAAAAATACAGTTATATAAGGTTACTTTTTATTACATTTTGAGAAGATTATAGAAACTCGCTTGAATCTTGTAAAATGCTGGATGTGGGTGACAATTAAAGAATGATTTTTCATTAACATATTTTTAAGGAATTGAAAATTATTAAAACATTCTGCAACAATAATAATATTTTAATGAAAAGTTATAATATTGTAGTAATGCTTATATTTGATAGTATTTTTGAAAGAATAGCTTGAAGACAATCTAGATTTTACTATATTTTTCTGAGACAATGTGACAACGAATACGATAAATTAAACGTTTAGCGGGTTTTCCTAAATCTAACTGTCAGAATTCTAAAATTGTCACTCATATGCAGATGCCATACAGTGTAATAATGACTTCACGTATTTATTGTATCAGCAAATTTATAGAAATTAACAATTGATGAATGCCTTGTTCTCCTTGCCAAATTTACGCTACTCTTGGGCTTGCATACCATTATCAAATAAACGTGAATTTTTATAAGAAATATTAAATTTAATAAATTTCTAAATTAAAGAAATATTTCAAAGTGTTTCGGTCGTTTTCAATTAAATTTTGAATGATTACAAAATACAATTTACGTTAATATGTATTCTGTGTGCTTCGTAATATATGACCAAATACATAATGTTAATTTATGTGATGTACAGTAATTTTAGTTTCAATTATTTTATTTTAATTGTTTAAATCGTAGCATACCACCTTATTTATTTATTTATTTATTTAGAGATAGACACAACTCACAAGTAAGCTATACAAGTTTTACGAATATGATTTTTGAAATTAAAATTACTAGTAATCATATAGTTAATAGAATTCAAGAACCGAACAAATCGCACATCAAAAGTAAACAAAATGCAATATTGGAGTAGTATCTATAATGATTACACTGGAATTTTATACAGTATAATAGAGAATATGGCTGTTAAAATATATAGACAGAATACAAAAATGACCTTTAAAAAGAAAGGATAAAGCGAAATGTATCTTATACATTTATTTTTAAGTATTATTGATTTTTTATTATTAATGAAGTCTAAAATTCGAATTCGGACGAATTTTTTTATTGCAATATTAATTATTTCACTACAATATTTCAATAAATTATGCATTAAAAAATATATTTTTGAAATATATAAAATAAAAGAAAGAAAATACTACTTATTTTGACATATCACGTATCTAATTTTGATAAATCATATTATGAAGTTTAATATTTTTACGATATTAAATATCAATGTAGTAGTAAAAAATCAGTAATTCTTTATTTTTACTCTGTTTATACAAAATAAATATGACAATGAACTTGGTAACAATACAAACGTATTTTATGCGAATAGAAAAGTATAACGAATGATAAAATTTGTGCATATTGAAAAACATAGCGAAAACATTAGAAGTAAGAATATATAAACGATTTACAATACATTTAGCTTCCTAGCCAGTATTTATTAAAAATTCTGTAGTTTATCAGAAGAACAACACAACATGAGAGATTCGCAAACATACTGTTTGTCATGTTGGTCTGTATGCACAAAGTTAAAAGCTGAGAATTTTATAATTCTCGATAATTATGTTCCGTGGAATTTTGTCTCTTTCAAATAATTGTATATTATTTAAGGCCAATTTTTTATTGAATTATTCATGCTTTGATTGATGAAAAGCGAATGAAACGCACTACTAAATTAGGACCATAATGCTTCAATTCTACTTATCTGTACAAGTTATTACATCCTAGTATTACACAAATAATAATATTTTGTCAATAATCTATCACTGTCATTTTGTGATCTACTTTAATGTTACTAACATTCCACTGTGTACATTTTTTAAATGTGCATTGGCAGTCACGGATCACTTTTTTTTATAAAAAATTATACATGCGTGTGCATAAAGTGAATAAAAAAACTTACACTCGAAATTTACATTCATCATGACGACCAAATACTTGTTGGAGAAATATATGACGTAACGTATTTATGACATTAATATGTAATAATATGTAATAATTTAAAGTTCTTATCTAGTTCACTCTGAAGGATATTTAATTTGTATTTTATATTTTCCATTTTCACTCAAAAAGTGGTTCTAATTTATAAAGTAAAACTAATAGTTACATTAGTAGAGAAAACTTTATTTTTTACGATTTTTTAATTATATTCTTCAATGCGAATAATAAATCTACATTTCAAAACTAATATTTTATTGTCATCTTGAAAACGTAAAGTAACATTTCTTGTACAAAACTGGTTCAAAATGTATTTATACAAGGACAACATAAAATTTTAACAATGATAAAACATAGACTGTCTTTTTATCAGCATAAGAATTACACTCAATAAAATAATAAAGACAAGTAGTCAATCTAGATTTATTGTCGCTACAATAATAATAAATGATAATTAATATTTCAATACAAAAAAGAAAATTGATGTTTTATCTCTGTTACAATTTTTTAATATACAATGAATATACACGCTTCAGCCGTTTGCTTACAATTTTTTAGTCGTCAAACGACATTTTCCACTGTGAAATCTGCAAACTTTATCTTTTAACATAAGATAAGTATTGTTATGAAAGCCAGCTAAATAGTTCTTTATATATTATATGTAATTATATGCAATATATTTCGTCAACGTTCATTTTGATATTATGTTTGTATAAAAGCATATACCGTGTACTCAATTTTTTAGCCTAGAGATATTTCTTTTTATAAAAAAAAATAGTATGCACGATGATTTGAGTGAAAATAATTTGTACAGGGTAACTTTAAGTACTACCTAGAAAAGGAAATAAGTAAAATGCTAGTAGAGGAGTGAAAAGAGGAAAGAAATAATTTAAACGAATGTATTTTTCTGATAAGTGATGGACCCCACAAGCAAGGTTAAGAAAATCATGGAATCACGTGGCTGTAATTATAGTGCACTGCGCAACAACACAGTCTACTCTACTTCGATATTTCTATTCGCTATATTTGTGATCCGTAATATTAAAAATATTGTTAAATCTTATGAAATGTCATTGCTTTTTTATAATCTAGTCACGTAGAAAACGAAAAAACACTATGTTAAACATTTCAAATAATATAATTATATTTCTTCTGTATACCAACAAACTGATATATATTGTATAATCATTTAAAGAAAAAATTCCTTGATTACAAGTGCAATAAATACAAGTTACTAAAAGAATCTGTACACTGCTGTTATTTTATTTATTACATATGTAAGCAATCGAATATCGAATTTTCAATAACAAAAGACGAACAGAGGCACGCGTGGTGCGCCATCCAACGCTCGTAATATTTATTTAAGTTATATTATTACTTTCTCAAGTAGAAAGACTTTATTCAAAGTCAAAACGGACGAAACCAAGCCTTTTAATTATCTAGACATTCCCTAAAAACACTTTACACCATATATATATATATATATATATATACACATTGAATTTCATCAAATAATGAAAAAGACAAAACCAATTTAAAAACCTTATGGATTCGTAGTACTTATTTTCATAAATCGAAATAGAATTGCACCATGAAACAATTCCGAAAAAATTCTATAGGTGAAAAATACTAGTGAGATTCATGATATGAATTACAAAAATTCAAGTTAAGTTGTTGGCATACAAACAATAATTTTAGTTTAAACAATAGTGGAGAGCTTTATTCAAGCTCAATAAAGCTATTAGGTACTTAGCAGTAAAAGTTACGTTTCTCGTTGAGGTCGAATATTTATCAAAAATAAAAATTTACCCTCTGTCAGAGAGAAACATCTTTCAAAAACACAATTAGTTCCGATCTTGGACGGAGTGACAAACGATCTGCTCTGGTTCACAACCTTAGTTCTGTTTTATTACCATCAAAGTTACTAACAATTAAACAATTAATTGAAATTTACTCAAAATGTTATTAGTTATAGGAATAATAATTATTTGAGGTCTATTAATTTTTTTATTTGTTCATTTAGTAAATCATTTTTTATCTAAGTTTTTAAAAAAATTGTTAATGTGCAATAATATTGGGACCTTAAAAGAAACGTATGTACACGTTTTGTATAGTTTAAGAATAAAAAATTGATAATCGGTTGTAATGAGACTTTGAAATGCTCCTTGGATTTGTCATTTAATTTTTATAATAAATTTTTTACAGTAATCGAATCGTAAATAGTTCAATGTTGAAAATAATAACATGTTCATATAAATCATTATTATTCTACCGTATCAAGAAAAATATTATTATTATTACATTATTATTCATTATAAGAAATAATTTTATTTATTCAAAAGCTTTATGAAAACTATAATTATAAAACATGTATAGTATGATTATTTCATATTTAAATGGTTTAAGTGCCATAAAATAGCTACGTAACAAAGTATCAATATAGAAAAATTTTCCTAAAACATAAATGCGTATTAAAGTGTGAAACAGATGGTATACATTTTTTCCTCATCATACAGTATTTATAAAGCTCGCTCATGAAATTAATTGACGGGCAAATAGATCAAATCTTATTTATTACGCAGTTATTTCATAGTAATCCGTTGAATAAAGACAAATTTTTGAAGATCTGAAACACATTTTGTGTTTATTCTTTACAATAAAATATATCATTACAAACTTATCTTGAACTATGAGTATACGTGAAGTATGTACAAACAAAGTAGTTTATCTGGTGAGAGCTATATAACGTAATTAATATTTTCAAAACGTACATACTTATTCCCAAGAGATATGTACAGGTGTCTTATGTATTTATAATTATTATATGCTTATACATTTAGGAAAAAAATACTCGCATGGTAAAACGAAATTTGAATTGCCGTTTTCCGGTTAAACAGGTGCAACGCACATCGGTATCGGATAGCAAGGAGCACGGAAACACTGAACCTGCTGAAGGACGCACGAGTACGGATGTTTACATGGTGGATTCAAATTTTCACACGTACTGTGCGGTTCTTCCGTTTCTCGCTTAGATTTACCGATGTGGCTTGACTCGGCATCTGTGAAATTAAAATGTAGGTATAGACGGTTGATGTGAATAATAAATATTTAAGGTCAATTTTACTTACAATGAGCGCATTGGTTTCCTACACAGAATCCATTACAGCACTCGGTATTTACATCACACTGAAAAATGAAATTAAAATTTTTATACTTGAATTAATGTACATTGATTTTTTAACTTATTTGGAAAATATAAGACCAAATAACTGTACTTAAACCTCAGTTTTTATGATATCGTAAATAAATATAAAAGGTAAATGAATATATAGAGTTATAAGCAAAGATTTATATGACCTTGTTACCATCTCCTAAACAAATTGATTGTACAAGATGTACTTGAGTTATTGATATCAAAGTAACGGCGAAAATCGCCAAGATTACGTAAAATGATTGCAGCATCTTAGCTCTGAAAACAAGTTAAATTATTAAAAAATTATTTAGATGACATTAATTACAATATTCTAATATTTTTTATACTAGAAGCATACCGCTGTTGTAATATACTAACTTAATATACTTTTCTATTTATAACTTGGCTAATAGGAATTCTCAATCTTCGAACCAACCGATACTGACAAAATGTCAGTGATATTTCTCTTTATATTGAGCAAAAAACCCTCTCTCCGACTATCCTTGTAGCTTGTTTATAATGCAGAGAATCAAGTTTTTCCTCTTAAACGAGGGAAGTCCCCGAGGCCGTTAATTTGTATGAGCTATATTCACCTCTCCACACGCGTTATGTACGTCAAGTTCTTAATATAAATATATATTACTTAGATTGTGTATTCTAATTATTATTAAATACTATTAACAAAATTTTAGTTTTTTTTCTTGAATATTGAAACAGAAGATAAGTTGCCATCGTTATTGTCTAGTACAATTATCTCCATTACAATACTTTAACGTGTCATAACTAAAAAACATCACGATTTATAAATAACTTTTGTGTCGCGCATTATTCCTACAAATAATACAACACTTTAAAGATTCACCTCATTGCACGAAGTTTTAACAATGATTGTGTTAACATAATGACATTATTGATTCTTCAAAATACACGCTTTGCAATTATTCACGACTGTTATATAGTAATACATTATAAGAAAACGGAAAATGCAAAATACCCGATAAAAATCATTGAAATAAAAAATACTTTATAAAAACGTGATAGGAAAAAATGGTAAATATAATTAATTACCACTAAGTTTACTTATGTTTCAACAAGCCAAAGCATATATCTACGATTTTTATACAATTTTTCTTGAATTGTTTTACTTGCGCAGTTATTTTTATGTAAAGTTATATTTTCGGAAATTATTTCCTAGCAAAATTTTCTTCTTTATAAAGAACTACTATTTCTTTAGGAAGAAAGCATCGCCATATAGTGCAAAAATCCACATCACTGCTTCCAAAACATGATTAATAATGCTGCGAGTAAAACAGAGACATTTAATATTAGTAATATAATATGCTTCCTATTGTACATTAACCAGGTACACAGAAGATTATATCTGGTTGCATATCGCGTGGCGCTAAAGTGTCAGATTAATTGTATAGTTGGAGTGAGGATCTACAACTTCAGTATGTTTTATGAGCTCATGACACATACAACTGTGGAAATAGTTGATAAAAATTATTAGTTTATTTGAAAATGTGTGTCTCTACGTGATCGTAACCTTCATTAGCAATGAAAGTTATTGAAAGTAGTTGTATATCTATATTCGTATGAAATAAAGACAAGTGTTTGGATTTTAAGGGAACATAAGCTTTGTTTTTGAAATGGATATTAAATACCATCATTAGTGGGGTATAGGCGACATTTAAAAATATTAAATTACTTTTGTGCAATGATATTAATAATTTAGTAGTTAAAAGTATGCGATTATGTGATGAGATTAACAAGCAATTTGAATTTTCAATTATGTTGTTTATAAGTAAAGAGTATCAAATAGTTATTTATGACATAGTACATATGTGTAAAATTCGATTTTACACATTGTTTTTATTTTATGCACACTACGTGTAAAATTGCATTTTATGCACCAAAAATGATGTGTAAAATCGAATTTTACACATACTATGTCAAAAACTCCTTAATAGAAATTAAAAATTTATTCGATTATGAACATAATCATTATAATTCTTAAATTGTATGTGGAAATAAAAAAATTAATTTGAGAATGTTATATTTTCTGGTAGGCGGTTAAGATAAAAAAAAATAAAAATTCGTTAATAAGGTTTGTTGTAGAACGTATAATGCACATGTACATACATCAGCTGAAATAATTCAATTCTCTATGCAATAATTATTCTTGTATTAATAATGTTGCTAGAATTTTTCTTCTTTACCGAGAACTTAAAGAGACATGTATAAGGAAAATTTTCGCAAATTACTGGTACCCGTGGAAAAAACATAGTAGAGTATAAAATATGTACAATTATGGCATGGATATAATGTAATAACATATTTTTAAGGATGTATTAAAATTCTTACGGTTATATTTATTGGCGTTAAAACATAACATCAGTATCAGTTTTAAAATTTTTAAAAACAGTAAGAATGAAGAAATAATTTAAATAAATTCAAAAATAAATTTGTCATTGCGTTAAAAATTTTACGGTACAAATTATATGTACTAAGGGGAGCAGGAGGTGAATTTTTAGCCTAGTGATAATTTATCGATGAGGGAATAATTGATATGGTTTTATATGCAAAATTTCTCGAGTAATTCAATGGTGCACTTGAAAAAAATAAAAAGAATTTTTCCGTGTTTAAAAAAAAAAAAAATTTTGTTTTTTAATTTTTAATTTTTTACCCATAGCACCTAAAGCTTCATCCATGTGTAGTGTTGTTCCAAATCATTCAAGCAACCTGTAAAAAAATTTTCAGCCCAAAATATGAAAAACTGCGGGACTAGTTCCATTTTTACTGCTGCCCCAATTACCAGTCGACCGCGTTGTCGCATACGGATTTACAATAAATCTAAACTAATCCCGTAGTTTTTCATATTTTGGGCTGAAAATTTGTTTACAAGTTGCTTGAATGATTGGAACAACACTACGCATGGATGAAGCTGTAGGTACTATGGGTCCAAAATTAAAAATTAAAAAACAACTTTTTTTTTTGAAAAACACGGAAAAAGTTTTTTTTATTTTTTCGAGTGCACTATTGAATTCCTCATGATATTTTTCATATAAAACCATATCAATTATTCCCTCATCGATAAATTATCACTAGGCTGAAAATTCTCCTGCTCCCCTTAAGAACTGCTAATATTTATCAAAACTATAATTTATTAAAATCAAATAATTCTAATTTTTCTAATTTTCTTAAGAATTCAAATGTAAATACGCTTTAAAATTTGTATTAGATATTTAATCACGGTTACTATACTAACATAATGCAGAAAGAATACAATAGTGTGGACACGTGTTCACATTTACACGAGCCATTATGTGCAGTATAAAAGGAGAGGCAACTACACATAACATACCTTTAGTCTTCTGATATTCATAACTGGTGATGAACCGAATTAGTAAGAACTTTATCTGAGGAAAAAACTATTGATTTTAATGTGAGTGAAGTTAAATAATTAATTTAAAGATATACTTTCTGGGATACACAATCCAATACTAATAGAAAGTTTTGAACTTTTTCTTTCAGTATTAGAAATGTCATTTAAAATAAAAAGTGCATCTTGCACTTTCGTAAGAATTTTTGTTTTATTACAAGTTTTATGCTTGCATAATACGTATGTACAAGGTATGTAATGATTTATTCAAGTTTTTAAGAACAATTAATCGTAGACAAATAACTTTATTATTCAGTTTAACAATAATAATTAATATTTACTCATCTTTTACAACAATGTAAAAATTTGTTTTCCAAGTACAAATAATTGTTAAAAATAGACTTCAATTCCTATATTTCGAATTAATGATAATATTATATAAAAAAAATTTTAATTTATAATAATTAGATCATGAGGAAAATTTGTAATATTATATTCATAATAACATTGTAAGTAGATATTCGAGTAGTGTTATCAACGAGGAAAATTGATCGATAACTCTTATTGACATATAAATGCTATCAGTAGAATTTCAATATCTGCATGTTTTATGTTATTACTGCTGATTTCGTTTTTCCTCTTAATTTTCTATGGTATTGATTCCGTCGTGCTTTAGTATCGGAATCTTTTGTTCGACGTGTAAAGAAGTATAGAATGTTTACTTTAACGATTCAAATAGACAATTACAATGTTATCTTAGGTTTCAAACTGTAAATTTTTCACACCAGTATTCATATATTGATGTATAGTTTGATGATCTATTTAAACAACGTTGACGATTATGCTTTTCCAAATGTGCAGCTGCGCGACAATGCACCACGAGCAGCGGCGACCAAGGCACTTGCGTGACTTTCAACGAATGTCCTTCAATTCGCGATTACGTCGCCAGTCGACCCATCCTCGGATTCGGCAAGATCTTCAGTTCAGTTTGCTCCCTGGGTTTCTTCGACGTGTCAGTCTGCTGTCCAGTAGAGAAACCCGTAGCGGACTCAGAACCGGAACATCAGGAGTCAACAAACGACCAACCTCAATTTTTGGAGTCTGATAACTCCAACGATGCTGCTCAAGCAGCTCCGGCGAACGTGCCACTTTACCCACCTCTCTGCGGTTACAGCAATAAGCTGCACAATCGCGTCGTCGGTGGACATCCTGCTGCTCTAGGTATTATTTCGTTTTATTGTGCTTTATTTGTGGGTCTGTTGTTGTCGCGCGTGATTTCATAAGAGGAAAGAAGAGAAGACACGGGTTGACGCTTAACGCTTGCTGCATTGTGACTATATGTAGTTTGTTGTAAAAAGTTAATGAAATATGTCACGATAAAAGGTATCGTATGTAAGACACGGTATGTATGAGGAAATTCTGCATTTTATGCTATTGCATCTGCGAAAATTACGAAATTTGCGGTAAAGAAATTTTAAATTCAACTTTAATTTTCTAAATTACAGGCGCGTGGCCATGGATGGCAGCGGTCGAGTTCCAATACGACATGGGCGACGGTACCACGGACCGAGACTTCATCTGCGGAGGCGCACTGATATCGAAGAGGCACGTGGTAACAGCCGCGCATTGCCTCAATTTTGAGGGTGTCGAGTACATCGTTCGATTGGGTGCTGGCGAGCTCGAAAACCCTACCGACGGTTCCCACCCGGTCGACTACGTCGTCGAGGAGGTCACCGTCCATCCTTTATACAATGATATTACCAAGGAGAATGACATTGGTGTTCTGAGGCTGAATGAAGATGTTGAGTTTACAGGTACTTTCTGTTAAAAAAAACCTTATAGATTTTCATAGAGAAATTCGTCATGATTTCCTCATTGAAATCAACAGACTTCCACGTGGAAATCCACGTAGAACTTGGTGTCGAAATACTTATGGTAATTAGAAAGATAATTTATAGTAAACTATTATTTTTCTTAAGTGAATTAATACTGTCATGGCAAAATAAGATACATTACCATGATATAAATTTGTAGGATTCTGTTCTTAATTTATTTAGCAAAAGTATTACAGTTTATTTATAAAATAGCTCTCTCTTTACCACGCAAATTTTGGACTGTTAGCTGCGTAGAATTTCGCGTGGATTTCCATATGGACTATACAGGACAACCGGGAATTGTACCAAATATAAGAATTTGTAGAACTTGAAGTTTAAATAATAGGAATTATCAACATTTGACAAAATTAATAATTGTTTTGATACGTTCGTTACAGACAGCATCCATCCTATTTGCTTGCCATTAAAACCTGACTTGCGGAATAATGACTACGTCGGAAAGTACCCATTTGTAGCAGGATGGGGAAACACTGAATTCAGTGAGTACACGTAAAGAACAATAAAGAGATAATTTATGCAAGATTGAATCGAACTCGAGCAACAACTTTTCTTTGTTCCATTCAGATGGTAACCAAACCAACGTTCTTATGGAAGTTCAGGTCCCCGTTGTCAATAATGCACAGTGTAAAAAAGCGTACTCAACGAAAAAGAACACTGTCATCGACAAGAGGGTGCTATGTGCAGGATACGCGGCTGGTGGAAAAGACGCTTGTCAGGTACAGATTACTAATTATAGATTGAATTGTTTAATTAGAAAATATATGTAATTATGATTTCGACTTATATTTTTTGCAGGGCGACAGTGGTGGACCGTTGATGTATCCACGAAAGACGACTTATTATCTGATTGGTACTGTCTCCACTGGTTATCGTTGCGCCACCGCCGGATACCCAGGAATATACACGCGAGTTACGCATTTCCTTGACTTCATACTGTCTAATATGAAATAAGACGTTGACGCAGAGTGTAAATTATTTATAAAAGCTAGCTGGAATAGGATAAACCCCTTTGTACTTTAAATAAAAAATTTAATTTATCTGTAATAGTATATCTTTGTTGACGAACACTTAAAAAAAAATGTTGAAAAGAAATATAGCTCATTAATTATGAAGGTAAGTCAAACATTTACTTTCTCTTTCTTTACGTTTACGATTTCCATATCAAACTTAAGATTAGTTATCGATTAACGTCCAATGCGTTTCAAAATGTCCCGCAGCACAATGACGCTGATCGCCGGTACATCAGGTTGCCGTCGGTACGCTATCAGCGAATCCAATACGCCAATCTCCTTTCTCCGACAATAGCAAGCTTCGATCCCCGTTGCAAGTGCATCTTCGATTCTTTAGAAGCTCATATAGCACACAGCCGCCAGCACACGGCCGCTCGAGACTAAGCGCAGCCAGTACTCGGTGCACAGAGCTGCAATCGACCCGGCGTTGCTTGCAGGCAGCAGCAGCAGCAGCAACAAGGAAACGCACGAATCGCAACCGTCCGCGTGCGGCTGGCGGAAAAGGGGAAAAATACGTTATGTAGGTGCTAGTGGGTATCCAGGTGGCGCTGCTGCCGTCCGCCTCGCCCGGGTAACTGCGCCGCGGGGGCGTCGGGCCGCTGCCTGGTACGCTCGGAGGGGGCGCGCTTGTGTGGGGCCGCGGGGTGGGGAGGGACGCGAGAGGAGAACACTCGCGCCGCGCGCGCACCCAACGCCGCCGCTGCCTGCAGTATCTGCTCTCTCTCCGCCGTTCGCTGCCTTCTGGCCTCTCCGCGCGCCGCCGAGCTGTGCTGCGCCGCTGTGTGTGTGGAGCAGCCTCACGCCTCGCCTGCCCCCGCGCGCGCGCACCAGCGCGTGTGTGTGAGTACATACATTTACTCTCTCTATATACGTATATACACGCCCGCCATCATCGTTGCCCTTGTGCTCTAGCCTTTTCTCGACAACTGCGTCGCTGCCTATCCGTATGCGCTTATGTATCGTGCTTTATTTATTTGCGATCTATGTGCATGCTTGCGTGACTGATGTGTGTCGAGGCGTTATAACGCGCGCTCCTCGCTCTCCCTATCTCTCGCCGTCGCGAATCCGTTAATCCCGTTTTTTCTCCCGTTATACTCGGGGCGGGCGGGCGGGCGGGGAGGGAGAGAGAGGAGAGAGGCACGCACAGTTCGCGCGCGCGCAAACCAGCCTTCCTCTCTCTCCACCCCCCGCTCTCTCCCGCGTAAAAAAGTCTCGTCGAATTCCCCCTCGTGTTTCTCTCTCTCTGGCTCTCGCGGGTTCTCTCGCTCTCCCTCTCTCACTGGCTCTTTCTCTCTCTCTGACTCTCTCTGGCTCTCTCGCTCTCCCTCTCTCACTGGCTCTTTCTCTCTCTGGCTCTCTCTGACTCTCTCTCTCTGGTTCTCTCCCTCTCCCGTGGGAGAGAGAGAGAGAATACAGACGAGCGCGCGCTCGGGGCAAAGCTATGCTATATAACATATAGATAATGCGCGCGAGAGGAGAGAAGAGAGAGGGAGAGAGAGAGCCACAGAGAGAGAATGAGAGAATGAGAGAGAGAACGAGAGAGCAAGAGAGAACGAGAGAGAGTCTCTCTCGAAGAGAGAGGTAGTGCTGTGCCGTGTGCGAAAGAGGAACGCCGCGTTCTGTGGCACCGCTCCAACGCCTCGACGCCCGTTAACCTGGCCTGAATACTCTCCTTCGACTTGCTCTCTCTCTCCCCGTGCGATTTAGCCCACTTTGCGGACTTTCACCGCGTCTCCATCACATATATCTATATACATACACACAAAGCAATCTCAAGAGAGAGAGAGAGAGAGCGTGAGTGTGTGACCGTCGTCGCGCCACGGCTGCGCCTCGAGGAGACGACGCCGAGAGGTGAGTGCCGTCGCATCTTACGCTCATACGGATCGGATACGCGTATATAAGTAGTAGTAGTATATAGCGCAGTAGTAGTAGTAGTAGTAGTAGTATATAACCCGACGAGCCAGTCTTCTGCCCCGCGCGCATCATCTCGCTATTTTTTCGCGCGAGTGACTGCAGCTCGCCGCCGTTGCCGCCGCATAGCCGCCAACGCGTCCGAGTATGTGTGCGAGTGTGCGTTGCCGTATATGCGGCACTTCGGAGGGCTAGGAGGAGGAGGAGGAGAAGGTGGCACCGCCGCCGATACCACCGCCGCCACCGCGCTGGAGAAGGAAGAGAGACGACACGAGAGCCTTTTTCGTTAGGTTAGACGCTCATGCACACATTCGCCAATACACATACATGTATACACACACGCATATGCTCCGATACATAACGCGCGCGCGACGGAGGGAAAAAGAATAAGAGCG
Source organism: Torymus tubicola (assembly GCA_035583055.1). Classification (NCBI taxonomy): domain Eukaryota; kingdom Metazoa; phylum Arthropoda; class Insecta; order Hymenoptera; family Torymidae; genus Torymus; species Torymus tubicola. The sequence goes on along the minus strand of JAWWEQ010000010.1, from coordinate 29,352,121 downwards.
CGTCGACGCGCGCGCGCACAATGCTGCTCGCGGCTCCTCTCTCCCCTCGTACATCCTATCCATATGTATATCTATATCTACACGTACACTGTACATATATATGGACGTGTATATATATGTATACGTGTGCAAGAATGTATATATATGTATACGTAGCAAACGCTCGGCGAACGATTTTCGCGGAGTGCGCGCCAGCGGCGTCGCGTCGGTCGGGGTGGGGGTATTAATTAGTGCGCGCTATAGCGAGCGAGAGAGAGAAAAAGAGAGAGAACGAGAGAGAGGGAGAGTGGGCGGACGCCGACACCGCCGCCGCTGGGCTTCGCGATACACACATACGTACATATTCGCACGTACACATAGTCATATATAAGCTTACATGTATACACAGGTATACCCGACAAGGCTCGCGTAAGTATGTCTCCGACTGACCGCTAACGGCACATCTGCCGCTGCACTTTGCTTTTCGAGGACGAAAGCCGCGGAGGGAGGGAGCAAGAGGGAGAGGGACAGAGAGCGAGAGAAATATATCGCTCGAACGCTCTCGTCCGCTCTCTTGGTAGGTCGTCATCGTCGTGTGTGCAGGCTCGCGTGTGTTGCTACGTCCCCCCTTCCCCCGGCACTGCTGCTTCTCACTGCTGCTGCTGCCGGTTTTCCTCTTTCTCTCTCTCTTCATTCAGACTCGTTAAGGTTAATGCCCTTAGGAAGCTGCTGCTGCTACTGCTGCTGCCGCTGCCTGCCTGGCTGGCTGCTGGCCCCAGCGCTGGAAGAGAGAAAGACGCACATACGCGAATAGGCATCGGACTCTGGTCGCCGTGTACAGTGGGTACGCTGAACCTGTTCTGTTTTTCGTGTGTTCTGCCCGTCTTTCTCTGCGTGGCTGTTGTCTGTGTGTGAGTGTGTGTGTGCGCGCCTCTCGCGCGTTCTCCCTCCATCCATTTCGTGTACGACGCTCTCTCGGAGCAGAGAGAGAGACGCCATGGAAGAGAGGAGCCGTTTCGGGTGTTACTGCCGTTGCTCCGCTTTGGGGCGCGAGCCGAGAGAGAAGAGATAGGCATCGGGTTGGCATCGGATTTCCTTCTCACATCCGCGATTCGACTGTTTCTTATGTGTGCTCTCTTGTTTTTTGCAGATGGGCAGCACTAGTCAGCAGTACAGTTTGTCCTGGGGTGAATTCGGTTCATCACTAGCTTCTGCAGTGCAACTTCTTCGAGGACACGGTGACCTGGTTGATGTTACACTAGCAGCCGAAGGTCGTAGTTTCTCAGCTCATAAGATAGTTCTCTCGGCAGCAAGTCCCTTTCTTCTAGAGATCTTAAAGGTATAGGATTGCTTCCTTATGTCATGATCTCTATGTTCTTATTAGGTTTAATTAAGCCAGAATGGCTCCTCTACTCCATTCAATACTTTGTATGTGTCTTCTACAGACTACTTTCATAGCATTGGAGTAATCAGTAGTTTCCTTTCATCCCTATGTTTGTTTTCAATTATCGATGATGATTTAGTTATATGTGAACATCTGTTTCTTTTGTAATTGTATGCATTATTTGATCCCATTCAATTGTTTGACCGTTTTAATTAAATAATGAAAATCTATTAATATAAATTTTGCTCTTTTCTCTGTTTCAGACTACACCATGTCAGCATCCGGTTGTTATGGTAGCAGGTATTGGAGCGGATGATTTGGAGACTATTTTGGAATTTATATATCGTGGCGAAGTAAGAGTGGAGCCCTCACAGTTGCCTTCATTACTGCAGGCAGCACATTGTTTGAGTATACACGGATTAGCACCACCAACAATCTTGACAGAAGTAATTATAATAATTTAAATTCTCACCTTCTTCTAATTTGATCTCTTTGGTTAATTCTAATCAAATATTGTTTAACTTTTAGAAAGGAGAACAAGTCCCACTTTCCGCAATTCCAGGGTGTAACGAAAGTACTGTTTCTAGAGATACAATGAACTCCTATCTTCCTCAGCGCCGCAGGAAGAAGAAGAGGAAGCTATCTGGAGGTGGTGGAAAATGGCCAAGGTCTAGCTATTCCAGCCTTGAGTCACGGTCACTGGATGGTCACTCTGAGGAAAACAGATCTGTACATTATGGTGACAAAGATGGAGACGACAGTAGTCACATAGAAGATGAAGGTAAGATATTTTTGGATACACACTATTTTTCAACTAGGATTATCCATTGAAACTTGTGTTTTGTGTCCGCAATTTTTTCACATTTTGTGTACAAGTGGCAGTAAAAAGTATAAGATAACATATAGTAGGAATTTGCATTTACACATATAACAAGTACGGACACAAGCACAACCATCGAATGGGTTGAACTGCATATTAATTGGACTATGAGTAGAGTTTCGAAAATTGGCGTGGCTAATCTTTTGACGAAAAGGTCAGTTCAGCCCTCAGCATGGTAATATTGTGTTTGTGTCTGTTAACAGCGAAAGAACGGTCGGAACACGCTAATCACCACATAACGTCGCCGCTGCCGCAACATCAACTGGTACACCCGGTCATTGAGCATAATCCGACAGCGTTAATCGCAGATCCGGAAGCTGAGCCGCATCTACACAATTTGATGCCGATGCAGCCGTACTCGCCGCTCCACATACCGCAGTTTCCGGGGGCCATTCAAAATGCAGCGTACAGTTCGGCAGCCCTAGCGGCGGCCTCGGCGGCCAGTAGTAGCTCGGCACAGACCTCAGCCCCGAGCAACTCGACGTCGACGACGTCCACGCAGTCGACCAAGATTCGCGGGGCCTCCGACTGTCCAGGCGTTTGTCCACTGTGCGGCTCGACGTTACGCCAGGCGAGAAACTTGCGCCGGCACCTGCTGTCCTCGTGCAAATATCGCTTCACGGCTAATCCAAATCACCAGATGTCCATGTCAGACTCAATGTCCATTGAAGTGAAGCCCGAAGTCAATATACAGGGTTACCCTGGTCAATCAGGTGTGTGTGGAACAGATAGTGGAGGGAGTAGTTGTGAACAAATCGTGTGCAACCCCAGCCCATTGCCCTCCCCATCTCCGCAGGGTTCTAACGTTGTTTCACCACATAGCAACATTCCATCACCAACGGTGGCCAGATGAAAAAAGGAGAAAACCAAGCTTAAGATAAAGTCGAAGATTATCCAGTAAAACATTTTGTGACTTCGACTTTATATTAGGGAAACAGATTTTTGTGCGATTCATGCATAGACTGATAAATCTTGTTTCACTTTGTAGCTAAGTACTTATGCCACACTATATACACAATATTTATATTTGATACTATTTGCCCAATCGTAAATACTATGTATTTGTGGCAAAAATTGAGACTGGTACTTCGAAAAGGCAAAGTCCCAAGTAACTTTCAAAGTGAAGAATTCAGTGGTTGGATTGTATAATCGTATTGAGGACAATTTCAAATACTCACCTAAGTCTAGATTGTAACTTCGAACATTTTGATTGATCTTTTAGAGGAATGAAACGAATGTTAAGCTAATCGTTTTTTGGTTGAGTATATATAAATCTTCCAACTTAGCTCATAAGGGAACTTGTTAGACGTAACTAGATTGTAAGAAAAGTATCAGGAGTTAAGGGATTGAATAGCTATGGAATTTAAAAAGATCATATATCTTTCTTTATGAATATTCATTATTATTTATATCACTGGTTCTGTAAAGACTTTTCTACTATTTCATTATTTGTTACTTATCATATTTAAAGCTTTATAAAAATAGTTACTTCTTTATAATGTTTTGCGATTCATAGAGTTATATGATTGATTAAAACTTTTATTTAATTATTATAAATGCAAACTGTAAATTGTATCTATATTTACTTTGCCTTGTAAATAAAAGCATAAACATTTAATATAATTTTTAAATCTCTTAATAAAATTGTTTTTTTTTTTATCACCATATCAACTCGAACTTGCGAACGCTAGTCTTTCTCTTCTAAACATAAGCAAATAACGTAATAACACATTACGGAAAGTACAATGGTCTTCCCTAGGTAGATTACGTATATTTTGATTCTAGGCGATTGGAAGGATAAGTCAAGAACTTTATCAGATCAGCCGGCTACTTGTCCGCTGTGCGGCGCGATTATTCGCCAATCCCGAAATTTGCGACGGCATTTGGAACTATTGCATTTCGGAATTGGCTCCGGTAAATCTGGATTGCGTATGAAAAAAGACAAGGGGGAGAAGGGTTTTACCCCTAGGTCGCCCTCTTACTCTAGAGCCTCGTTAACGTTAAGGGATAGCGCGCATCACGCAAAGTCCAGCGCTACCGATTACTCGACGACAATGCCTCCTTCCCTAAACTTGAGCACCTCCGTCAGCTCTAGCGCATCTTCCGCTAACGTACCAGGTAATCACACAAGCTATACCTTACTACTACTCACCTCCAGTCTGTCAGTCTTTCTGCACCTCTAACCACTCGTGCTCCCCCACGGGGGCACCCACGAGACATAAACAACGACATTACTTCTGTTCGGCAGGTTCGTACTTGCTGGGAGGCTCGAGCGACCACCACCACCACCACCACCACCACCCTGCCCATCACCACGGTCACAACAACACCCCCGCCCACCAGCTGCCCTCGGCCTCCTGTCCACCCTCCTCGATGGCGCCCCACAGCAACGGCATCTACTCGTCGGAGGGGGCGAGCATGCTCAGCTGCCTGCTACCGACGCTGCCGACGCTGCCGGCCCTCTCCACGCCCCACGACATGTTCCGCCACTCGGAGTTTCTGCGCGCCAATATGGGCTACCCGGACCCCGCGGTAGCGCGCCAGCAGCACGCCAGCCGCCACCTGCAGCGCACGGACGTCACGTGAGACCGGCGATAGTAGCGGAGCGGTCGCGCCCTGATGTGTGACTACTTCGTTGAGGGCTGCAAGTCCTTCCGCAGATTGTGAGGGAGGGGCCCGGTCGCGCGTCCACTCGAAGCGGCTTTAACCAAGCGTTCATTTCGGACATGTCCACGGGTTGTACATACGCAAAGGCATGTATTATTTCTAGCCACACGGGAGATGATTTTATATTTGTACATCGAAGATATATAAATATTGTATAACTGGAACACATTTCGTTGAGATAAATAGCCGGCGAGACTCGCGCCGCTTTGAGTGGATGCCCGCGCGCGCGCGCACGCCCGCGATTATGCTTGCATTTAATTCAAGAAGCCTTGGAGTAGAGAAGAGGCAGAGATTTTTATTCAAAAGATGCGCGCGTCATGTAAACAACTTTTTAAATTACGATAATAATTTATGTGATAATTAAGATGTACATTCTTAAATCGACGTAGAATACGTACAAAAGAATAATAATAATAATAATAATAATAATTATTATAATAATAATATGATTAACAACTTAAAAAGATCGAGTAGTGCGATTGCATTGTTGCAATGACGTACGGTCTCCCAACAGAATTTATTGCGACGGATATGTCTCAAACGCGAGACTTTCAAACAACGAGATTTAACTCTTCGGTTCCGTGCTTTTCGTGGCCGATTGCAAAGGGCCAATTTCGATTAGAAATCCTCTCGAGCTCGCCCTTCAGGAGCTTCAGGAGGTCATCCAGGTATCTCAGTTCGTACACTTCGTTGCGAAGTTTGTTAACGTCTTCTGACAAATGGTTCACTTTCCATTCGTCTCTCTGTGGAGGTAAAGAAATAATAATTTCACCTTTATTATTTATACGGAATTCTAGATTTTGTAGTTTCTAATCAGTCTTCAGAAGACTTCTATTTTTTTAAGTGCTGTATTGTTAAGTTTTATTGTAACTATGTTACTAATTTTTAATTAGAAAATGCTATATTTTATTATATTAACCGCTTCATGGATCATGTTTTACACCCGTAATCATTTATTTAATTTTGTATTAAATAGTCGTAATAAACAATTCATATAACAAAATTTATAGATGTGTATTGAACTTTTTTATGCTACTTTTTTTATCCATAAGTATTAAATTTATAAGATATTGTAATTATTGCAAGCAACATAAAGTTTTTTGTTTAAACTTGTAAATAACGTAATTCAAAATTGTTGATTTTACTTTACGCCATTGCTTATAAAGCAATTATATAATTTTAGATTTACTATGTTCTATAAATTTCAAAGTGTTTATCAACTGTAACATTTGTGAATCATTAAATATTTAATTTTTATCAAATAACTTATATTCAATTGCTATTAACTTGATTCAATACCTCAATACAATGTTATATTGATCGAAACCGTTAAATATTACAATTCATAATAGTAAGTGATCCAGTTAAACATCTTGTTCAAAGTACTGCTCTTAATACTAAAATTAATTTCTCCAGTTGGTTTCTGAATAATCTAATTGAATGTAAATAATGTAGTCTCACAACAATAGTTTACTAACGATCGCGTATTAGTTTACAGTACAATGTATGGTTTAAAAGACTAGGCATTTAGAAAAAGGTGACTTTTTTGCAAGGAAAACGAAGAATTGTAAATTATCTAACTGTCACAAACTGCTTATGAATTCATAGTACGTAAAAATGTTTAAATTTATTATTGGCAGAGATCCGCACGAGTAATGAAAGTATAAGTAATACCCACCATGAAGTCCCGGCGTAGCTGACTGAGCTCTTCGTACAGGTCCTTGCTGGAGTCCTGCAGCCTCTCGACGCGGTCGCGCAGCTGCTCGAGTTCGGTCTCTGGGTCGAGGATCCGATGGTGCCGATCTTGTGTCGGCTGCCGGCCGTCGGGCTCAATGGCCAGGGCCAACCTGGCGAGGCAGTCATGATTTGAACGCCGCAGCCTGTCCTCACCCAGGAGAAGTGCCTCGGCTCGACTGGGGTTGCTCTCGAGCTCGGCGAGGATTGACGACACCTCGTTCACCTCTGACGATTGGTCTGTCTACAGGAGGAGATGAAGAACGAAATGATTCTTTTTATAAAGGATCATGTCATGGCACAATAACAAGTCGCGGTTATACCGCAGACAGCTAATTGTATAGGTGAAGGGTTGCATGAATGTTGACAGTGAAATTCAAAATTTCAAATTGTCTTTATCATCATTGAGTTTTCAAAACGGAAGAAATGCATTTTTTTAACATATCTTATATTTTAAATATTCTTTCCAATGAAAATTTCCTTACGAAATTGCTGTAGTGATAATTTATATTTATTTATTTATTTTTGTTCAAAAGAGTTTTGTATACCGTTTTGAGAAATATTACTTTTTTTACCTGTCTCTCATGCTCTGAGAGCGTATACTCCAACGATACATAAGCCAGTTCATCCGAAAGCCGTCTGGAGAACTTCGTCGATAGTCTACTGTCCTCGTCATCCTCCGCCTCGATCTCCTCGGTGGTGCAACTGCAGTCATCGACACGAGTTCCACTGTCCACCGATGATTCTTTTCCTTCCGAATTCCTATTGTAGGTGTTGTCGAATGAGTTATTACGAGATTGGAGATTGCTTTGGATCCGCGAGGAACCTCGTGAATCCTCTAGATGGCTGTTCTCATTGCAGCACCATCCATGTACTATATTATGATTTAGTTAAAGTAGATTATTGGTATAATTTTTTAATTCAAAGTTTAAATGTTTTTTTTTTAATTTTGTATATTTGTATATAATAGATTATAATTTCTTTTATGTATTTGCGAAATTGATTCACTCATTTGATTTTTTAATGATATTCATTTATAGTATTTGAAAGAAAGCGGTAACGTATCTTATAGATGGATTAAGAGTATATGAAACGCATGATATCATTTCAAATATAAAAGTACATTATGATTTATTAAAATTTTGTTCTAGAATTCTTTTAATAAACTTGTAGCTTTAATTTTTCCATAACGTCAATCATTCAATTACAATTATTTTTATATTTTTCGTTAAAAAAAAAAAAGAAAAAAAAACAATACTGAAAGAATTCTACTATTACCCGAGTACGGCCTTAGCCGTGTGTCGGGCAGTCCGTCTTCTGTCCGACCGTCGTGTTGTAATAGCACCTCACCATCGCCATACCTCACACAGCAGTAGTGACAGCAGTGTCGGCGATTCGTCGACCTCGTCAATGTCGTCGTAGCGCCTCGACAAGGACTCTGCAGAAGCTCAGCTAGGTCTGCTGCACCTGCGCATTATCGCCTCGCGGGCGAACATCGTCACTTTACGTTAGACCTACCGGTGTGTGATGTACGATACTTTTATGTATATCATGAAAGGGATTTAAATTTGGGCGATGTGAGCAAACAAAAATATAACGTATAGCTCTTATGTTGTTACGTACAGACTTTTCTGTAGTTCATTTTAAGTATAAATTCATTTTGAAAAAAATATAATGTAAATTTTTTTTTTACATCAGTTAAAAAATTTATTACGAATTGTAAACGTTATAGGTATATATATATTATTTTACGAGAAACATGGAAAAAAATTTATTTTTATTCAATATTCCAAGCGACCTGTATCAATTTAAAACTATAACAACAATGCTGAAAATACAGACGCTTAGCTAGCGTACATAACAATATCGTCCTGGTATACGTGTTGAATTATTGGATAAAAGTTTGACAACATACGAACAAAGTGAAAATTTTTTTTAATAAAATTTTTCGAATTTATGAATCCGCTTCGACCAGCCAATTTTTCGCCAAATTAATTTGTCAGTTTTTTAACGCCCACGGTCATACTGTCTGTAGAGATTCGTTCGGTAGCTGTCGGTCGATTATTTTTCCATATTACTTTTTGGAATTATTGGAAAGTATTGATCCACAAAACAATTTAAATTAACAATGAAAATTGTTTCTTGCTATTTTCAATCTGCAAGAAGCATCATGCAAAATATTTATTATGCTTGTAATTGTAAGTAAAGTATTATTTATGCTTATAAAAAGCAGAAGTTACAAAATAAATCTATATATAATTTATTAGGTTTTGAATATCTGTCTTTTTTTATTATTTATTTTATCTATAAGAAGATGTACGAATAAGAAGTGAAAGTGTAATTAGTACTATGATCCTAATTCGTATCGAATTGCTAGCCGATGCGTATACTTATAATTAGTTTAAGCAACTTTAATATGCGAGTAAAAGAATTTTAGGAACAAAAAATTACGGAAATTTGTTCCGAGAATTTCAAAAAATATCGTTGACATTTTAATTCAAAACGTTCCATATTCATTGATAATTTTGTAGTAATAATTGAGTCATAATGAATTAAGCTGTCTGGTCGGTACGGTAGGCCGCATCATAGAGGTCGATACTCTATTGTTTCACCCCCCCCCCCCTTTTAACGATGTGTAAAAAGTTTTTGGTATGTAAATATCGAGGCACTAGCTCTAACCGAATTAATACTAAAAAATACTATCTGGATGTCAATTGCGACTATATAAGGACAGACGAATTCCATTATAGTATACTCCCATATGATGAGGAGTTAGACGATGGTAGGGGAATGGTCCGCAAATCCCGTCTTCGCATCTCTGCGCGTAAGTATATGCAGCACCTTATTGTATTTTTTTACACATATCATCTGATATAGATGTTTCCTCTTATTTCCATGTAATGCAACGCGATTGTTGTATATATTTTTATTCTTTAGTCCATCATTTATCCTAAACTTCTTCCGGATACCATATTACTGCTTCGTGATTGTCGTACCGATATATTCTAATTTTGTGAACAGCTATTGGAATATTTCTCTACCGTTTGCCGAAACGGAAAACTCATAATCTACTTGTAATCGTTCTATATTGTATTACCTCAGTAATTACCAAATTAGACTTGTACCTGTTTATAAGTAGCAATGGGTTCTAGAAAACGATCATATAGCTCTCGAGTATGTATAAAATATAATTTTTATATACGTGTATTTAAAAGAATTATGATTTTATAATGTAAGTAAATAATGTAAGTAATGGGTTATAATCACACGTATGTCATAGAAGTATTCACTTCACATTTGATATATTTTTCTCTTGACCAATGTTACTGCACGTATTTCTGCTAAGTACGCTTCTATTTAATTAAATAATAAAAATTAACGACTTGAAAATCACAGGTATCAGTTTTCTTAATTAATCGGATCCACGCTCATTAAGCCTCAATTTCTATCTACATCAACCACTTATACCCCCCCGTCAGAGCCAATTGGTCGCGGTCCCCACATAATCCACGACGACACCGCGTCCTTACCAATTTTCCGTACGTCCTTCGTCTCGACGACTCCGTCCCCATCCGTTCCCTTCTCGAGATTCCTTCGTTGAGCCGCGAGGAGGTCGGCAAGGGTGGGATAACATCGTGGCGCTGGCACGAGGATCCGGTAATCCTCGCTGCGGACAAGTCGCTCCGGCGTATAACAAAGTGCGCGTCGGCCGTCGGTTCTTGGTACCGGCAGGGTCTCGAGGTTCAGCGAGCGCAACTCGATATGCTCAGCTTCCTCGCTACTACGTCGGCTGCGGGAGGGTGAAGCGCTTGTTGCGGTGGTGGCGGCTGTGACGAGGAGTGCACTTGCTGTGGGCACGTCGTCTGAGCCCGTGCACGAGATCGCAGATTCGGATGAGACCGAGGGCGGTTCCGTGACGCTGGCTTCGGGTAGTTGGGCCTGTATAGAGGTGAAAAAACAAGTTGGTGAAGCCGGAGCTCTGGTTGCAGCTAAGTATTTAGTAAAGCTATTTTTTTTGTTTTGATATTAATTTTTTACGAAGAATATTATATTACACTTTTTAAGGAGTTATTTTTAAAAACGTATTTGACTTTTTTGTGGAAATTTTCTGCAAAACTAATTTAGATAATATAACTAATAACTTTGAAATTTGGGAACAATTTCAAATATTGAATTTTCAGAGGTAATATAGAGGTTTATATAATATGTGCAAGCGTTCATTTTTTAATTTATTTAACATAGTCTATAGAAATAAACTTTACTGCTATAAATTGAGATCGTGGTTCAAAATTAGAAGTTAATTATAAAATTAGTATGTGCATAACCAAAATTAGTTTGCAGTTTGCACTTGAGAGTTGAGCGAGTCCTTATTTAAAATTGAACATTTTTCAGATTTAAAAAAGATTTCAATGCAACATAATTTGATATAAATATATGATTCTGAAAAATTCGACAACTGTTCTATGATAAAATTGACTGACAATCTTTAATGATATTATATTATTAGAGTTGAGTGCAAAATGTAGTGAAAATGTTAAAGTATGGAATATGTAGTGCGTTTGTTAATAACTATTACTTTAAATAAACAAATAATTTCAAAAACAACATAGTTCATTTGTTTCTCCTCAATCAATTGTTTAATTTTCCATATTATTATTATGAATTGTTATAACAAAGTAATAATAAACGTAAAAATAATAATAATGATGTTGACATTGTGCGATCAAAATATTTGTGAATAAAATAAAAAAGAGATATAAAGATGAAAGTAAATAATACTTGAGATACAGAGTGATAGGAACCTTACATGTGACTCGACACCAATCCACCAACCGAACGAGTCCTCATCGGTGCCCGAAGAACAAGCGCTTGAAGAGTCGCGGAGGGAAAACATTTTGAAATTTCACGTCGTTCGTGTCGTTACCTGAAAATAATATATCTTTATAACGAAAATATAAAAATAAATAAGAAGTTGCAAAATAATGGAAACTGTTAAGTTTAATATTGATGAAAAATTTTATAATATCAAACAAAATAACACGTTAAGTAATTTTGTATATTTTAACTTTATTTTTTTTCTATCTTGCTGAACTAGCTTTACACTGAGATATATCAAATTGTACCACTAATTGAAAGAGGCTTACGTATAAAACAAGTTTGCAAAGTGCTGTCAGACAGGAACGAAACAGATACGTTTACTAATGATTCGCCTAATGAAAACATGGGTACCTCTTATTTCTTATTTGTCAATAAGAAACTTGTCGAAGTTTTATTCATCTACTGCAATTAAAAACTATATGTGTTCAATTCAGATTTTTTCAAAGTTTACATTGAAACAATTTTAATTGCAAATATGTATAGATTTTGTTACATAAGTGAATGGTAAAAATAGTAGTGAGGTGAAGAAGATGGTACGAGGTATGCCAGTCAAGAAAAGTGTATGTGAGATTATATAAAACTAGATCTAATGTATTTCGAATAATCGCATATGATACAAATATGTATACATAAGTTTATTTATGTTTTATTTTTATTAATGCTTTTGTTTCCACTGATGTGAATATTATGATAAATTAAGCTTGAAGTGTCTGAAATGTTATCAAGTTTTATGACCTATGCACAAAGATAATAACTTTGTGTACAGTACTTGACAATGCAAATGTTGCTACTATATTAATGTCGTAAATCTTTAACATTTATCTGAACTAAATTCACGTATACATGAAGTAAATATACTGACGAACCAGTTGAAAAAAAATTACGATAAAGTTATCGAAAATTGCCATTCTGTGGACTATCTTTTAAAGATACTACAGATTGTATAAATATTTTAATAGTTTAAACGAAATTTTGATAATACACAAGAAAGTGTAATTTTTGTTTTATTTTCACGACCCGTGACAACTTAAAGTAACAGTATGGTAATTTTTGCATTTTTACATTTTTATGTTATTATATTATACTGAAAACATAATATTATTTCCATAAAAATGAATGTGTTAAGATTTAAGTTGCAATTTGAAGGTAATAATAATTGGCGCAACTGTTAGTACTTGAGATTCACACTTATCTAATCATAATTTTATATTCAAATACTAATAATGAGTGGGTTGCCAAGGCTATATCTCGAATGTCATTTTCTTTTAAATTAAGGATGACTATATATACTTAGACCTATGATTTCATTTATAACAAAAGTGAAACATTGTAAATAAATTAATGCAATCCATGCTCTTTTATGTTTAAGTCTATGAAAATCACTTTATGGCCAATTTGTTACGTAATTTGATGAGCTAATTTGCTAGTTTCTTTAAATAATTAACTTTGTTTTGGAAACATTTGTAATAATATAAGAAGCAATAGATTCTCTAGATCATCATTTATAAAAATACTGTATTGATAGATTAACAAGGCTTTCATTTAAGATTTTTTCGATTACTTCACATGGTGCAATCAAAGAAAATCGTTGAAACGTTGATTATTCTGTGATTATAAGAGCAATCGTTTAAGAATTTTTTTTCATAATTGATGTTTTTATGTTTTAGTTTATTAGTTACATAAAGAACAAATATCCGAAATTCAATAAATCAACGTAAACCTATTCCCCAACAAGTGGATTCCCCTGTATAACAAAAGATATCTCCTTACGCTGAACCAGCTTCACTTGGTCTTAAATACCCACAAGTCTAGTAAGAGCTCGCATTGTTTTACGATAGCAATAAACAAATCAAAGTAGAGAGAAGAACTACTCGCGCGCGCACATGTACAGCTCCGTATACCGGACGCTCAGCGCGATGCGCTCGACCCGTTTCTCTCTCTCTCTTTCACTTAAGCGGCTTCCGCGCCAATGCCGTGCGCGTGTAAGCACGAGAGAAGCGCAGGTATATATGCGCTCGTTAGTGTGTCAGTGCGGCCGGCGATTTTCCCGCTTTAATTGGCGGTTTCGATCAGTAAGTGCACCATTTTTTCCTCTTCTTGCTTTAAGAAGTTTTCGGAGCGATCCCAGAAAGTGTACGGAGAGTACACTAATTAAGAGCTAACGTTGTGTGTGTGTTGGATGATGATGATGATGACGATGATCGTTAGTGCAAGGGCGCGAATGTGGGGTTGTTAGCGAGAGTTTGGGATTATCTCGTCGTGCAGGGATTGAGTGCGAAGTGATAAGCCTCGTCGAAATGTTTCGCGCTTGGTTTTGGCCTTATCAGCAACTGCAATGAGAATATTTAGTAATGACCTAAGAAATTAATCTGAGAAACGTTAATTAATTGGTTATTGGTGACCGTATCAACCGAGATTTCAGAAGTTCTTTTTTTTTACTGTGAGGTTTCATTCAAACGCGCGTGTTTGTATCTTTCGGATGCAACTTTGTCAGTTTATAGCAGTAAACATCTTACGAAATTCTTAGGATAAATGTTATGACGATGAAATTTTCCGCTGCTTAGCACGGAACTTATATTGCTTAAAAATTCAAAACGATCGGTGGAGAAGGAGTTTTACTGAAGATAATGAAAATGCATTTCATTCTTGCGTGCGTAATTTTTGCATGTGTAAAACCTTTGCAAGGAGCCACTTTTGTTTTGAAAAGCTTCGTAGGCAGTAATTAAGTTTATGTATATGGTAACGTTTACGATGATATTCTACTTTTTGTGTCATAAAAATGTATATTTTCCTTCGACAGTCATCGACGCAGACTATTTTCATTATTAAACATTTTTTTTGTCCATGACATTCAAATGATAATGGCGCATAGTTTGATCGATTAGCATTATAAACACGAAAATTATATTAGCTTATAAGTACTACAAGCGAAGAAATTGATTGATGATGTAATCACTGACGTACACCACTGACAAATTAGCCGAATAAAAATGCAATGTACACGGTTTCACACAACAGCATTATATCTACGTGCTTGAGAATTTCAGAAATTCAGATTGAATGGCGCACAATCGTATATCGTATCACCTATCGCAACTCTGTTATTTTCGCGGGAACCCATGCGAACCTGAGAAGATCTTTTCTCACGCGTAATTAATATACAAATTTGACTAACAAGAAGCTTCTTATCTATATAAATCTTTAGCAATTTCCATACAATTTTACTTGATCAGCCGTCAAAGTATTTTATTAAGTGTATAAAGAAATTTAACGTTAATTCTCACATCTACAGTATAAAGCAAAACATCAAGTCACTTCGTTGCACGCTGCAACGAGACCGTTGATGTTCCATATAGCACTTCATCGACCTGCAAACGACCAGCACTCCACTTCGTGATCCCCCAACGCTGAAACCACGAGTCGTCACGTCTATATTTTTTTTCTCGTCGCACCGTATCTCACTTCTCTCCCTCGCGATCGTTCTAATAAAACGCAATTATCGAATTGGCCGCCTCTCACTTTTTCCGACTCGCGCGCCCGCACGCGTGCACTCGCGTGATGTAATAGCCTCCCGTCGGACGGCCGCTGCACCGCACACTAAAGAGGCTTTGGGATCGGAGAGCGTAATAGTCGAGGCGGTGGTCGCTGCGCTGCGGGCACTGCACATCGTCATGGAGACGCTAATTTAATATTTGTGCGTCTCGGATTGCGTTCGTGCACACGTGCAAGCGATCCGCGTGGTTGCGGCGTTTTTTTGGTTTATCAAGCCTGGGGCGCTGAAGGCTTTCGATTCGAGCATGGAATTAACGGATCGGTGGGATTTTCATGCTACAGGAGTTGTTCATTGCCAATTTATGGTTTATAGAAGTTGTATAGTTGAACTTTTACTAAATTTAGTATTAAAAAAAAAAACTATAAATTTCGTCGAATTAAAGCAAATGGTTCGGTGGGTTTAAGAGTCAAAGGTTCACCTCTTTATATTGGCAGTAAAATAACAAATTTTGTTGTTTTAACTTCGATATATGTGATTGGAATATTCAGATATTCAATAAGTAATTTATTATTTGAATTACATGACGTACTTATGAATATTCATGTTTTTCATTATGTATCTGATTAAAAATCCATCTATATATTTTGGTGATACTGATTGTATTGCCTGTGACCTCTTAATTAAGAATACATATGGTATATAATATAAATTGTTATTTTTGACTACTCAAAGCTTAAAATTGTATTGACTTCAAAAGTAAATAATTCACCTATGACACAAACAATTAATATTACCAAAATATAGATGGATCTTCAATCAGATAACTAAAAGTATGAATATTTATACCATATAATTCCATATTATATACCATATATAGATACCATATAATATTCTATATTTGATGTATCGTGTGGCATATTTTACTTAATCTCGAATTTTCAAATTACAAGATTATATTATTTTTCCCAAAACATTAAATTTCAATAATAGTCAAATACGGATGTAGCTCGTCTCTAATGATGTATTTCAAAATATCTTTACCATATACTCTTGTTAAAATTCTGTTTGATGAAAACCGATGTTGACAGCAGGTCAACAGTCAACTGCTGAGTTCAAAAATATGATTTTAATTTAAAAAGCCGATATCAAGGATGATCTGCTATGAATTTACGGTATATATCAGCTGAACATTAATCTCTCTCTTTTTTAACTTTATATTTGGTTGCAAATATAAACTGATTTATCGATAACCGCGTCTGAATACTTACAATGTATTTGACACGTAAGTTGTCTTCATAATCTGTAGTAAATGACAAGTAAATAGTATGCCGCTAAGAATATTTGACGTTAAAATATTTCAACTATGTTATTTTGTACTCATTAGTGTAGGTACCGAGTAAGTATCGTCAGACATAAGGTAAGGTAATTCGACTACTAAGATAATTTTGCTACTTTTCTAATTCTTCATCCCTGCGCGTCTAAAAACTTGAACTACATTTTTATCTAAGTTTCTTTTTAATTTTTAGCTAGACGCACGTTTTAAAAAGTAAAAAAGGCAAAGATTTCATTTATAGTTGAAATATAAGCTAATATTGAAAATAATATCCGCAGAAAAATGAGATATTATCCTTGAAATTCGTCTGAAAATCATATAATTTTTTTTTTGAAATTTACGAAAATAAAATACATTTACTTCTATAACTTATCTAATTTGACCAATTTTTGCAAGAAGATGTGATTTCAGATATGATTATCTGTGAAATTTATCAAGATTATGTTGACGAACAATGTGTTGTATTACCAAAATATGATAAGGATGAGTAATTTATTTGTCCCTTTTGTGAGTAAAAACATTAAGAATATGATCAAAAAAATTTGTTTGTTTAATTTACAGCGAAATCCCTTTTATGTCATAAATTACAATAGCAATAATACCGGTATTTATTTTATATTTAGTGTTACGAAAGACTATTTTTATATTTAAAAATATTTAATCTTACAATTTATTAGTTAGATTATAACATTTTTTCAATATTGGCCAAATTAGGTGATATTTAGTACACATTAAAGCTTTTCTTATAGAAAATATTCCGCTTGAGGTTGCCGAATTATCTTCAGCTCCCTTACATCAAATGGATATAGAAATATTATTTTTTCCAGGGAAAAACGAACATCAAATCATCGCCTTCACGACTACATCATACGTTTTGTTACGTTTTGAAACTAGTTATTCATATTATGGATGAAATTATTTAAAAGCTGTTTTCATACGAAGATTAGTTTAATTAGTGTCAGACTTCATTCGAACGTTGATCAGATAATGGACTATATATTTTATTTATCTTTCGTCGTTGACATGTATTAACCGATGTACTTTGTTTTTCACCGCCCGCGGCCTATATGATGCAATTTAGAATAGTAAATTGTATATTACCACTGAAGCATAGACTTTTAAATGCTTTTGTATAAAAAATTTAAATGTCTCCAGTTCACCTTGATTAATACACGGGGAAAATGTTTTTAAAATATTTATGTAATTAACAGACTAATGTTAACATGGAAAGATTATATAATAATTGCCTTATCGTGTATGGACTATTAACAAGTAGTTCTAAGGGAATAAAATATTTTTACTCTTCATAGTATTATCATTTATTAACATTCTTTTAGAATACTGCAATATCTTTAAATAATTGAAACATCAATCTTTAAAATAATGCAGGTGAAATAGTCGGATTTTAATTGATATGATGAAGATTAATGAATGAACTAATTAATTAATGATTTTAAATAATTATAAGTATAATATAATACAGATTCACGAGTAAAGTTTTATTACGAGTATTTTATCTTTTATGTATAAATCAATATTTAAAAGTTATTCATAATTCGAAATTCATATATCCAGAGCACAGGTAACTCTAACGATTGGAAATAATTCTAGATTCTTGGATTCAAAATTAAATAGATTTGATTGATAGTAGGATTATTTGCCCGGTAATTTAGTGTGTTTTTTACATAACTTGCGGGATTACAGAAAATTGAAAAAAATTTTTAATATTTTATTATAAACACGCTGTTGTAATTTTACATGTTGTTTTGTCCCTACTCATAGATATTAGACAAGTGGCCCTCCAAATTATATACTCAGTTTCAAAATACAATTATTCGATGTTTAATAAACCGACAGTTCTAAGTTATTTTAATAACCATATATTTTCTGGCAACCTTTATATGCATAAAATTCTTATAATTTGAACTGGTTCTACAAGAACAATTGTCAAACATTCAGAATTCGTTAATTGTGGGAATGACCGCTAAATCTGCCGGTGCGTGTATATATATATATATAAAATACACGACTTATCGTTGGGGCCTTGTCTCAACGAAAATCCATGCATTTCCAAATTACGAAAAAGAAGACGAGAAATAAACCCGGCACTTTTGACAATACGTATACGTGTGTTGTGTATAACGCTCATGTGGCGTTTATTACCTCCGCGGCGGCCGAGTCTCGAATATCGCGGCAGTGACTCGTTTGCGAATGGTAAATATTCTCTCTCTCTCTTTCTTGCGGCGAGTATGTAGCAGCAGCAGGCGCAGTATGGCGCGCGCGGCACGCGCTAGAAAACACAATTACATAAACCGTACGGCGTTATTCACCGAGATACTGAAACTGCGTGTTTTTTTTTCTTCTGTCGTGTATATACTTGTGTACTTATGTTATTTCTCGAATGACTTCTTTTTTTCCTCGGACAAATTACGAGCTTTTAATATTTATATGTGCTTTGTAATAGTATAGGTTTTTGGTGGGTGTCATGAAAAGTCAATGAATGTATAATGATGCTTGACAAATGTATCTGGATGTATGCGAGTACCAGCGTAAAATGTAATTTTAAACATAGCTTGGATGCGTTACGTTGAAATTAATATCTTCCTTTAATTTATCGATACATAAACGTTGTTTTAGGGGGGGGGGTATCGTTTGTTTAGGCAAAAAAAGACCTTTTTTCGTGAATTTTTTTAGACAATACTATTGTTATTAATT
>JAWWEQ010000010.1:29214538-29325090 GCA_035583055.1 Torymus tubicola | reverse complement strand
CTATTCTTTTTCTTTCTTTTTCTGCTTCTTCTTCTTTTATCATTTCTATTCTTTTTCTTTCTTTTTCTGCTTCTTCTTCTTTTATCATTTCTATTCTTTTTCTTTCTTTTTCTGCTTCTTCTCTTAATCTTTGTTTCCGTTTTGACTCTTTTTCCAAAATTTTCAAACGTCTTTTTTCTCTGTCTTCGAATGATTCATGATAGTTGGTTTCATGAGAATAGCTATCATATGTGTTGTGGTTGTTTTGAGAGAGCATGATTACTACACTCACTATTGCTCCAAAAACGAGGCCGCCTAACATTATCCATTGCCTCATATTATCTATATTATAATCAGAATGAAGGATTTGTTAAAGTAGATATGTTATTAAAAATAGAGTTTAATTTAAAGTTATTTCTTTTGCTAATTTTTATTTATTCTAAAAAATAATATTTCTTAGCTATGTAAAGTTCTCTATGGCTAATGTTATATATGAGATTGCTTGTTTCTTTGTTTACAGTGTCTTCTTAGAAAATTATACCAGACAATGAAACTTGTTTATTAGAATTATGAATAAATCCAAAGAAAAAAAAAATTAGTATGAATAAAAAAGAAAAGATACAATTTCTACTATTAGCAATACTCAATTGTATAATAATACATTTTTGTTATACCTTTAAAATAATACTTAATATAGAAAATGAATTTTGATTTATGTAAACAGTGAAAAGATAAAATTCTTAAATAGTTACCTATATTCTATTCACATATATTTGATGTTAAAAAATTGCTCTTTCCTTATTAGGTATTAGCAGTTATAGATAGCAAAAGTTAGATTAAAGAGGAAATTAAACTGTATAAAGATGTTAGCAATTTTTGTGCGTCAGGTCTATACTGTCTAGGTTGAGATGTCTTGTATTTTATAAGATGGCGGACTTAAAATTCCCCTTTTATCACAATACCACAACTGTCGTATACGCTCACTGTGATAGCATGACCGACATAAACAAAATGTCTGTAAAATGTCCGTCATAAGTCCGTCACATGTTCGAACAAAAAATTATAACAAATTTATGTCCACAGTTTTTCCACGAATTCTGGATTTTTCATTGTGGTTTCTGTATGCGAGTTGCAAGGGGCGCGAGCGTAACTGACAAGGCAAGAATGCGTGCCTGTAAGTTGAATAACAAACTTTTTTGTTGGTTACATCCATGTCCGACCTACGTCCGTCATATTTCAAATCATATTTCCATCAGAATGCCAAATGAAAGTTTGATCATCCAACACTGGAGATAAGTACGCATGAGAAATTTGCTTGGCAAATTGTAATTTAATAAGGTAATTGAGTACCACTCACTGTATTTGAAGCTTATATAAACATGAATGTAAAAAAAAAATACAATTATATATTCTTGTTTAATTATAAAATATCTTAATTATTTCTTATTGTTTTCTTTATGTTGGTAAGATAAGCGATAGTCTTTGGACTGAATTATTCTTGTCCAATACATGTTGTGGCTCCGTCGCGTTGGGCCGTATCTATATGAGGGGCCCCGGGGGCCACTAATATTTTTTTTATCAATTTTTTTACTTTCAGTTTTTATGAAATTAAATTTTGATTTTGCTGGTGACTTAATATTATCTTCACAGAAAAAGATTTTGTAGCTCAAATGCTATACTCTCTAGGTGGTTTTATGAAACATTTATCCATTTTCATGAAATAACTTGGAAAAATACTTTTCTCTCCATAAGAGCCTATGTTAAAAATTGAATTTTCACGGTAGTTCACCTGGCGACCCTACTTGAGTACTTTCAGTATAGGTATTTTTCTTTTTTCTTATTTATCGACTTCGCTAATTCGACGGAGCCACCTTAATTTATTTCCTAATTACAATTGGATCTAAATTGAATTTGTATAGAGATTTGGTATATTTTCTGTTTGTTAAGTTAGTTAAACGTTACATATGATTAAATTAAAACTTTTTTTTCCTAGCAAACTAAATGCTTTATTAAATTCATAAATCACAGTGATTAAGAAGAATTCAAAAGAACAATTTTTCTGTTAATATATATTAGGCTGTGTCTACAATAGAGTGACAAGCGTGATGTCATACTAACACGGATCGTTGGTGACGGCCTGTAATATCATACCAACTGTAGGGTGTAATTAATGTAAAAATTTACACTTCTGACTTTTTTCTAAAAACTAAAAAAGTCAGAAGTGTACATTTTTACAGTTGGTAATTACCCCCACCCTACAGTTCGTATAATGATATCACTAATCACTCGTCACAAACGTTTGTGTCAGTATGATGACATCACACTTGTCACTCTGTTGTAGACACAGCCTTATAGTTTAAATTGTTACACGTAACAAAAATCCGTGTCAACGGTACGTATCAAAAGGTTCCAATTCTTTACGTGATATGTCCGTATCAAAAACGTATTTTTTACGTGTTTTAATATGTAATACAATTACGTATTAAAACGACGTAATTATTTTCAGCCGGGATTTTAGAAAATCCACATCATTAAAATTTTACCGATTCGCATATAAGCTATATGGAAAGATGCAACTTAAGTTACTATTAACGAATATGTTTTTTTCATAATTAATTTATGAAAGCTTTGACAGCGGTGTTGATTAATTTTCTATCAGGATTCAGTAGTCTTTTTCTATTTCTTTTCTCTATTATTTCGTTTTATTTTTGAAATCGATACCATTTTTATTCGTTTTTTCTTGTTTTTTTTTTATTATTTTGTTGGTTAAATAATGTTCTTTATAAATTATTATTATTATACTAAATTTTTATAATTATTTTAGGCTATGCTTTGCTAGAAGTTTCTCGGAATTATTTTCTTGTTTTTTAAGTGTTTGGCACTACTAGCCAACTCTAAGCGCGCTTCGCGCGCCAATTTTGTATTTGTAACCTAGCAACCCTTTACTTCCACCAATTAAATCACGAATAAAATGATTTCACAACAAATCCATCATTTTTTTAAGATAGGATATTCAGCTTTCAACCCTCGATTTTATCCGCTACTCCCTATAAAAACATTCATAATATTTTGTATTACATCTTTTGCTTGTAAATTAAATTTAAATATTCGATCAAATTCATCTTCAAATTTATCTTACTTTTGTATTTTCAGCATTCCTTTTCTTTTTGTTTCTTTTCATTTTCTTTACAAAATTCTTCCTTTAATTTTTCAATTTTCTTTTGAATTTTCAAACTTTTTCTTTGTAGATCTTCAATAATAGATTCGTATTTGTTTATTTTACTTGTTGTATCTTCTTTCCAATATTTATTTTCTGTATTTTGAAGAATAAATATGCTTATTGCAGTAAATATTAATCCAAAAGCAAGACTTCCCATACTTATACCGTTCTCCATAATACCTAAATATTATAATTGGGATAAAAAATTCATCACTTTTGAATATTTTGAAAAATAGAGTTTACTTTGAAAATTATTTTGTATATGGATTTAATTATTATAAAAATAAGTTTTATCAGCTACTTATACTAATTATATATAATAATAAACTAGGCTTTAAATGACTTTGAAATTCGTAATTTTTTTTGCATAAAGTTTATGCATTTATATATTTATTATATAGATAGTGACTCATAATTGTTTGTCGATATCTGGTTATCAGATATTCAAGTCTTTTAAAGCTGAAGGTGGTTCTTTCATGACTTCCCTAGTCAAACAGTGCTAAATAAAGAATTGTTACTTAAAATTTAAAAAAAAACCATAGTTGAAATATAATTCATTTATTTAAAATGATAGAGATAGTCGAAATATTATAATAAAACGATCAAAATAACTTTTTTTAACAAAATTTTGATATTTTAGAATCAGCACAAATCATTATTGATAACAAATCCTGATCTTCTTGTTTCTTAACTGATTTTAATTATCAAGGTCTTATTTTGTTCCTTAAGTAATTTTATCTTACCCATGTAAAAATTTAAAGTATTCAAAACCCAGAAAATTATAGCTAATTGTTTATAAATCATGAATGAGGTTATAAAAATAATTTTTTTTCAATTGGCTATAACTTTCTGGGTTATGAATACTTTCAAATTTTTCCATGGGTAAGTTGCCATAAAATTACTTAAGGAACAAAATGAGACCTTGAAAATTAAAATCGGTTAAGAAACAAAAAAGATTAGGATTTGTTATCAATAATGGCTTTTATCATGTTAAATACCCTTTTATTATAATATATTGACTATCTCTTTCATTTAAAATAAATAAATCACATTTCAACTATGCGGCTTTTTTAAATTTTAGGTAACTTATTTATTTAGCACTGTTTTGACTAGGGAAGTCGTGAAAGAACCACCTTAATAAAATGATAAAATAAATGTTAACATTTATTATTTGTTTTTAGCAAAATTGACAATGTTTTATCAGAAATTTATATCAGAACGAGAGACTTTACTGATAGTTTGTGGATATGCAATTTCGTTGTATTTATGTATATAATCAAAATATAATATTCTGAAATACTTACCTATAATATTGTATACTTATTTCAGGATAAAAGAATTTCTTCTTTTTTACTAGATACCAGCAATTTTTTGCAAATCAGAAATAAACTGTCAATGTTAGTAAAACTACTATTTTCCAGGCCACCGGCCATGTAGGTAGGTATATTGTCACAGTTATACTCATTACACAACGTGAAATGTCTAATGTGATGCAAAGATGTCGCACTTCAAATTTCCCTGTCTCATTATATACCACAAGTGTAGTATGCATAAGATATTCATTTGAAAAAATGTTGATTTTAGTAATGAATGCGGCAAGATTGGGAGCCCGTTTGTAACAGTCCAATACATTTGTTATTCATTTACTAATAATATAACTAAAATAATATTGAGTATATGTAGAAATTTCGTATATTTTTTGTTTGTTACATTAGTTAAATGTTCCTAAAAATTTATTTATTATATTTTTCCTGATAAAGTAAATGTAGGTACTCTAAAAAAGTATTATTACCATCGCAAGTTCACGTAGGTGGTATGGTAAAATACCTTCGTAAATCAATAGTAAAAGTTATGATCAAATTCGGTAGATGTCGTTAGCATTCAGTTTAAACTGAAATCACAATTGCATGGCCTGGCGATTGAACGATTCTAAGCAACAACGCCATCTTTAAGTCAGGTGTAGTCAGTCAAGAACTAAAAGAGAGGGGTCCAATGTCCAATACGGTAGAACTGTTCTTGGAGTAATACATAATTCCAAAAGATTTTTGCAATAAAATTCTATTTATGATATTAGTTTTTTAAGTGAATATCCATCTTATAAATATCATCTTAAGAACAAGAATAACATATCTTACTATATTTAAATGCACACTATAGGAATAAAGAGAAATATATATACAACAAGCGGTAAATATATAGAAGAAACATGTTATTTCCTTATTTGTTCTTATACTGTAGATTTATATACCTATCCTTTTTTATGTACGAGGGCTGTAATTGTTTCAATTCATTATTTAGTTGACCCTCATTACATATTTTTTTACCTTTTATATTAGTAAAAAGTTAAATTTTTACTACAAATATTTTTATTACTAACAATCGAGTAAATAATTATTTTTCTGCAGTTCTAAAATTAACCCTGCAATTCGGTATTCATTATTTAATCGTATTACAAAGATTAACTTGTAATGTATTAAATAAATAACAAATATTACTTATTTGGAGTTCATTTGAATAAATAGTTATATCTATTGAATATTATAATAATTCTACATTTGACTACTCTTCAGTAGTTCCAGAACTTTTTGACACTCCAAATACTATCATATGACACTTTGCACACTCATAAGTCTTGCGTAGGTATTTAAGAGGATGGCAAAACCTAGGTATCTAAAATTACATACTCACCGACATTCTCGTATTTTAGGTGTTCTTATTGAATTTTCGTCTTTCGCTCATTATGTCATCCGTAATACAACTATTTTACAAGGGTTTGTGAATTTGAACTATTTGGTCTGAATACTTAAATCAACTAATTTGATTCGATTCAAACTCACCAGAAAATAATCGAACTGTTTGAACATTGATTGAATTAGTTTGGAATATTATTAATATATTATAATATTTATCAGAAATTATAAAAATCAATAAAAATACGTTTTTGCCTGATGTAATATTTGACCATTTTGAAAATAGTTACGTAAAGATATATTTTTTATTAAAAAAATAGGTTCCGTAAAAATTTATTAAAGTACTGATTCTAATGATGTTAAAGTTATAAAACAATATATTAAAAATAGGCGTGTTATTGTATTATATTTTTATTTATAGATTTATGGTAATCATCAATTATTATATATGGCTATAAAAATTATTCTTCTATAACAGTTTGAAAGATTTTAAACACTGGATTATAATATTCAAATATAATCGAATCACTTCAATTGAATTCGAATTGTTCGACGTGAATCGGATAGTCCAATTTGGTTTGCACAGTTCGACAAAATCAAATAGTTCGATCTGGATAAAAAAGTTCGATAGGTCGAACTAAATATTTTTATTATGTTCAACAGTTCAAAACATCAAGTACTCGACTCGTGTTGAAAAAAATAGTGCCATACAGTTGAAGATATCCAGTATTCATGCACCTCTAATTAACCCCGAACAACTTCGATAATTCTAAATATTAGTAGTAGAAAGAATTCTTTTTAAGATACAAGAAATTTAAGTTTCAGCATATTTACTTTGGATTGCTAACTATAACTTTATGTTTGCCATATGGGCATCCCCTAAACTAGGTACCTATATTGCTCTAAAAATAATAATTGAAAGATATCTCTATTTCATAAATAGTGGAAATGAATAAAATTATAGAAATTGAAAGTATTTTTTGCATCGAATTTTATTTTGTTCTAATCAATATTTCTCTGCTATTTAATTTATCAAACTGTCTTTTATATTTTCATAATTGAAAACTTTTTATCTAAAATATGCAAGTATACTTTCAGTAAGACCTATAATCAGGTGATTCACATTCATGTAAATTGGACAAAATAGTATTATTGTATATAAAGACAGGTTACTATAATTATTATTATTCGAGATTTTTCAAGCATGGGTCAAAGGAAGTAAATAAATACCAAACATTTTTTTAAATAATCTTATATTTTTATTGAAAAAAAAAAAACATTATTGTCACGTAACATACATCATCAGTAAGCTTATCACTTCATGTCGCTTTAATTGACGCACACATCATATCTTCGCGTAAAAAGCTGTTAACCAGCGCGAAGGATCGACACTCTTGTGTTTTCATCATCGCGTGTACTTTAACGCACGCTCCATCTCGATTATTATCGATTAAAAATCTTAAAAACACATCGATCCATTATAGATCGTCGTCTACAAACTAGGATAAAAATATCATTATATGCAATATATAAACTTTTACGTAAGGCCACGTGTGCGGCTTCCTTTTTGCGCTAGCGCCGAAGTATCTCCATTATCACTACGAACCCTCGTGGTCCACAAGGTATATAACGAAAGAGTAGAGAAGTTTGGAATAAAAAAAAACACTTCGCGTTCCAATCTTTGACCGTCTCGAGTCCACTTGTGTTATAAAATTAATTTTGGAAGGATATAGCTATATGTAATAATCAAGTCCCTCCGCATGTACAATTTTAACATGATGATGGTTAGTCGTATAAATAATTTTCACAAATACATCGTGGGTCGGTGTCAAAGAATGGAACATCGTGCTGCACGCTTTCGGAGGTATATCTATATATCACGACTCCTATATACCAAGAACAATCGTTAGGAAGGGTTAGTTTTACCATAACTTTATATATATATAATCCAGAATAGGGTAACATGAACAAAAGCAATCGAAAATTCATTATACATTAAAAAAAAAGAAAAAAAGAATATTAAACTCCGACAGCGTGCAGCACGCGTGTTTATATATACATAAACATATATAATATACGCGCGAGACGCGCACGTCTTAAATCAAAGAACGCGGCATCGTATATATATATATACGATATATAATATCAATCGTCGTTTAGGCGCTAAGAGCATCGACTTGCTGCTTGGGTATCTCGTTGTCGAATTCCTCGAGGGTCTCGACACTGCGCGACGCCTGCGTCGTCAGCTCTTCGCGGTCCTGGTTTTTGTTTTCAGCTGGTCTGTCAGTGTTGGCGCCACTGCCAGTGACGATCTCCTCGCTGTCTTCGACACTGGTGGCTTCAGTACCGACTGCCTCGGTCGTCTCGTTCAGTGGCTTCACGTCGATGAAGCGTACACGGAAGATGGTTCCACCGTTCTCGTCGCCGTCAGTGTAGGTCGTCTCGTTGATGGTCACTGCGTGGTCGCCGATTATCTATGGGTTACAGAAAGAGATATAAGTGTTAATATATACAATTATTTTTATTGGAGTATAATTATATCTATGAATTTATTTTAGTTTGGTCATGAGTATTTCAAAATTATCTGATAACATGATTATATATTTTCGATATTTCTACATGAACCATTATATCTGCACTATAATTTACGTGTCAAACAGCTGATTAGCAAAAAAGTACAAAAATTTCAGAGGATGTACAAAAAAACGAGACATTTTTCTTTTAAAACAGCGAAAGAGGAAAATTCAAGCAAGTATAGCAGAACAACAGTATGCACATTTCATCGAGTCCCATTCAATAACAACATATACGCGGCAAACATTGTATTCTCAATCGCTTATATATAATATCGATCACACATGATACGCGCACGGACGCCTGTAATGAAATTCAAAGGGGGGGGGGCGACTACCAGCACAGACCACCGTTGTCGTTGTACCAGCACTCGATCGCTGAATGGCTTTGACTAAAAGGGCGTTGAGTGCAGTGCGCCTGGTTAATCGATTTCTCGGAATGTTCAGTAAAACTCCTCTTATTCTCGGCTCTTTGCGAGTGACGCGGCGCGGTAAGCAAGCGAGCGTCCCTTTTTCGTGCCAATGAAGTGTGTAAAATGCAAGTGATATTATATATATATATGCTGTAGACGCCACACGTTTTATATCTCTGCGCGTCTGCATGGCCGAAGGTGTGTATGTAAGGGTACACCTCGCTTCTGAATGACATATCGATTATACCTAATTGATCCCGGTGGAGTCTTCGTTTCAAAGTCGTTTGAAGAGTTATTTTTAAAGACGACCTGTATTAACTATTTTCGGTTGCAGAGATGAAAGTTTAACGCGGGGAAAATTTTTTAGTTACATCTAGTCGTGCTGTTGTGTATAAGACGAAGCGTTATAGTTTATATTTAGTGGCGGTATAGGGGAACAATATGTTATTGGGTTACATGCATTAAGTATAGAGTATTACATAATGGAGTTTACTTGAACGTAAGAATTATAATAAAGAGTAATCTGATATTAATTGATGGGAAATATAATAATTGCTATTAAAAAGTGAAATTATACTTTTACTAAGATGATTTTTCATATACCAAACTCGTTTTTTTATAAGTTGTGGGTCAATTTTAGATAGTTATTTATATATTTTTTATGATATTTTCTTTAGATTTTCAAGTTCCACTATAGATTCATAAATTATCCAATATTTTATACTTTCTCGAAATCAATCAAAATTGTAATCAACCTACAACCCCTCGAAAACAATCTTACATCAACTTGCATCATTCACTTGCTCAGTACTATTGTATACATCAATTGATGACGAAGTAGAAAGTATATCCAAATTAAGAAAAACTTCGGACGAAGGTTTCGCTTTGTATATACACCGCATGTATATATTTACCTTAGTCGTGGACGTGGTGTTAGCGCCCTCAGGAATCTTGCCCCATGGCATGATTCCGCCTACTTGTCCCAATCGGCTGGCGAGTGATGCCACCATCTCAGCTCGGATCCTGTGCATGGCCTCTATAACGAACAAAAGAAGTTTTTGGTTAAATATTATTTTTGTTATGTCCTGTTAACCGTTAAGTTTATCGGTGGGGAAAGGAAGCATTTAGCTTATATTTAGGTCAGAGGAGATTTTATATCTCTGGGTCACGATTTCGTTTGACACTATGGGGTACGTCTTTAAATGTCAAACAGTGAAAAACAATAATATATAGTACTTGAACTAACACATAAAAGTTCAAATGTGTGCATGTGAGATAGTTGATTGAAAAATGTTATTGAAAAAATTATGGTTACTTAGAAAATTCATTGTTCAGATAAAAATATATGATTTCAAATATATTAAAAAAGAAAAGAAAACTAAAAACAATGAGCTTTCTTTTATGTATACTTTTTAATTATGAAATTTTAGTTTTATTTTCTATTTTAGTGCCTCAAAGTAAACTTTTCTATAGTGAATAGTTCACTTCTGAAGTATAAACTTTTTATTAAATTACAAAAAAACCTTTTAAATGGTCATAGCTCGATTTTATTGGTGCGTGATAACCTCTTCTACTTTTGTTTTTTTTTCCTAGTATTAAAAAGCATATAATAACGCTTCAGCTGAAACCATGACCCAGAGAAAAGAGCCTCTTCTCGTGAGATACCAACCACAAATTTTCATTCCAACTCTCTACATAAACTTCGATTTATTTATTCGCAACAATTGCTATATATACAACCATCGGCATATACATCTCATGTCTTTGCAAATAAATTGCGTCGCGGTATAATAAAAAAGAAAAAAAACCATAAATACAGGCTTAAAAGGCAGAAAAATAAACAGGCGCAAATATCCGCGTAGATAAAAAAATCTCTCGCGCGCACGAGAAGAGAGAGAGAGAGAGACAGGGATCTCATCCCCTGCGCGAAGAACAAACAGAATAGGGAGAAAAAATAGGCGACAGCGAGCCTATATAACCGCGCGCTTGTGCAGACAGAAAAAGATGAAGGGGAACAAAATAAATGTACCCATATACATATACATACGGCTGTGGAAAAAATGAAAAAGAAAAAAAAATACACATACAGCACGCGTATGTGTATACGCGCGCCTACCGCGCAGAAGGGGGGCTTCGGTTGAAAGGGCGCACGAGAGCGGCATAATTGATTGGATTCGGATGTAATCGCTCGTTAAACGGGGGAGAGACGATGGCCGCCGCTACCGCCACGCGGCATGTATGTATATATATGTATATGTACATATAGACGAGAGGGGGAGAGATACGATACCAACGAAGAAAAGGGGTGTACGAAGGGGGTTGCAAATTAAAGCAACGATAGAGAGGAAGCTGCGTACTGTGTTCTCCCGTGGGATGAGCGCGTTGATTGGGCGGGGGTGAGTTGGATTTTTGATATCGCGCGAGCACGCGGAAAAAAAATGTTGAGTCACTTGGCTGAAAAATTTACCCGCTGAAGTGGCGCCCGTGGTTCTTAGGGGTAGGAGGTAATTAATGGTCGCGGCGACTTTAACTCGTTTCGAGTTTTAAGTTTCGCGCTCGACGTTGTCAATTAAAAAGTCAGCTATGGTATTTTTTCATTTAGTCGTCGCGATGGTTTAGGAAAACTTACGGAGATAATTATATCGCGAGGTTGGCATTTCTTTATATATGGTTAATCTTGGAAGGTCATGACATTCCGTTTCGTTATTACGCGTTCTTGTATTTTTTTTTTTTAAATATAAATGTCTTTGTCATTATTATTAGTTGACTTTCTCGGTTGGATGGAACTGCGTATAATGTAAAGGAAAAAAATGTTTAAAAACGAGGTTAAATACAATGAGATTTTTATTTACTCTTTTTCTATGCAAAATTTTACGAAATATTCGATATAAATAGCAAGTCTCCAAGGTCGATACTTTCTTCGCTTCGCTTTTACGATGATACGCGCGCGCATCGATTTTTAAATTCTTATAAAATATCGTATTCAATCTCGGAGATAGAGGAAAACTGGCTTTAAAATAAAAGCCGTAAATTGCATTTTCATTGATATTCCTAGTAAATAGAAAAAAATTTCTATCGTTGATTGATATTTACTTTTCAACTTTACTTTTTAAAGTAAAAGATATATTCTATAAAAATATTGCTTTCAATCTACTGATGTTTTATAGATTTCAAATACAAAAAATGGGGTGTAAAAAAACATACATTTATCGGTATAATAAAATGCGCAATTTCCATTACTTGTACATCCAAATATTTACACGTAATATATATATAACAAAATTTATTAATAAAAAGTTTATATTTTGTTTATATAGTACCATAGCTAATATACTGTTAGTATTGTTAGTTTTCTTAATTATAAAATTTTGTTGTAAATTCCGAAGTAACACGAACTAATGAATACTAACTATAAAAAATTATACAAACAATATTCTTAATAAATTATTATTTTCAATTCTACACTTTCCAAATTATAAATTTAAATAATTTTATTAAAAAGAAAAAAAAGAAACAACTGTAACATTCCCTACAATTCTCCAACTGACTCATCTCCATCAATCGCCTTATTACCCATCAGACAAAAAAAAAGACACCTCATCTCCATCACTATACCCAACCAACCATCCTCATCCCCTCAGCACCCTTAAATATAAAGAAATAGCCAAGAAAAACTCTGACAATTAAAAAAACACGAACGACCAACCAACCAACGATCGCAACAACCCTTTCGCACCCTCAGGCAACCTGTATCCCATCACCCCTCGTCCCACCGTATTAATACCCTTCTGCAATCGACGTACTGCACACGCACGTATATATATATATATACACGCCGCGGGCGGCACCGATTCGAAAATTGCGTTATTGAAGCGATCCGTCAGCTGCAGATATACACGCGCGTGTGTTTCATTGTGCCGCGTGCAGTGCACTACTATATACAGTATAAGGGGGGGGGGGGTAAAAATGACGCGACGAGGGAAGAGCGAACGCTAATGAGTGGACAGACGACGTGGGGGTATAGAACAATGCGACGGCGAGGAATAAAGAGAGCCGCTTTGACGCCGCACGTCGAAGGGGAATAGGTGTGGAGTAAGTGTATATATTGCGTTGACGATTGCAATGTATAGGTTCAAGCGTGTCTCGAAATCTTTAAGTGCGAGCTGCGTTGAGACGACACGCGCGCTTGGTTATTTTTTTTGGTTTTGTTTATTAATGGATTTTGGTGTAAAGGTGGGTTGGTAAATAATAGGAGAAAAAGAATGTACAAATGTTTAGTTTTAAAAAATTATAAAAAGTTATATAAATTTATAAAAAATACGTGTACGTATATGCTTGTTAAAAAGTATGTTAGTTTTGCATGATAAATATTTTATGTTTGATGCGTGAAGAAAAAATATTTATTTTACATATATGTATAATGTGTGCGATGTAAAAGCAAAATTTATGTAATTTTAACTCGCACATTTCGTTATACAAAAGCAAATAGAAAAAAAAATATCGCAGAAACGTTTCGATGTATATATATATGTAGAGCAGAAGCTCGTAGTAATAAAAGAATTGAACATATGTAATAGATTTCTATTTTATACTGATCGATCAACGTACATGTGTATCCAGGATAAACCCTTTTTTTTGTCCTTTCAATACCAGCACAATGTATAGTAGTGGAAATGTATCAACTATTGGCATTGGACAACCGTAGTATTTTTACCCCTTAGGTATATATCTCGTATTGAATTTTTAACAATTTCATTTTCAGCTCGGAATATTTGAAAGTCCAAAGGTAAACAAATAAAATTTTCATAACGTTCATGTAAAGATATCGTGAAATACGAAAATATAGCATATTATTATTATTATTATTCTTATTAAAAAAAAACATAAATTATGATAAAGCGAGGTATGGTGTGATGATTGTGTGTTTTTTTATAACATTTCGACGTACTGGAAAACAGCTATACACGGTTATGAATAATTTACGCACGGCTAAAAAAATATCAAAATTGTTGTTTCAACGGTCAGGCAAAGCTAATAAAACATGTAAAAGTTTCTTTATACACTGATCACCTCTGACATTTTACGCAATAACAAAAAATAAACTTCATGAAAATCCCACGTTAAAAGGAAAAAAAAGTATACCTCCGATCGGTCACCCGCGACGCGCAAAGCCATGTACATACAACAATATACATATATACACGTGACTGAAAACTCCTCTCGGACAATTGTCTATATACGCGCGACAAGGATCGCGGATTGAAATGCCGCGAAGTCTATTATATACATATATCCCAACGCATCACCTATATATATATACTCATCCACCTACATATATACAGACAGAATCGGACGACAGTAGGAGAAAACGCCGACTTCAATTATCGGATGCTCGCGCGCGTGGACAGAAGGTGTGTGTGTGTATATATATATAACGCGAGGGCCGTTCATTATTTAGCCCTCGGGCTTCGCGTCCATTGTCCGCGAAAATTGAAATTCCCACACATATACACACACATATCTCGTCTGCATCGTTTCGCAAGCCTATACACCTCGCTTTCTTTCTATTATATATATATATTTACTATTGCGCACGTCGTCGCGTCTGCGGAATTCAGCCCCTTTGTATATAATACCCGTGCGTACCTCCTGCGGCGTCGTTTTTAGGCCTATACGTGTGCACGCGTGTGACGTTTATATATAGTTTCGATATTTATTCGTAGAAGAATGCATACACGCGTGTGCTTTTTTTATTCTTCGCGCATGAGAAACTTTATTGCGCTTATAATATATAGAGGAAGTGTTGCGCGAAAAAGGGAAGAATTTGCAGTTTTTGAAAAGGGAGGTTTACGCGTGTATATGTGTGTGTGTGTGTAAGACGTTTTTGATTCCAGTAAGCAGTATAGCGAAGTGAGTGAGGGGGAAAGAATATGTGCCGTTCCTTCGTTTTTGAAGAGATTTCTTTGTGCTGACAAGTCGCCCTCTCACTCTTTCTCTGAAGCTTGGGAAATTTTCTTCACATTTTTTCGTATTACGGGAAAGTCGATTCGAAAATCTTGAGATATATATTTTTGTCAAACGAATTTTCATCGTACATATACGTAGAGTCGAGTTATACACAAAATAAATTCTGGACGGAATATATTTTTCCAGTGAATTTATTTGCTGTTGTGTACACGAAAGGACATTATATTCTTGAATATGCATTTAATAATTCCAACTCGATCTATATAAATGTCTACAAAAAACTATAAACAAGCTTAGTAATTACTATATTCATTCAATCATCGAGATATATTCGAAACCACTGTAAAATTTATAATGCTTATCGGCTACGTTTATACAGCGCGTTAAAAATTAACACTACATCTTTACCCGCTAACCATAGACTCAAAGATTCAGAGTTTCGCGTCGAGTCTCGCGAGTAAAATAGCCATTTTCGCACGTGTTCTACATTTAATGCATTAATTATTATATCTATAATCCGATATAGAGCAGTAGCTGCCGATATAACTTCACGAAGTTGAGCTGCATCTAGAATTGCAGAGCATTCGCGATGCAAAGTCAAACAGACGTTGCTGCTCTCGATGATCGTGTAACTTGTATAAGTGAATGGACGGCGCGCAACTTATATATATATATATATAACGGCGGCGTGTTGAGAACGAAGAACAAACAACACCGTGTTATCGATAATTAATCGACGGACGCGCGCGCATCGAGCGTGTTTATATATATATAGGCGAGAAGTAAGCACACATAATACATTGACCGCGATGCATATGTGCGGCGGGACGGCGATCGGTGTAATTATTCCCCAGCGCGCGAAAGTGCGAGCACATGCCGCGAGTATGAGCGATAGAGTCGGATATAAAGTACAGATTGATGCGACACTCTGATGTAAATGATGGAACCGAGAGTGCATAGGATGTGTGTGTGTATGTATGTTTACATTGGTACTTTGATAGGCTGCTGGTTTGCTTTGGGCTGTCGGACAACACAGGAATTCCTGAGTTGTAAATCATGTGAGACCAGTTGATATGGACACGTTTTTGCTATAAAAATCTATCGACTAAATTTTTTTTTATTAAATTTTATAAGTATAATATATCCTTATTGATACACGCAGTTCTTGTCCCCCAATAATTAGTTGATTCCATAAAAATGAACAGATATTTAATTAAAAACTGAGAATTCCAACTCTACGCGGAACCGTTAAAGCTCATATTTATATTACATATATTATTTATCACCGATATCTATGAAATTCGCTCATCTTCGAATTCCTTCACGAGAACTCCCATAAATTTACAATTTTCCATGGCGACGTGAGTTCGGCGCACTCTTCGTGCGCTCTCGCGATTCCTTTATCGCTAAACCTCCGTGCGTCGTCTATATATATACGGAGATATTCTCCTCCTCGATGACATTTTTTACAATACCGCACACACACACACACACAGTTAAACGCGGATACATAACAACAATCGCGAGCGGGCGAGCGGCAAGCCGCAGTCGATAAATTCCGCATACTTTACTGCCCGACGTATATATGCGCGCGTATACGTATAGGGAAGAAACGGCCGTCGGTTGTGCGCCGATTGTATTGAGCATCGGGAGCTTACTATATATATATATATATATATATATATATACGTACACATATATGATCTATCGGTTTGCGGTTTTACGTAAGACGACGGTTGCATGCGCGTCTTCTCGTGGAAAATGTCAAAATGCTGCGGGCAATTTTTGTCGTCACGGATTTATTTATATATATAGTTGTTGAAGGAAAGAAATTTGACGTGTATATAATATATGACAATCGTGGGTAGGTATACTATAACGTGTTGTTTTTTGGAGATATATTTTTATTTTTATTACAGTCTGTGAGAATTTTTAGGATAATTTTATTTTTTTTTATGTATACCGCTGATCTCGTATAAGTAAAATTACTAAAAATTTCAAAGTTATATACACATACACAGCGCCATTGTCGTGTTTACGTACTTGTTTCTGCTTTTACCTCTATATCTTATGCATAAACATTTTTCACTCGCTTTTTTTTATGAGCACATGCGCGTGCACCACAGCCCTTTTATGATCTTGTTCACTGAATACTTTATGCGGGCGTATAAAATTTTAATAAATATATATACATCTCAGGTCGGAGGTAAAAAAGTTCACGATGAAACATCGAGAAACACGCATCATAAAGATTTCTGTAACCAAAATTATTTCCGATAATTCGTTCCCATATCAACCAATAACCCCCTATATACTCGTGCGCGCCTATACTTTGATTGCATCACGTTTAAACGCGCACACGCACTCGTTTAAAATCGTTTTCGCTCTGCTGAGCAAGCACTTCGCATGCAGCAATCGCTGTTGCTCCTCTCCCCTTCTGTGTGTAAATAAAATTCTCTCCTTTCTATATACTTGTCCCGATATATATACTTGTCATCCAGTATAGCTTATCCATAATTAAACACTTTTCACCGCGTAATGAATAAAGAAACGAGCCGCTCTGGCTCACCCGGAATAGAATCGTATAGCGCACACGGCAAATTATTAAACTTGCTCGGTGACTTTATGAAACATATATATATATAGACGAGCGTTATACACGCGCGTGTTATATGCGAATCCCCAATTTTTCGTCTCTTTTTAAAAATGCAATAATAACCCTGCGCGCGCTAATCTCGCACAACTGTCCTTCTACCGTTCTTTCGACCTCGGGAAAACCACCGTCGCTTTCGTTATGATATTTGCGAAATTACACACACACACAGTGTATATGTGTATATATATATATATAATACGGTCTCGACCTTTGTACATCTCGACGAAATTTTCCGGGTTGTTGAATTTTTAATACACTGAGAGATAGAGATAGAGAAGCAAAGGTGGTAATAATTAATAGCCGCAGCCCTTAGATTTTCCAGTCGCGCAGAACGGCTTTGTAAATAATTTTCATATACTGTCGACGCGGGTGCGCGGTTTATGTATTCAAGCCGCGTACGTCTGTGTGTATATATATATGTGTGAGCCCTTTTTTTAAAGGGTGCATTTCCCGCGAGCTGCTGCCGAGTTGTCGAAAGGGCGCGCGCACGAGGCAAGTGGCCGTCGAATATTTTAAAAGGATAGAGAGTTGCGAAATATAGGATTGGTTTAACAGCGAATTTTTAACCTGCTCTCTGGATTTTTAATCATACGTGGGGTGTGTTCTCGGTTGGTTTTGATTTTTCCTGCGTTATTATGGGAGATAAGTAGAGTTGGTGAAATGGTCTTGAGACACGTTATCGTGTTGTTATGTATTGGATGAAGGTTTTTTTGTGACCTTGAATTACATTACTGGTTTGTTTTTTGATTATTTACAATTCGGTTGAATATTAATATTGACGCGCGGAGTGCTTATATGATGTTTAGCGATTTGATATGAAAAAGATGGATCCTAAGGGAGCGTGTGGGCTAATTTACGTATAAGTTGTATAAACATCGACTTTGCAAATTAAGAAGAATAAAATTTTCGTTCGTTAAGAGAAAGGTAAAAAGAATATTAAAATAGAATTTCTTAATAATTTGCAGTTCTCAAAGAAAATATTAAAAATAAATTTGCAATAATTTGAAATAATTTTACAGCAATTTCGATGATCTTGTTGTACTTGGAAGTTTACATAATTTATTCTTTTATATAAAAATATTACATAAATATAATTATTATTTTTTTTATAAATCGAAAATTTCATGTAAATAAATAAGAATAACAATTCGTCAAAGTCGATTGAATAAACAAATGAGTTTTCTGCTTGTAACCGTATCTTTATTTGTAATTGAATATACAATATATATACTTCACTTTTATAAAACGCATTTCACCATATTTACTCACCTCGATTTAATTAATTTTATCATTATAAAACTCGCGCACGAGCGCATTAAATCGAACGACATCCATATAGTGTTTAATTTTCCGTATAAAACTTGAGTACATATTTTAATATTTATCGAGCAATAACAATACGCACACACACATATATATATACATATACATATATATACTCTCCTCATTGACATTCTACGCGTATACGCATGCGGCACTGCCCGAAACCACCCATAATTTACGAATCGCGCGCGCAAAAAAAATACAAGCCTCTCCGGTACTTACAACAAAAAAAAAAGTAGAAGAAGGCCCGGAAGCTCGTGTATATCCCTCGTCCTCATAAAAACCAATTCGCCACGTGTCCGTATATATATATATATATATATATATATATATATATATATTCCTCGACCACACACTTCTACATATACCTATATACACTCATACTCATCGAATTCTCCGAAATTCCTTTCGATATATATACCACAAGCGCGTTGAGAAGGACACATATAGATATATATATATATCTATATCGGGTGGCGCGAGTGTTAAATCGTCCAACGCGCGATCTCTTTGTCCTGAAACTTTGGCTCTCTCACGAGGCATTACTTCCCAGCCATTAACCGCGCTGCTACCGCTACCGCTTCCACGTGAAAATATCAGTAGGGCGATGCGGTATATATATATATAAAAAGACGATTTAGAGCGCACGAGCAAGGAGGAATATATAATAACGTCGTGCTGAGTGAGAAAGATGCAATTTTTTCGTATACGCGCATGTGTGTGTGTGTATAGAGTGGCGCCGATTGTCCGAGTTCGTTTATTTTCACGCAAAAGTGCTGACGACGCTGAGAGGGTGGAGGACGATACATTTTGCACGGTAAATTGAGCTCGTATTGGCACGCGCGGGGAGGGGGGGGGGAGGAATGTATAAGCGTTTTGAATTTTTAAAGAGCTTTTCGGTGCGTATACGTTATACAGAAGTTGAGAGTGAGAGAGAAAGATGGGTATTTATAAAGCAGACAAATTTCGTTAAAGATTTATGGTAATGTATTTACGGAGAAGATATATTTTTCTATTTAACGAAGTTTCGTTGAAATTTGAATTTTTTATGGTATACGCGTGGGAAGTTGGTCGTTCTTGGGGAGGAACTCCATTTGTTCGAGTCTACGAAGGAAATGAACACGTGGAATAAGAATATATTTATATACATGTGTGTGCCTTCTGTTTTTATTCCTCGTTATGTATGTATAGATATAGTAACAGCTGTTATTTTTGTTCTTTATATATCTGTATCTTCTTTTTTTCCAACTGTAGGATCCCTTTGCCCTTTGCATTGGATACACACACACACACACACACACACACACACACTAACTCTTATATTAAAGTACATAAATATCTGGTTTTCTACGAAAAATGTTCTTTGACTTAAAAAATGTTCGCAGTATATACTGCCTTTTTTTCATTTTCTTGAGGCGTCGCTTTTGAATTGCGCCACGTGGAATTGAATTTTTTAATTCCCTTTTAGACGATTCCAAGCATCACGGGAACAATTAAGAGGCACTTTCCAGAACAAAAAAATTATTCTCACAATCTTACAAACTATATATTCTTCATGCAAACCTTATACAATATTAAAATAACCGAAAATCTTGTACACTTCTACGCGGTTTCTTTATTCAAAACCATTATACATACAAACTTCAACAACGCTTGTGTTTTTAAAAATCGTGCATATATACTTCTTTTCCCACTCTTACGCTCCCATTCCCTTTAAACTCTTTGTTTTCAGAGAAAGAGAGAAAGCGAGCGAAAGAGAGAGATCTTGACGCGCGTGGCGTCGCAGCTTCCAAAAAAACGCATACATCACATACAGGCGACGAAAATAATAACCAACGGCGCAAGAGGGGGTAGTGAACGTGCGACACGCCCACGCGTCTCGAGAGCTAGTAGTGTACGCCTAGACGTCGAAAGAAAAAAAATCGCAATTCACCTTCACAGACATATACTAACGTGTATGTGTGTGCAACGTCGGCAGGCAGGCAGGCAGGCAGGCAGGCGCGTTCGTTCTCCTGGAAACGGTTATCGATAAACCCTTCCTCCCCGGGTGTGCCCGCGCGCACTCGCTCGCGCCTTTTCGGGAAACGAGTCCGGGAGCGAATTGCGAAGTTTGCATTTCCGAGGAAAAGTCGTTTCGGAAATTTTAATATTGGGGGCGGAGAGTTGGTATATATATATAGATGGAGGGAAAGGAGTTTGGATGGTTGGATTGGATTTTTAGTAATTTGGCTCGAAAGTGACAGGTTTTTAAATGTTAAGGTTCTAAGGGGGGTACGACGGGTAGATTGTATTTTGGATTAAAGCGTTGATCAGTATATATATATATGCGTGTGTGTATATGTATATAATATATACACGTGTTACGGAAGTATATATAGCGAGCAATCGATCCTTGAGATTCACGGGAATTTAAATATTTTGCAAACTAGAACCGATATCTAGCACGTCCTCCGCATGCGAATGACTCACTTGACATATCCTGTATCAGTAGATGAAGCCGTGCTACGGTAAGACGGGCGAGGATAAATATTATCTCGGACGTTTAATCAAGCTCAGTCTATAATATTTCTCTATACATTATTATTCCCTTCTATTCGTGTTTTTTTTTCTTTTTTTTGGCAAATTTTTCGCTAGGATTGTTTTTTTAGAAAATTCGAAATTAGTAATTTTGTCATTCGATATATTCTTCGTATATATGTACGCATAATATATCTTTATTAAATCCGCTTATTTTGCGATTTGTGAGAATCATCGCACCACGCGTGTTTGATACATTTCCTTCAACAAAATAATACAATATACAAAGACAATCGGCTTTGACAGCACTCCCAATTAAGCCGATACCGTACCTCTTACTCCTTCTCTTACGCGCGTATATTACTCTTCGTCGTCGTTGTAGACGACGACGACGACAACGACGTGTATAGAGGGGGGTTGAGCTCGCCACAGACATATTCCCGCGCGCGTAATATATCGCGGCCTCTACTTGTCGCGCGCCCGCCGCGTGTATATAAGTGCGCACGTAGACGTCTCACTCATTCTCGTGTGTACAAGGGGTGAGCGGCGAATTGTTTAAGTAAACGGCTGGCATTTTTCAGGCCTTTAGTATATACACGAGGCGAGAGCTCGCGAGTTGATGGCTATATGTTTGTTGGCGGTGTGTCTTGAGTTATTTTACTTTTTTTTTCTTTTAAATTTTCAGTTTAGGTCGCGTGAATAATTTGTCGTTTGGTTTTATTGTCTCGAATGAACAAAGGTCGAGTGTATTTTGAGTTGATTTCGTTAAGAAAATGTGGACTAATATTTAGGGATGTTTATAAAATTAATCTATTTATTAAATTTTCGACATTGGAATTCGAAATTCACGCTATTTATGTAGAGATCATTATTTAAAAATTACCATCTGGAACAATTTTTTGTAAATGTTTCTGAAGCGTTAAAGATTATTAACTGAAACGTATCAATTAAATATTAATATTTAATTGATACGTTTCAGTTAATAATTAATAATTAATCAATTAAATTTTGTATACTCTCTCTCTCTCAAAATACAAAGAGACGAAGTGTTAACAATTTTTTTTTATGATTGAATGATTTTAAATTTTTGATTGAATTAATTCTATAATTGCGCATAACGTGTCA
Organism: Torymus tubicola; assembly: GCA_035583055.1. Lineage (NCBI taxonomy): Eukaryota > Metazoa > Arthropoda > Insecta > Hymenoptera > Torymidae > Torymus > Torymus tubicola. The sequence goes on along the minus strand of JAWWEQ010000010.1, from coordinate 29,302,627 downwards.
TGATTTCGACTTGTTGTTATCTTTTTTCAATAGGCGTATATGAATGAATATGGATCTATTCAACATTTTTCTAAATTATCACTCTATATAATACATCCTTTATATAAGAAGACAAAATGAAATTTTATTTTTTCAAATTCAAGGTAAGATCTACTTTAATTTACATAAAGATTCCGATCGACTCCTACTTCCAGCTACATGAGCTTCAACGCAGGCTATACCACCGACCCTATTCTTCGTTCTCTTTTTCACAAAACGCGCACGATTTTTCCAAACCAAAGAAGCACGCTACGCTTTGCGATCCTTATCCTCGTATCAACCACTTTTTTTTCAAAAAAGTATTCTACATCCCTTTCGCATAGACACAGCATCTCTCGAATTCGAAAATTCAGCGGGTATATATCTGTGGCTCTGAGACATAACCACATAAGTCTTCCTTTTTTTGGAGAATCGGGAAGAACCTTCGATTTTATATTTTCATATAGATCTTTTTTGTTTAAAGCTTAAATCAGCAATAGCAAAAGTATTACTCTAGAGCTACGTTATACCCAAAACGGAACCACATAGGTTCATTTTTCAGAATCTGTGTGCGACATAATAATATATAAGTACAAATCATTTTATGGTTTATTGTAGTTGTGATGTATTTTATCTATTCTAATCAAATATGAACATGATCATTTAAAACGTGCACAATAATTAGATAAAATTTAGAGAATTTTCAAAATTCTTGTATATACTACAATACTTTGTTTCCAAATCGTCCACGCTGTTTAACATATGAAGTATGCCAAATGGTTGTAAATTTAATAAAAATTTCACGAAAATAGACATTTTTTGAATAAGATATGAGAATTTATTGATCAATTACTAACTTTAAGCCCACAGTCCTAGCATAACCAGATAAGTCCGTACTTTTTTGAGTTCTTACTCGTTTTTAATGCATTAAAAAAATGTATAACCTGCTCAAAGCACTCTGTAAATATGTGTTTTGAATGCGTTACTTGACTAGTCAAGTATCGCGACTCATCTCGTTTCTTCCCATCTTACAAACAAGTTTAAACATTTAAACCCTTTTTTCTCGGAAACTTGAAAAGTGGACTTATGTGGGTATACCTCGAAGCCACATATATAATATAACCCAGAGACAATATTCTTATAAAAATTACACCTGTTAAAAAATACTACCACTTCGATAGCTCGAAATTTACTCGCACCCTACCACAGTATTTATTTTCCCCAAAAATTCTCTCTCCGTTCAGCGAAAAAAATCCGCGCAACTCTGACAGCAATCCTAAGCCTGCGGACCCGCGTACCAACTTTGTCATTCACGAGAGCTGTTCCTCCTCCTCCTCCTTCGTTCCATTAACCGTGCCGCTTCGATCGGATCGATATACACGCGCGAACTTCGCGCTACGACGACGTTATATGACAGCGGCGGCCCTTTGCGACCCTAATACGCAGAGCTGCGAGAGTTCGCCGATTGTTTCGCACGAGGCTTTTAGAGGCGGAAGTGTGCGCGCATTCGAGAACTTTTTTTTCTCCTGCGGCAATGCAGGTTAGTATATGTATATTATGATTTTTGGTTGTTATATGCGTGTGCCGGTAACCCCGTTCTGAAGGGGATGGTTTTGGGGGGGAGGTGTGATATTATTAGGTGACGTCGATGCTTTGATGAAGACGGGGGGGTTGTCGCATGGAGAAGCGTGAAATTCGAATACGGGAGGGAGAGAGAGACTGATTGAATTTTAATGACTGTATTTACACCTTGGTATAGGTAGTTGCGATATAATTTGCGTTTAATTATATATTGTTGGCAATTTTAAGGTCGATTAAAACTAACTGTTTGGATAAAAGAGTAAGAATTAAAAGCTACGTTTGGTTGTATATTATCGAATTACTTTGATATAGAAGTATTGTATATATACATAGTAACATCGTTGTATAGTGAATTATATATATAGAGTTAACTGGCTAGTTTATATTGTAACTAAACTGTAAATCAAGGCTTTTAATAATACGATATACGCGTGATTACGCTCGCATTGGTATTGACCGAGAATGCGTGGTTAATCTTATCGAATTTCAATAGTTAATTTGAGCTATTGGCCATGTGGGTACATAATACGCAACCGCCTAATTCAATGTATCCTCTAGTAAGTAAAAATCCGATAATTTATCATTGCGAATTCGAGGGTAAATTGCGTAATTAATGGAGGTCGATCTACATTTTCACGTTATACTATATAAATCCACACGCGTGAGTTATCTTTACTACAATTTTATTTGGCTTCATTTATCAAAATTTAAGATTATACATTTTGTATATATATATATGTTTACCGCCTTTCGAATAATTATGTGGGTCAAGTGGAGGGTCCCTTTCGACGTTTAAAATCTTGGCTCAACCCGAGACCCTTATACTCTCGGTTCAAAAGCACACTTCAATACTTAAGAATAATATCGCGAGCAGCTCTTTTCGCCCCCGCGACATTGTTTCACCCCTTCTAATTTACTTTTCATTGAGTTATATATATATGTATATAGACACATTAATACACATTTTCGTTGGAAATAAATGTTAAAATGTTTCCATCATTTTTTCCATACAACGTCTGTACGAATTCGTATATACGAATACCCTATATACATATTCCGTCGAAATACGTAAAATTCCCGTAAATAGACACTGAAATTCAATGTGTCGAGGGTATATACGCCGTTAAAGCGCACAGACGAGTGAGAGCGGGAGAGAGAGAGAAAGAGAGAGAAGAAGAGTCCCCATGAATATTCCTTCACGTCCTAAACATTCGTGAAATTGAACGATTCCATATAAAAAGCGAGCTCGCATTGAATGGGGGGAAGTGAGGGTGGAGAGAAAGTGTGCGTCGACCGATATCCGGAGTAAATCACGGAATTTCGGAGCAAATGCGACGCGACGCGACGCCACGCCTCGCGCTCCGCGTCTGGATTATTCTGTGCGCCGTCTATCTTTTACGATCGGGAACTGACGCGAACGTAGTGCGACGGTGGTGGAAGTGGAGGAGAAGGACGCGTGGGTATTTATGGGTAAGGTTATCTAATTTTTGATGGAACCCCCGAGACAATATATGTATGGGATTCGAATAAAGTACAGAAAGATATTCGTGCGAGTTAAGTATGTGGACCTGGTGATTGACCAACGTTTGGTAGAAACACACAGGTACACTCTCACAATCACACAGTCAAGGTAAGTAAACGTGTGCATAGAGTATAATGTAAGTCTTTTATTGAATACAAATAATTAATATACGTCTTTACATATTGACGACCCGACAGAGCGATAAGGTGGCTGAGCCAGCGATGGCTCTAGTTGCTCGGAGGCTGACTCACATAACTCGCGTGGTGTGTGTGTGTGTGTGTATATATATATATATATACATATATGCCCTTCGTTTTTATTGCTTCGTGGGTGTTTGTGCTGTGGATGAGAGCGCAATCAAGTGGATAAAAATATCAATATTTTTTATTTTCGATGCGCTGTGTTTCTTTTGAATTTTAAATTTTAGCTTGGTTATTAATGTAAATAACACGGATTTTATGAAACGATATTGGTTTGGGTATACGGATTGCATAATTTTTCGTAATTTCGTATATATATATATATATATATCCTCTTTAAAAAAGTGATGGATGAAATCTGTCATCACAATAAGACTATTTTGATTGGTTGATGTTGATCAATTTGATTGGTTTGTGGAGAAAAGGCGCTAAAGATGAATACGTTTGAATTATTGAAATTGAACTTTAATAATTTTAAATATTTTAAGTTGAGAAACTAAATTAAAGTCGCATGAAAAATTATTATTATTAATTCGTTTATAAAAATTGTAGTAATGCCATATATTTACAAAATGACCATATTCCTAACCTCAATTATTCTTAAAATAAAGTGACGACGAGCTATATTGACTATAGGATTGTAAAATAAGAAAATTTAAATTGATTTATTTTAGCACTTTAATTAATGTATCTATTCTTATTATTTAATATTATTATGTATATAATTAATATTAGTTGAATATTTCTAATTGATATTAAACAATAGAAACTAAGTAATTCAAAGTGAAATTATGACTTTACCACAAAATTTAGTTCGTTTTAAAACAATTACGTATAGGTAGAGGCGATAGAGCGTTTCGCTTGTAAAAAGGGCACTAACATTTAATTTTCTATTGTTTTACAATCATTAAAAAAAAATAACATTAGATTTACAAAATTTAGAATAAAATAGAAGGTATAGAGCGCGCGAAGCGTGTTGAACGTAGCTAGTATATAAAAAGTTTGAAGTCTGTTCAATTTTATACATTATAAATGAAATGTAATGGAAATGTTGAGGAAATACGAAGCAATACAAATATATAACACGCATTATAGTTTGTCTATATAAGTTATAAATGACCATTAATTAAACGTATTTACGCGCAATTTTAGAAGGGCGAAAGCTAATGTCATTGCATTTAAAGAGGAGCGAACGAAACAATAGTTTATAAATGTTATATATTTACATATTTCTTTTGACGTTCTGTTCTACCTTGACTCCGTTTTGCTTACATGAGCAGTATAATCAGCTGCACGAAGAGCCGCACGTAGAATAATGGAGAAGCAGGAAAATAAACGTAGGTGTGTGTACTGATGTGTGTATATATAAAGAGGAGGTAATGTCGGGCACGCACGCGGATAAGAATATTCTAGGACATTGTCATATAAGAGGTCGAGATCGGGAGCTTGCTTACATAACTATTTATGTCTCTTTTTTTGTTGTGTACCGAAGCCATTTTAAAGAAGTTTTTTTTTTAATAAAAGATAAGCGCCAAATGTTTTTTGATAAAATATATGTTTGCTCGGAAAATCCGGTGTAAATTGTAAAGCAAAGACCATTTTTATTTTTATAAAGGGTTATATTTTCATTATAATAACTTTCACGTTGAATTCGTGCATTTAAATTCCCGAAAGAGCAGAAATTTAATATCTGTTTAAGAATTGTTTTTTATGTTGAGAACTTGTCTATTTTGTTAACAAAAATTAGTCGCACACAATGCCGTTAGCAATAGCTCAAATAAAATAAAGGAATTGAATTATTTCTATTTCCTGTCTATAAATGTAGATTACAGCAACATTTTAAGTGCGACCTATGCACGCAGCAATCATTCTTCTTAAAATTGTGTTACCGTTATGTTATTAACAATTGACAATAAAAAGTAAATAATCATATGAACTGCAAAGCTTAATTGCATCTATATATAACGTTGAATATTTATACAACACTAGCTACATAAAACGCGCTCCATGTTATACGATAATGAAGTAATTTTGATAAAAAAAATACTAAATTAAATTTTTTATCATTTCTGCTATTTGTACGTCAAATTTATGTATACAAAGTATATACATATATAACGGAATATAATTTCTCTAGTCAGATGTCAAAGCAAAACAAACATTACATCTGAGGTGCGAATAGCAAGAGCCATTTTTTATACTATTTTAAATATTCAATATTAAATACTCAACTCAAGAATTCAATTTTCAAAATTCAAACTCATTTGATTTTGGACCCTACTCTATATAATCCAATCAAATGAGTCAACAACTAATCAAAACAGTCTTATTGCGATGAAAGATTTCATTCATTACTTTTTAAACATCCGGACGATTACATCTTCAAAAGTGAACATCTCTGGTCCAATAAGTGTTATTTTTAATTAAAAAAAGGAAAATTCTATCAAGATTGTATAATCTTGCAGCAATATTGTTACAACATTACAATGAATAATTCTAACTAAAACATTTGCTTTGAAAAGCCGGATATCATGGTACGAGACAACATTGACTACAAGTTGTAACAAATGTTAATTAACCTAAAGAAAATATTGCCGTATCTTTCAAAGTAACATTGAGGCAATGCCATATAAATATTGAATCTTATATGGGTATTAACGATTCAAATATTAACTTTATCAATCTTATAGTATCAAAATGAAGAAAAAAGTTGAATTGATTTTGAACAATCGAGTGATGCTCCTGATGCGTACATTTGCATGACGTACATTTTTCAACGGGTCGGCCCTTATACATTAAACCATAAAATATTCTATGCTTACCTTGCATCCTGGTGAAGAGATTGTCGAAGGGGCTGCTGTCGAACCTAAACGGATGCCAGGGTCCGGGCATGGACTCGTCGATGTCGCTGGACTCGTCGAACAATCCCGGTCTACGGATTTTGGGCACGACGAGCACGAGTCCATCGCTGCTGTCATCGCTCTCCGACTCCGACGAGAAATCGCGCTTGGCACCTAGAAAAGAAGGATAGGAAGTCGATTAGAGATTTTGAGGTTCTAATAGGACATTTATACGACATAAGGATCATGTGAATGTTTTTTAGTTTTCTCTTTGTTAAAATTTAATATTTTTTATTATTTTAATACGATCATTTTTTATACGTTACTTAATTTCTTTTGCCTTTCACGCGCAACTGTACGCAATTAGTTCATCAACACTTGTCGACTTTGAAAAACATAGTCTTATTACAGAGGTAGAACTGCAAGTCGAATGCGTAAACACTGTATACAGGGTAAGTGTGATAATGGTCTTTCGCGGTGGTTCAGTAGGTTGTCGCGTGAAATTAAGAAGTTGCTGTGAATTGGAGTGAAGAGACGCACGTCGGTAGTTTGAAATAACTGAGCTATTTACCTTTGCTCTTGTTTGATCTACTTAACGTACTATTTTTGATCGAATGAAAATGTAGCATGACGTACTGTACACGTCAGAATATATAATTCAATTAGACGGAAATATACATGCAAACAGTAATATGATGTACAAAACAATTTTATGTTATATTATTGGATTTAGCAATAAGTACAATTATACTTCTACTAGATTTACTTCTAAAATAGATATATTTTCTAAAGTCTTCATGTTTAATTAATATTAATATAATACGATTAATGAATTATGCATAAGATACTGTATAATTAATAAAACCAGAATACCTAAGCTCGTCTCTAAGGAAAATCGATGTATAACTTAAAAGCAACTTCACCGTTCCATACCTATATAAATATACTCCACACGTAAAGCACATTTCCGGTCTCATTCATATATCTATATAATAATAAAACGATCTTTTCTCTTCTCATACGAAATTACGTATCGTACGAAAGTACGAATCTTTTCTCGGAACCTTTGGATTCGCAGAAAATTCCAACCCATAAAAGACAAACAACGCGAGACTCTATAAGGGCCATCAACATCGCTATATATATATAACAAAGTTAAGGTGATGTGACACCCACGCTTCTACTCAATTCTGGGTTCCCGTTTTTTCTCAATCAATTTTGAATTTTAAGAAGAAAAAAGGTTGTAAGTTTAGTGAAAAACTACAACATACCAAAGAGTTTTATTCTTTAAATTCAAAATTAAATGAGAAAAACGGGAACCCAATTTTGAGTAATAGCGTAGGTATCACATCACAACCAATGAGGCACGCGAGGTTTTGCCGCTTGCTCACGTCTTGATTGTGTTGTACGTCGAAAGAAATCGAAATTAATAACAGTCAAGGATTTTTCCTTCGCTAGAATGTCAATAATACATACACACAAAGAACGGCGCGTGATGGCATGGCAGGTATATAATAAAGTTTCGTCGTATACGCGCCGTGTTGTGTTCGCGGAGTGCAAAATCGTATTCCGATAACGAAATGAAGAGCCGAAATCACACGGCGTGTGTGTGTTCATATTTATAATCCAACGGGACGTGCGTGGCGTGTGTAATTATAGCGTCGTGGTTTGCTACTTTGAAAATGTATATATATATCGCGGGTTTAGGTGCTTTGAAAGCCACGCATTGGTGTATGTATGTATGTGCAGACGCGCAAAGGTATCCTCGATTCGTTAGAGCATTACTCTTTGACGCGAGTGCATATATGTGTATGAGAGCACTGACTACTCATAAGATGATCAAGTGCGTGATAAGAGTGCTTCTGGATTATTTCGGTTCGTTTTTTTTTGTAAGAAAAAGTGTATTAGTTAGTTCGATGGGAGGGAATTAGGTATAATTATAGATTTGGTATGAAAAGGATGAAAGTTTTTGTAATTTAAAATTTTCGTTGTTATCGGTAAGGCGCACAGAATAATGTACAGTTTAATATGTAAATTGGCATGTGTTTAAAGACATCAAATTATATTAATTTATTATGTATTTACTTGAAATATTTTCTATATAAAACTAGATGAGGTTGTCCATTAAAACATATTTTATTACTTTACAGTAGCTTCCACAAAATGTAAAATGATTGTCGTTGTTTTTCAAAACCAAAATTACAACACAACCTTAAGCTTAAAATACAAATCCATTGTTAAAGCAAAGGCCACTTTTAAACTTTTTTTTAACAACAATGAGCTTAAGTAAAATATCCAGCTCGAATATATATACGTATAATCGCACACCTCGCACATAATTACACGTAATTCACAGCGTCAGTTGGAAAATTACAGTTGGCTCTATTAAACCAGAGTAAATCGTTCACAGCACTGAAGTAAAAAAACACGTCGTTTCTCTCCTCTCTCGCGTACAATCGCGTCCAATTATCGCCAAAAATCGTCGACTTGATTATACCTCGATACGAAAAAATTTTACATCTCTCCTCACAAAAAAGAAAAAAAACTTTTACTCGTGTACCCTCAAGAAGCTCACGAACGAAAAGTCCACGAATATATTAAACACGAACCGGAAACGGTCGGTATATATATATATATATATATACCTATACACCTATCGAACGTTGGTGGCAATTCGAAACAATTTCCGGCACGCGCACATGTACATGTATGTATAGCTTCAACTCGCTGCTAAAAAAAGGTGTGCACAGCCGAGAAATGCGCGTGAATTATGTAGCTGCTGTTGCACACGTGTCTGTATACATACATTATATACCTGTAGACGCAGGAAGGAAACGCGCTGAGATGCAATCGAGCTAAAGAGGAAGATTTTTTCAGCCGCGGGAGTTATAATGTATTGTATGTAGGTGTCTGTGTATGCGCTTGTGTATATACGGCTATACTAGTGGGTAGCGCACGTGTCACCGTGTGGGCGTAATTCGGTTAAGGGTCTGAGCCGGAGGTTAAGTAGGGTATTATCTCTCTTTATTTCGGGGGGAGAGGCTGCTTGCAGGATGCTCATGAGCTTCCGCTCTTTTTTTCTTTCCTCTTTTCTTTCAGCTGGACTATAACTGTGCTTCTTTCTCGGCCTCCCGCGCGCGTGGCGTGTAAGCGCCAAGAATGCAGCTGGATTATTCGAGATCCTTCGAAAATAACGTCGGAAGCGGTAGTTTGGCAAATATTGAGGGATTTTTTTTTCTTTCTATTCTTTTTGCTTGTAAATTGTTTTATATCGATAGAAATACAAATAATTAACGCATTATGTAATATCGGAACTTGTTTTTTTTTTTTGATAGAATAAATCAATCGAAAATAGAATATTCTGTCGTTCAAAAATTTTACTAAAAAATTAAATTAAGAACAAAGATATATACTGTAGTATGTATTTATTATTTTCGAAGGATGTAATAATGAAAACACAGTGATGATAAAAAAAATTTTAATATACAAAGACAACAGGCACTACATTAATTATTTTCATATACCTATATATGTATAAAGCTATTTTACATTTCTGCGTTGCGTATATGCATACATACGTCAAAACGACTGTCCAGAAAGGCTTTCAACTAAAATACTGAAAAGCCGAATTTAATATTGCTGGTATATTGCAGTAACATACGTCTAGATTAAAATTCACGTACACACGAATTTTTCAATTTTATATATACCCATGTATATAGTATTGCATTCGTAAAAACGTCATATGCGATATTCAAATTCTCTCTTCCCGCGCATTTTTTCAAATATTACATCTCAGTAGCCGCGTCCGTCGAAAGCCAGCAGTTCGTCCACGCAGCGGAACGAATTTACCTTTCCTCGAGAGTACATACCTATATATAGGTATACTGGTCGATGAAATCGTATTTATATGCTGCACGCGGCTACAACATTGTTGTCCCGCGTGCGCGCACACGCGTATAGAGAGAGCGCCTTCATTAAAAACCTATCCGCGAATCCATACGGAAAAAAAGAAGAGAGAGAGAGGAATAAATGGACGACACATGGCCCGAATATATCTGCGCGAGATTTGACGTTTCGCACGCGGCTTGTAATGAATATACCGTGCGGAAAGGTATAATTACATTGTTGAATCGAATGTTTTTTAACGAAGCTCGCGCGTGTATGTCGTTGATATTGTTAGCACGAATACTTTATACTTGCGATAAAGCAAATATTATTGACTGATGAAATGCAGGCATATCACGCGAGAGACATTGTCAATGATACTTGATAAATGATTAATAAACCGCGGTGAACTGACTGCCAGTAGCTCAATCGTTTATTATTTAATGTAAATTCGTATATGTAGCGCATTTTCAATGACTTTATTATATTGTATATAAAATATTGTTTAATAATGCAGTAGAATTGAAAATGTACCTATAAGATTGTCAAATTGAAACGTTATAATCGCATGTGACACACTTATCAAATAATTGTCCATCAACCCGATCATTTTCTATATGTTATGCGTATAGAAAAATTAAATATATTTAATATATTACACCGAGAAATAGAAGCACTATCGCACCAACCAAATCGCGCACAAATAATCATCGTCATCGACGCTTAATATTATTATTATTATTATTATTATTATTATTATTATTATTATTATTATACATCGCACGTCGAGGTACGCTGACGACGACGACGACGACGATGTCGTCGTAAAGAGCTGCTTGCAAGCGCGACACTGCTCCCCACATACAAGGCGAGCGAAATAATTGCACGTCCGTCAGCCAAGCTTCTCCCCTTCTCTCTCTCTCTCACTCCTGACCAAGAGAGAGAGAGAGAGCATACGCGATTGTCCAATGATCCCGGGGGCCGATTATCCAATTTGCGCTGATCGCTGTCAACCCGCGTGCGCGCGCGCGGGCTCGCAAGCCTGAACTGACGTGGAAGTCACTTCCAGGCAATTTGTCACGGCTCTTTGACGCGATGACACTCTCACTCGTGCCTGCCCCCGCCTACATTTTCCAGTGGTTTTCGGGAATTTAAGGGGGCCATGGCGAAGGATACCTTTTCTTTTTTATTTAATTTGGACGCTTATTTGCTATCTAGAGCTGAATGTGATGTGGAGTATATATATAGATGAGGATTTGTGAGTTGTTAACGATAGGGAGGTATATAAGAGTGGATGTATTATTTGGGAGAAGAATGAGAAGTGAATATGGTTTCTTTCGAATGTAGTAGTGTAGGACAATGATTCGATGTGCGTGTGTGTGTGTGTGTATTGGTCGGCGCAACGAGTGAAATTTCATCTCGTTCGAAGGGATTATTATTGTACTTGCTGTACAATGAAAGACGGCCATTATCCTTTGTGCGATGATTCTTTGACATCAAGAAATGATGTCGCTCGAATTGTACGATAATTTCGTCTGTTAAAGATATGACTTGTGTAATAAAAGAATATTACCCGCTGAGCTTCTGGGTTCACTGATTAATTTGGGGATATGACGATGATTTATATTTGGGAGCTATATATGTATTAATTCAAGTAAAAGAACGTTTTTTTTTCAAAATAAATGACTTATTTGTGTTATTTAAACACAAATTTAAGTAAAATGTATTCTCACTGATTAATTGTCAACTTGGTTGGCATGCACCGCAGGTATTCCATTTGCTTTTGAAATGCTTTTATCTGAAATTATTCTGCTATCTTTAGAGTTACAGGCTGTAATCTCAACGTTGATGTTACACGGTACAATAATAATATATTCAGTTGCTATTTCAACTTAATTATATTACATTTGATGAAAAATTTTCCGCATATTTTATATTATACACATAATATGTTTCACTGATTGAAGTGATTTCAACAATGAATTAAAATGTAAATAATACTTTATCCCGCGTATTAAAGTGTAATTTTAAAATTTAAACTCTGATTTTTTTTAAAAGGATTCCGGGTAAAACGCTTCTATCGTGCGCAATGGAGTTCACATAGCAGGTTTAAAAAATGAATGAAAAAAAAAGAGGAGCAGAGATAATTGATCACGATATTCGATTTCCGACGATAGAGACGTGTAAGGTAAAAATGGTTTGTGGTGCGGCGTATTGAAAAGTAATAAAGCACCGAGAGCTTATTAAATTTTTTCGATACATTCGCACGGTAAAAGGCAAGCTTTGGGTTATCAATTTTCATAAATTTTGCAAGGATTATCAAGTTTCCGAAGCCATACAAAATGCAAAATATTTTTTTTCATTGAATCCAGCGCCAGACGATAATTTATATTATATTGATAAATATAAAAAATGTATTATCTTTTTATAATAAAAAAAATTGTATTTTTAATTTTTCAATTAATCATCAATAAATCAATCCCTTGTAGATACAATACAATGCAAAAATTATAAATTAATGTTCGATAAAAGTTTAATTATATATATACGTAACTAAAGTGATCTCCATCAGTAGATACACACCGGACATAGTCAGACCCATATATTCGCGAATGTCAAAGATTATCTCATGATTTGTGAACATTATTTCTTAGTTTTTATTCCATTTATATACGCCTACCTCCCAATACTATTTATTATCACAGAAAAAACTTTTATCCCCATCTTGAATAATTCACGTACGCATCTACAACTAAGCATATAGAAAACAAAATTTAATTTTTCCCAGCTCTAAATATCGTCACCGTACCCACACCATCACCACTGTGATCAATCCATCGCGAATAAAAAAATCCGTCGATGCGAAAGGACATACTACATTCCATTACTAATCAATGCAACAGCGCAACCTTCAATCCCCCGACGTCGGGGAAAAAATATATGCGCCCTCGTAATAACGCACGTCGCGTATAATGCACACACAAACCCGTCGCTCTCTCTCTATGTATAACGTCAGAATCGAAACGGACATGTACACCGCCGCCGCTACGATCCCGAAATATCCGTCCTTTTTTTCCAAATATATATACAAGCACACTACAGGTCGCCTCGTCACAGAGACAAACACGACAGAGAGAGACCGCGGGGTGCACGCGGGTTTATGAATAAAAAACGAGTGTATACGTCATTGAGACTCGTCGGAGCGCACGCGCTTCCGCGACCTCGTATATATATACACACACAGTTTTCCAATATACAAGCACACACATATAAACATGTACATATATATATGTGGAGGATAAGGATTTCCCGAAAATACATACGCCACGGCCATTTCTCTTTATGCAAATTTCGTGCCTCTCTCCGCCCTGGAAATTGGCACGCGACGCGACGCTGTTTTCGGGGGGAAGCTGCTGCTAGTGGTGAGAGAGAGAGAGAGAGAGAGAGAGTAAGAGCTGACGCGGCGTGTCGTTGACCTCGCGTGTAGAGCTCGTATGTATATATATATATATATGTATGTATGTGTGCACCATATCGCATACAGTGGGTCGTCGTCGTCGTCGTCGTTGCTGCTGCCGCCGACGACGAGGCGCTCACCTTATACGTCTTTTGCAGCGAGTCGGGTGAGAGAGCGCGACCGAGCGTTACATAAATTTTGGCCTTGAGGAGTGAGAGAGAGAGAGAGAAAGAGAGAGAGAGAGAGGCGACGACGACAACTCGAGTGCCCTTACATAAATTCTCTACACTAGTGTGTGTGTAGGGTGAGCGTTTTTTTTTCTTGAGATAGAGGGTGAGGCGATAAATTTTTCAATTATGCGAACCGCGCGAAATTTTTTATCGGCAGCGGCAGTGACCGAGTTTTTTTGGGTGGAGAGAGAGAGAGAGAGAGGATTCTGGGGATGGTTTCACACTCGGAGGCTTCTTTTTGAGATTCTTAGAAGGCTCTTGCGACGGTGGAATGAGTTCGGAGGGTTGATGTAATTTAAGCTTTTGTTTGCTGTACGGCCGAGTTGATTGGGTTTGAAAATAACATTGAGTGGTATATGTACATGGTGGTACTGCTGCTGCTATGGTCGTGGGCGAGAAAAAGAAAAAAATTGTTTGCCTGGGAATTCATAAAGGCGCCTTTTAGCAAAAGTTATATATACTATGGATAATAATTCATTGTGAGAGGTGGTTCCGTGTATATATATATATATATATATATATATATATATATATATATATAGATAAGAGCACTGTGCGCGTGGGGAATAAAAGTTTATTTACGACAATGTGATGTGGGCGAAGAGTATTTCTCGCATAAGTAGGTTAAAAATTAAGCTTCAAGCTTAATTATACGCACACTAAATTATATATATCTACTTAAACATACATTTGAAGATTTTAGTCTACATTTATAATGTTATACATATGACAGTATCACCTTTAATTCGCCTCACTAACGCAGAGGAAAAACGGAACGCTATATATATATATATATATATATATGCAAACCAGAATTCACACTCGAAATTACAAAGTGACGTAGTTATAACTGTGTAACGATCAAGTTACGCTTGGTTCTCTCTCTTTCTCTCACTCGGTCGAATTGCACCCACACATACATACATACATACATATCGTGCGAGAGGAAGGAAGGACTTTAACGAAGTCATCGCTTTTGGAGCGCGGCGATTAGCGCGCGTGCTCTAGTGGCTTTGAAATTTTGAAGTTGCCCTTTTCTCTCTCTCTCTCTCTCCCTCTATAAGCCGAAATGGACTTTTCGAGCTGTGCATCAAAGGATTGACGCACGCGTGTGTCGGTGATCACTTGAAATTTTCAGTGGTTTTTCAAAACGACGTTTTTTCTTTTTTCAACGCGTGGTACGCGTATATGCGTTGTTAAGGACGCGTATGGGACGTGTAGTGATGTATATATATATGCGAAAAGAAATCACTGCCGCTTGACAAGCGCATCGTTCAATTAACAAGTCTTTTTTGAATGCGTAAGCGGTTTTTTTTGGGGATATGGAGGTCAAGGCTTTCTTTTTTCCCAAGTGGGGTTTGAATATATCATAGTTGTTTTGGTAAACGAGGATCTATAGAGAAAGGCGTGTGGTGGTGTGGAAACCGTAGTTTTATTTTTAAACAAGTTGTTAAAGTCTGTTAAAGTGATTTCTACGAATATTATTGACGATTGCTTTTACTTGAAACATTTAAACCATGGTTTGATCTTCAATTAACAATATTGACCAATTAATGGTCTCCTTAAATGTCAGGATTTATTGGCTAATAAATTAGATAGAATTGAACGTATTACAGTTTTCATTACATTCCACGAAATTCTGATTCTTTAACCGCTCACTCAAAGATAGCGCAACGAATAAAAGTGCTTCTATAAAAAATTCACCGTTATACCCACTAACGAGTCGACGTTATCCCAGTTACTCTTCAATAAATCGGATCAGTTCCACGTATACCAATCCCAATTCAATCAGAAAAATTCCTTGTTTCTCGTGGCTAAAACTGACACAACTTACAGCGTGCGCACGTCTGCTGCACTCTATAAAAAAAAAGAAAAAAAAACAGTCAGTCGCGTGTGCATACCAGCGATCAATCGAATTCCCCCTCTTTCTCTTTCTCCCTGCAGCGCGTGTGTCTAGCCCAGAAAAACAAGCTCATTATCGACGTCGGCGGCCTTAGTACTTTTGATTTCCTCGAATCGTACCTACCTACCTACACGTACCTATAACGTACGTACTTTACACTCACTCACATCCATCCACCTACCTATACACACGTATGTGTAGGTGCGGACGCACGTATGTGTATATATCGGATTACCGTGCGGCTTTCAATCGAGCGCGTCGAGCTTTTCCGGCTGGCAAGTGCAGCAGTATATAGCAGGGCAACGGCAGCAGCATTCCCTGCAGCGTAGCTCCGTAATTAGAGTTAATTAGGTCGGCGCACTCGCCGCGTGCTCTCTCTCTCTCGCTCTCTCTGTCGACCGCGTGCGCAAGCTCTCTCACTGTGCGAGAGTATATACCTATGGGAGTGTAGCGACCGTATGTGGTCCATATTTTCCCGATGCGCGCGGAGAGAGAGAGAGAGCCACGGCCTCGGGGATATTCTTACGCGCCCTATGGTCGACACACACACACGCGTGTGTATGTTGTTTTCTGTGGGTCATGTATAGAGATATAGGTATGGTTAGTCGTGATACTGCTGCTGACGGTGGTTTTGGATGGCTGATGCTCGTAGTTGTAGTGGCGTTTGGTTATGGTATAGTGGAGAATTGAGGATTTTCTTTTTGCAATGGCGGTGAGTTGCTAGTTCGTATTTTTAGCGACGATTGCATTAAATAATATAGCTGCAGGATATTTTTTGTAGGTAGTGGATCTTTTTTTTTGAGCGTGCAAAGAAATGTGAAATGAGAGTATTTTTTTTGGTGGAAATTTATGGTGATATTTATTTGAGTTATTGTTTTTTTCTAATGTTTTTTTTAGATCGAATGTTGACCGTTGCATTTTTTTATAATGTATTTTTTGGGATAAAATATACTTTAAATTTTCATTTCTGCGATAAACTATTTATAAACGCATTTAATTATCTCGTAGCTATACAGTTTTCGAAAAATGAGCTACAATGCAAAAAAAAAAACGTAATGAATATTGGTAAAATAACATTTTTGCATGTAACGGTATGTTAAACGAAAAATAATTGAAAAAATTTTAATTATCTAATATTGTATGAAAAATTCTGCAAATTCTTTAGAACTTTTAAAAATATTTCACAATTTTTCAAGGTATTTTTAGTACCGTAGAAATAAAAAAGTTTGACATTTTCGGAATAACTAATAAACTTAAATTTGCACCTAATTATATTGGAAACATGGTAAAAATATAGCTGAGCTCCTCTAATTTTCTCAATTATTTTTCCCGTTAAGTATAAAGATGTAGTGATTAATAGCCAAGGCTAACTGGCCAAAGACTACATGACGGAACGAAAATCGGATGCATCATCTTTCATAACGCATAATAGTTCAACGTTACTCGCAGCTAAAGTCAGTGAGTAATTGCAATTTGTATTTGATTGAGTATTATAAATTTTTACTAAAAAAAAAAATTATATTTTAGTTTTTATCTTGCTAATTCACTGTACTACATCTATGCTATACAATTAATTTACTCACCTGACTATCAAAGTAGCTATATAACTGAAATAAAATTTAACTTGATTCGTGCGCGGTAACGTTATACTTTTGTATATATATATATAAAATTTGTCATCGTCCAAATATAAAATTTCCGGCAATTCAACAAAGTTTATCCACACCGCTGTTTATTTTCATACAAACAAACACAACCGCCGACAGTATATATAACGCTCAGGTAAATTTGCCACCCTCTCCAATTACCCCACCTCTACATACACGCGTACCACCACCACCACCATCTAAATAATCCAACGTTACCGTTAATTCCACGTATCGATCGTCACTAGAGGGGGAAAAAAGCCAAGTAAACCAAACGACCCTATGACACTTCGACATATACACAGTCACACACACATTCACCTGCAAAATTCATTCCCCTTCCTCCACCAAGCTCATCGGTCTCGGTATTTTTATAGAGCCAACGTGTGCGGCCTACATATACGAACGATCTGCGCGCACGTTGAAGTCATCGCTCGGGCCATATAGTCGCGGCGAACAAGCAACAACCGCAGGGGGACACGAGCGATCATCGTCTCCTCTTTGCTCTGTACGTATATATGTGTGTGTACGTGTGTACTCTCCTCCTCTTCGATTGGACGATTCGCGATGAACGGGAGGAGTACGACGGGAGGGTCGACAGCCAATTTTTCCCCGACGTCGCCGCGGAAATTGATTCATAAGTGACGCTGTCAGTGAGGGAGCATATATAAGGCATAGGTGTGTGCGGATATGTATAGGTGACGCGTTCGGGGAATTGCCGACTGAAAGATTAATCATAATCAAGAGAGAGAGAGAGAGAAGCTTTGTAGAGTGGCCTATACCTTCACCTTCTTTTCCGGCGAAGCGTATAATGAATTTATATAAAGAGTAGGAAAGAGTGAGTGAGTGAGAGAGAGAGAGAGAGAGACGAAGGTGCGCGCGGTTAAATTTGTACCTGTACATCCGTACATGTGCATGTATACGTATAAGTACTATACAGTTGCATTATATGTAAATGTGTAACGGGTTCTTGCACTCCGTTGGAATGAAAACGTACGCTATGTGTTAAAATGCCATTTTAAATATAAAAGATTGGTAGATAGACGCGTATGTGTCATTCCTAGTAAGAATTAATCAATTTGTTGTATGTATAAGAGCGTTTTTGTGTATAGATGATGTGCTATAGGTGAAAAAGTAGATATATATATATATATATATATATATATATATGAATAGTTAATATGCTTTATTCTCTAAACATTGTTCTTATGTATAAAAAGATTTTCTATTAATATAGCGTTGAGCGATGAAACATTAATGAAAAGATTTGTATATTATATATATTATATATAACGCTCGTATATAAGCGTGTCTCCTTTCATCGATTCACGACATTACATACACGCGCAGCGGTCTTGCGTTCATAAAAAAAATTCTATATCCAGAAGCGTAGGTACAATAATAAGAAAAACCCCTAATATATGCAAATCGCGATCCGCGATGATGTATCAACGCAAACCAACTGTACCCCAGAATTAATATATATATATTTGCGAAAATGTAATACACATATACACGAGGCCAAGCTGACGAGGGTCTCTCCGCTTCTTTTTATTAAATTCGCACGCGCGCGCTCGCGAATGGGACGCGTGCACACTTCTTTTTACTACTTTATACATATATATGCTATATATAATATAATACTCGAGTCGAGGCGACTGCTGCTCTTGGCTGTGCTGTCCTTCTGACCTAGCGACGCGAAAATGAAATTTTCTACGTCTCGTCGTAGTAGTCATGATGGCTCGCGCGATTTATATACGCACGCACGCATACGATTTATCTGCGACAAAAAAAGAAGAGGATAAGAAGAAGAAGAAGAATAAAGAAAAACCTAAGGGAATAGCGTTAATAGCGAGATTCGTCTTGGTACACAATACACCGTGTGGCAGTGTTATGTATGTGTTGGTTGTATATATAAAACGTATATATACGACTAATCGCTCTATTCTTCGCCTCCTTATTGCCAAGTCCGCTCGCGTGTCCCATTACGCGCGCGCGCGTTTGTTCCGAGCTCGCGCACGCGCGGAAACACACAGCGTGTGTATATATATATAAGGTACTGCGACTCGAATCCTAAATCTCCTTCCTTCTTTTTCTTGATCTGCGAGATATTGTATATATACACACACATACTATAATGTGGAGAGAGAAAAAGAGTAAGAGAGGGAGAGAAAAAGCTATGCCCGTGTATCATCGTCGTGATACTACTCGGTCCGCGCGAGTCTTATCTGCGTCTTATTTATATACTTTGCTAAAGCGGTATATGTGTGTGTGTGCGTACTAACAAATGGACTGCGAGTTTATTTTGTTATGTGTGTGTTTGATGAAATATATTAATATATATTTTTTTCTTTTCGTGCGGCGAGGTGTTGGGATTGTTAATGCTGCAGCGGTAGCTCGTAAATTTGCGGTTAATTGGTTGGGTTATTAAGATTTTATATGGTATTAGTGTATATATAGTTTGATGTATTTCTTATCAAGAATTCAGAACATTTCAGATAGACTGCGTGACATAACGATGTTAAACAATGGTTATAGTTTTTGCCACTTAACGCCTGTAAGTAGAGTAATTATGTTAAAAACTGATCATTTTTCAAAAGTGTTTATAGTAATATTAAAGCTTCGTTGATTTGAGTATCGAGCTATATGGATAACGTATCAATTAACGCTTATAAATGTATTTACTTTTATAAAAATGACCCGTGAAAATTATAGAACTATTGACTGTACAGTAACCAGAAGTAAACTACTGTTTTAGTACAAGTAAAGAGCATGAACTTGTTATAGGACTTATTATGAAATTGAAGAGGATATAACGAGAGTCTCTCTGAACGCATGTATGTACATATATACACATACACGCACTACACTGCGAGTCTAATCGACTATAATTTCACTCCCGTACATAGTTTACGTAATGACTTAATCCCAGCTATCTACATCTGTAATCCGCACACACGTATACACGCATAATATAAAATCTATATCACGCATACACACACACACATGTACAACAGAATTGTCTTCTCCATCCCCCTCTAAACTCTCTCTCTCCCACCGCCTCCTCCTCATCATCATCCCCCGTCGCTAATTATTTTCCTCGACAGTTACTCAAATAATTAGCCTCGCAGTGAACGCCCGTCCCGAACTATATCGGCTTTCTCTCTCTCTCTCTCTCTTCCTCCATAGAGAAGCACACACAGTGTGCGGGTTGCGCTTCATA
Source organism: Torymus tubicola (assembly GCA_035583055.1). NCBI lineage: Eukaryota > Metazoa > Arthropoda > Insecta > Hymenoptera > Torymidae > Torymus > Torymus tubicola. The sequence goes on along the minus strand of JAWWEQ010000010.1, from coordinate 29,282,119 downwards.
CACTATATACTATATACCACTGCCGCATATACCGCTGCCGACGCCAATTAATTCGTCCTCAATCCGCGCAGCCGCGCGCGTATATGCATAATATCTCGGCACTGTGCAAACCCTAATACATCGTGTCCCGTGTATGTGTGTGTGTGTATATATATATATGCGATGCAGCACGGTTGCTAATTTATTAATACGTCTTGCGCGCGCGCTCGCCACACCACGATGATCTCTATATAATGTGCCCTCAAGGACATAAGCGGGTGAGGTGTATTATATTATATATATATAAAATACGTGAGAAGATATAATGTGAAGGTCAGAAGGACACAGACGTACAGATCGTTTTTATCCTTCACACGCGTAGATATGTATATATAGAGGGCCGCTGTGGGTCGCGCGCGCGCGCGAGCGCATTTGTCATCGTTATATACCTACGCGCGCGTGCGCCTCGCTGCTCTGTTTATCGGTGGTTGATTAACGAGGTGAAATATGTCCTGGCGCGGTATAGCGTCGAGGTGGCTCTCTCTCTCTCTCTGTGTGTACACACACGTGGAGTAATAGATATTTGGAGGAGACGCGAGGAGGATAATGGGAGAGCTTTCTCTCTCTCTCTTGCTGGTTATGGGGGAGAGATTCATAGGTTTCTCGTGTCCTAATTGTCTAATGTTGTGCGGGGAGAATATAAGTAGTGGGAAAAATTTTTGCGAAATACGTGTGGATATAAGTGAATTATTGATTGAGTTGATAGGTAGTTTTTTTTGGAGCTGGGTAGAATAGTTACGAAGTTGAGGAGCGAAGGGTTTTGAAATATTTAATAACTGTCAATGAAGTTTATTGAAGTGAAAGGATTAAATAAATTATGGATTTCCTTGCGGATAACCGGAAGAATTTCATATATATAAATGCATTTGATGAGGTTACGGGAGAATCTTCGATATTTATTAAATTTTTGTAAAGCAGATTTCAAATTTGAAAAACTGAAAAATTCAATTTGCTTTGGTCTCGTTCGGAAATTCCGTGGATATCGCTCGAAAAACTGAATCGGATGATCGACACCCAAATTGACAAAAAGGGGATGTCTCGTTTGAACAGGTATTTTTAAAATTAATTTACGAACTTTTTTTTTCAATATAGATTAAATAATATTATAAGCGTTAATAATGTTTCATAAAATTTTACAAAAATGCCATTAAATAATTATTAATTTACACAATGACATAAAAAGATAATGATTTTTAATTAAAAACTCCATAAAGATTTTCCCCACACTTAAATAACGTTCTTAACAATCGTTCAATCCTACGGCTACTCTGCTTATACCCCGTAATCAAAAGACGAGCGTAAAGTCTATAATCATACCAGCGAAGAGGATAAGTATATTTCGTACCTATATATATATATATATATATACCCACCGAATCGTCAGCCGTTCGATCGATTACTCTCCTCGAGCTACGCCGACAGGTTTTATAACGAAGAGACCTTTATAACTCGGAGGGACAGGGTGAAGGTACTTTTCTATATTTTCCAACCTTTCATTATCCGTCGCTTTGCTTTTCGTTTTCTCTTCGCTTACGCTGCACGAGCTTCGCGAAACTTGCGCCACGTTGGATGAAAACAAAAAAAAATTCCCATAGTTCCTGTTCAGCCAGCTGTGCTTTTTCTTCCTTAAATCGCTGGAATATAATTAATATGAGAGGGAGAGAGAGAGCAGAGAAAAATGGTCGTCAAGCTGTTCTGTCGAAGACGGGTAAACAAGCGACACAAGGGGAGAGTAGTGAAAGGGGAATGTCTATATATAACAGTCATTAACGTCCGTTTAAGATATTATTCCTGCAGAATATCGTCCTCTTTTGTCTTAAATAGTTCGGTTTTATGGAGCTTTTCAATGCGGAATGGTCCTGTAAAATTCCATTAACGGTCTTCTGGACGGAGAGAAAAGGAGAGAGAGAGAAAATGCAAAATTGTTGATAAATGAAGTTATTCATAACTGTAACGGTAGCGTCTCGTATACTGGAGTTAACTAGACGTTAAGCTGTTTTGCAAATAAAGGTCTGATTCAGTTGAATATTTATTACAACTTTGAATTCTTTTTACTTATGAGATAAAATATGAAGTAGAATGTATAAAATTTTCTAATAATACTTGTATGTAATAACAATTTCCTAGTATAGCATAATATCCAATAAAAACATGCCCTTATTATATGCTTCATTGAAGGACAGAGATATAAGTACATTTTAAATATATATAACATTTTGAGTCGCTTATATCTAAATAAAAAAGTAATATGTTCTTGCAGATGTCAGTACCCCTCATTACATAGAAAAATCATCTCGCCTTCGCCATAACTAATACACTTTTCATTAAATGTCGACATATACAAACCCACTCGCATCCTATACCACTACAATTTTCCATCCAACGCCCCCTCCCAAAAATTATCCACCACCGTCGTACTAGCAACAATTATTTTTAATCTCCCAACAACCAATTCGCATAAACAACATAGCCAGCCAAAATTCATTCCATTATATATACGAAAACTACTCGATCCATTTCGTTCCCTATCCCCGACCTCGACTACCTAAGCTTTACGACTTTACTTGCCTTCGCCAGGAAAAATCATATCCCCCCCTCTTCCTCTCGCTTACACACAACACGGAGGCACACAACCGCGTGTGCACGATAAAGGGACGCGTCTACTACTACTACTACTATACTATTATATACCGTATACACAACGCCGCCAAAAATTAAGAGAATAGCGTGACGCCGTCAAGTTTCGTATAATCTCGCGGTTGACTATCTCTCTCTCTCTCTTGCTCCCTTCTCCCCCCCCCCAAGTGCCTCTTCTGGCTTATGGGGTCTCTTCGCGTGCGCGTAGGCGATACACGCTCGCGATAGCCGAGGAGAGAGGCACGCGTGTGTGTATATATATACATAGACATACACGTGCACGCGCGCGTGGAACGAACTTATCTGCGCGACAATTTATCGCGCGACCGAGTACAATTACCCTCCTCCTCCAACCCTTGATGTGTGTATGGGGGAGGAGGAGGGGGAGGACACGCAGGGAGAGTACACCTGCAGTGTCGCCGGGGGTAGACGAACTGCGAGAAGCGAGTGTGTATATATATATATATATAGAGAGAGAGAGAAGGGCGCATGGGATTGAACGGTTGGGGAAAGCGCACGCTTTTTTTTGGAGGGGAAACGGTTGCGTGCATGGTTGTTTGTATATATAGAGGCGCATGAGTGTAATATGTATAATGGTTATTGGGAGGTTGAGGAGAAAGCTGCGTTTCCGGTAAGTATGTCGGTTGATGTTTATGTGCGTTTATATATATATATGGGATTGTTTGAGATATTGCTGGGATTAAAGAATTATTAGTATTTATATAATTTGATCTGACTACAAGGTGATTGATGTAACTGTATAGTATAAGAGGGAGATATAATATAATGTAAAGGTCCATGTAAAAGTTCATTAGGATTTCTTCATTTTGATTCATAAATAATTCAACGCATTACAATGCGTAGAAAAATTCGTTGCAATTAATTCGCACAAAAAAAAGGCATATCTGTATACTACAATCTGCGTAATATTTTTCCTTTAGACCGAACAGCATTGTCTGTCCTGTTTTGTTCTTCTTTTTTTTTTGTTTTGTTAAAAAACAGCTCTTGTGCAAGGAGAAACCGCGCGCGAGCGACGGCCGACTTTGATGATTATCCGAGCATTTTGCTTTATTATTGAGCCCTGGGCTCTTTTATTCGACGCCGACGAGGGGCTTTTGTTTTCGCAGCATTAAATTGATGCTCCCGTGACAAATGCATGGTTATTGGCGCGTGTTTGATGTTTCGATGGTATATATATATATATATATATATATATAAGCATCAGGCGTTCTTTTTTCATGTTCTCGAAATACCGTGATGAATAATTATCGGAAAATTTTGGTCGAATATTATATGTATTATACAGGATATGTTATTATAATTAGTAAACCAAAACTTGATTTATGAATGAAAGAAAAGTTGTTTGATCATTTACAACGTAATAAAGTTTTTAATTTCAGTTTAATTTTGTATTTATGTTATATTTTGTGATACTATGGTGAATTAACATTTCGGCGAACCTGACTTATAATAGAATGTTATCATTATCCGTAAATTAATATTGCGAAATTCATAAACAATTTGCTACGTGGTTCGGGTTGCTTAATATACGAACATTATATAGTTTGATTAATCACCTGCAGCTTATATGTGTATATTATACGTTATATGTAAATTATGAAGATATCGACAGTGCGAATCAAGATATACTTTCACCATCGCTTGTAACAGTAGTATTGGGAATAGACGTTATTTTATAAGGTCAAGGATAAGAGCAACTTTGGACTTAACACAGGTGCTTAGCCAATTATGCATTGTTATATATCTAACAATTACAGCTATATATAATATTATTAGTTATAAATTATTTATAATAATTTTTTATATATAAAATAAAAAAAAAGTAAACGTAAAAATTTACATTGAACGACTGAATTATTTTATTTATAAAGATTTTTTTTCCTCAACAAAAGTAGGGAAGACTTAATATTCATTCGGGTACGTTGAACCGTATAATTCAATTCGGTACGCGGGGCGGAAAATTATGCAAATCCGCCGCAAGAATTCGGCATCAATTTTATGGCAACGCATTACGGGCGCGCCACTCGGCTTGTGTGCGCACACATACACACACACACACTCTCTCCGTATAACGAAATTGCCGAAACGATAATCTTCCGGCTGAAAATCAAGCTTAATGCACCTGCGGCTGCTGTGGCGGCGGGCGTACGACTAACGTTACATGGCTATACCAGCTATATGTATGTATATATGTATATGCGTGTATATATATATAAAGTAGGAATGCTGGATAGAGCCATGAAGAGAGTAATAAAGGGAGAGAGAGAGTAAGAGGAAGACGGCGAAAAACGAATGAGGAAGGCATCGAAACGATGAACAAATGGAGATGGTGAGCGAAAGAGAGAAAGGTCAAGAGCCAGTGCGAAGAAAAAAAGAAAATACACGTGCTATACGGAAAGTATAAGAGAAGCCAGACTGACGAAATAAAAAGTCAGGAGTGAGGAGGGGAAAGAGCGAACGAGAGAAGGGGAGCAGACGGAAAATGTAATGAAAGAAGGAAAGAGCGCGAGATAAGTGAATGAGTAAGTAAAAAGAAAACGAAGGAAACGAGAGTGTAGGGGGGGGGGGGGGGGCGGAGGTTGGAGGTATAACGAGGGATTTCACAACGCATATATATACATATACATATCTATATACGTACGGCGCTTCCTAAGTAATGAAGATATATGTATTACCGGCGTATATGCGCGTGGTTGCAGATTCGTTTTATCATTATACGTGTACAGATATATATACACAAGTGGTATACAGGAGTGTTCCAGTTTCGCGCGCATAAGGAGAAATCTGAAGGGTACGTGTATATTCTCTCTCTTTAGCGGGTGGACTTGATTGATTGGTCCGTCACTACGTGTATATACTTTAACTTTATATATGTATACGTATGTATATATATGTAGGTATAATATATGTGTTCGCGAAAAAATGATTCGCGATGCGAATTGTATATAATACGCATTACAATGCGGGAGTTGTGGCTGGCGCGAGCGTTATAGTAAGATTGATGGCTTCATGCGTATTGTTCCCTCGAAGTATATATATATGTATATAGGAATTAGCCTGTGCGAAGTTTAGCTTGAACTCTATAGTAGAGAGGGAGAGGGAAGTTTGAAGGGAACTCGTAGGCGTGTTATAGGCTTATTCGTTGTTACTTTGAGGAGTTTGTAAATTTTTCGTTTTTATACATACACTCGAGATGATCAGTAGATGCAAGCTGTTTTGTGTGTGCAAAAATTGATATAAAAATCACTGATCTAGGAGGGGAAAAAGGAATACACGCACATCAACGTTAATTTAGGCAAAATGTTAATTAATTTCGCTGCTCTTGTGTGTATATGATGTACTTTGTCAATTTGGCGAAATTTATTCAACACCCGGCGTATTTTACATTTAGGTTTTATAACGCGTATATAAATATGAATTTTGCGTAAAAGGTAGCAACATTATTATAGGTGCAAAGTAAGTGTGATGAATAATTATGACGCGCGGTGTAAAATTCAAAGCCATAATGTGAGCTCCTTGTAGAGTGTAAAAGTATTCATACATATATATATATATATCTAATGCGTATACGGATTTGTAAATGCGGATTATATCGTGTGTTACATTTCGTTGCTATGCTATTATACCATTAGAATTTCCCGTAACATTGCGCTTTACCGATACCGTGTAGGTAATACTGTTATTTCAGTAAAGTTGAGCTGTACTTTTGGTAGCTTTGATAATAATTATTCGATAATACGGTATAATAGGTGTGCTTCTAAACTAGTGATTAATTATATCCGAATAGTCCACTGATTATTGAAATAAAACAAAATCGATCACCATTTTTAATCTTCCCCCTTGTCTCACCTAACGAAGTGGAAATATCTCGATGAAACCAGACGATACATAATATTTCATCGGTTGGCAAAAGTTCTTCAAAAATATCGGATAAATGGTTAGAGGTTAATTTATATTGTGTTTATTAGGTGAGCCTGTTGCACACACGTGGGCAAGGACAATAATTATTCATTTATAGGTCATTTGATTATATTCTCATGGTAAATGAACCTGACCCGATTATGCAGGGAAATATGCCACGTGTTTTTTGTTATAACTCTTTTTTTTAAAGCGATAAGAAGACTTTTCCGATCATTCTGGAAGATTTAACATGACACGGTCAAAAGTACGTACGACGTGTATCGTGCGTGAATATCAATGCGAGGCCTTTATAACCGATATCAGATAGCCTTGTTTAATTGGTACAAAAAAGAGATAAAAACGTCCTCTAACCGTCACGTGTCGAGTATAAAACGCAATCAACGTGTAGCTTTAATATATCCCATATGTCCTATCACCACTACCAAAAAATGTACTCAGTTTCGAAGTTAGTTATAAAATTTCGTAAAAAAATTTTAAAAAATGATCCACGCGTAGTTTTTTCTTTCAAAACGTGCGCAAAACTAAAAGCGACCCCCGAATAAAAAGCTTTTCGCAATTGCAACACCCTTGTGTAACTTTCCTGTACCAACGGCTCATCCCTTTCTGCATCTACTCTCGATTATAATAAAAATCCGTACACGTCGCTCCATTCAACTGCATTAAACGCGCACCGGTGCGAGCCAGTAAGAAGATTCCTCCTCCGTCCAATTAATTAATCGGTACGAAAATAAATCCGATCTCCTCTCTGCGTTCTTCCCCTCGATTAATCAACACACGAGGTGCAGGTACTATATAAACACACACACACACACGCGCGCGAAAGAAAGAAAGCAGGAAGCGATAAACGGTGCACGGGAATAAAGATCAATTGCCGCCCGGGCGCACATAGTGTGTTTTCCCTCCTGTGCTTGCAGCACGTGCGTGCGCGCTAGTACCGGCGATCCGATAATGTACCTATATACTCCCACACCTACACGTGCGTGTATATACATACATATATATATATATATATATACACGCGTACGCAGACAGGATCTTCGGTAGTGAGAGAGTGAGAGAGTTACGTAACACACAAGTTCACGGATCGCCGCGTACGCGTGAACCGAGCTCTCTAACAGAGGCGTATACGGATTTTTCCTCTCTCGCGTGCGCTTGGTACTGTGTATATATAAACGAGGTTGTAGTCTTTGCTTTGTCGCTTGTTGGATTATGATACAGGATACATATACGTGGTGGTGACAGAGCGAGAGGACGATCGAATGATTGAAATGTTTTGTAATTAAAAAGTCGCGCTGGATAGTGTAGCTATTTGTTTGACTTTATATATATGCATACCGCGTCGATTAGATTGATAAAGTGTGAACGATATGACTGTTATATATAGGTAGATTGATTTTGAATTGAGATTAGAATTATAAAAGAATAAGGAAAATAGCCTTATTTTGTGTTAATCCTTCGTATATAATAGTTCTTTATTAGTTCTTATTAATACATTCGCGAGAATAATTTTTATCCGATTTGCGGAAAACAAGTCGCTTTTAGTAGCGCCCGTTCATTTTTTTCTTTTTTACACTCGATTCCTCTTACTCGGAAAGAGCCTTGGGAAAATCCTTGTTAAAGATCGTGAAATCACGAGAAGGTAAAATCTCTGCAAACGATCTGGCTATATGATTATTTTTAATCTGTTATATTACTACCTCACTTGAATCTGACACAGCTTGAGTACTCAGCTAGTTAGTCAATAATTCACCGAACAATTCGATTACGGCGTCTATTAATTTAACCTTTACCCACCATAATGCGTAAGTAAAATAATTCAGATTTAATATTAGTTATAATTTCGTTATAGCTGTATATGTATATATAATGATATTCCATTATCTGTTTCATTATTCCCCGACCCGTTTGTTAAACATTAATTGAGATTTGGGTAATGCAGAAACGCGCTTTTATATATATATATAATATAGCCATATGGTATGTGGGGGGAGCAAATTGTTTTGTAAAATTACGCGTAATTACACATTAAATACATTTAAATATCGGAGCGATAAGCGTCTAGATTAGAATTTTATTAAATTACACTCCGCGAGAAGCAATTATATTTCATATTCGCGTTGAAGGTTTCACGATTATGAGCGAATAAATTTACTTGCATATATAATGCATGTATATAATACATCGTTATATATACGTGTATATCGATCTGCAGCGTGAACTTCAGAGATTTTTTTCGCTGTTAAGAACGTCTGACATTGAGTCAGCGCTTACTTGCGTGTCAACCGGCATAAACGTAAAGTACTCACCTTCCTTCTCTTTCTTAAGCAAGCCAGCGATTCATTAAGTGTACAAGGAAATATATTCCTTGTTGTTGTTGTTGTTATTTTTTTTATTTTTTAAATCACCTCGTATACACAGTGATTGTGAGTGTGGCGCGATAACCAAAAAAACAGTGGAAAAGGCGTGGGGCGACGGTTTCGAGTAAATTTTGTGGTGAATCGTATAATGCATCGCAACAAATTTAACCGACGCGGGAATGCGAACGGTGCGCTTGAATGGAGTTTGAAAATATGTTTCGCGTAAAAAAAAAATTAAGCACTCTTCGTGAGTTATATTCGCGCCAGTAAAATACGTATTTTATTGACATGTCGTTAATGAGCGTTGCGGTGTGTGTGTGTGTGTGTGAGTGTATATATGTATATATAAGCGAAACTTCGCTTGTTTCAAAATTCTCATCTAAAAGTCCTTGCCAGCTGCACACTCGCAAGGTTACAAAATTGCCACTTAATATCGCAGCGCGAACTTTTACTCCTATATAGATTTCTTCGCGTGTTATACGTAATAATCTTATTTAAAATATCATTCGAAACTTCTTACGTTGCTTCAATTCGATTGTTTAATAATTACTATAATATTTCATTAACCAAAACGATACCAACAACAACAGCTGATCCTAAATCGCTTACCACAGATTAATTATCATTCTAATTGAATGTACATAAAAAAAATAACTCCTTCACACCATAATATCTTCGTATCAATCTCTCATCAAGTTTCGCGATAAAGTCCGCGTATATATATAAAAACGCGCGACTGCGCAATTTACCCTCTACGACGCACAAACAACAATCGCCGCGTACGAGACCTCCGGACAGTTCAGTGATGCGCGCGGGGTAGGATAAAATTCGAAAAATCCTCTCTCTCTCTCTCTCGTTCCATCCATCCGCTTGCTTTTCTGCGCGCGTGACTCAGCACTTGGGCGACGAATTTTTCGGCTGACTCGGCCTTCGCGAATCGAATATGAGAGAGAGAGAGAGTCCTTCACCACGTTATATATATATATATATATATATATATCTTTCTCTTTCTCGTATATAGTATAGAGAGAGAGGTCGGGTTAAGGATGCGCCGGCCGTGCGCGCAGCTTTTATTGTCCGACGAATTGATATGCGAGACGCTGCGCTCGCGTCTCCGTCGTAAAGACGCGAGTTATTTTGCGGAAAGGGGAGTAAGGTATAGTATACGGCGCGCGCGCGCGCGTATTGTTGTTTACGAATGACGCAACGCGCGGCTCGTGTAATGCGATTAAAGTGCGCGCGCGCGCGCTTCCCGTTGAAATTCGTCGTCGTTGCATCCCGCGAGAGGTATTTTACGAGCGGATGTATGTATATATATATACATATATATATATATATATATATTATTTGAAGTTTGGTATTTAAGAAGAGTTATAAGCATTGAAACTTTGAACCGTGACGACGAGGTTTCATATATATAATAGTTTTTATTATAATAAAGAAAGATTTATATATTTATACGAAGGTATATACTCATGGAATAAAATGTATATCGTACAGCTTTATTCAACTTGAGTGCGAACACGCATCGTAGTATATGGTGCAAGTTATAATGTTTACGCAATCGTTCGGTTGGATCATGTACGCGTCGCGCGCGCGTCCTTAAATCATTCGTTACTATTTATATATATATATAACCGCACGGGACGTGTTACGCTCTGCCATGTAATTTATATGGCAAATGTAAAACATACCTTATGCGTGTATTTATTCATGAATTCAGATTTGAATTTAGCATAATTTGCAGTGTCTGTGCTCGCAGCGGGACCTTTGTCATATAAAATTAACAGATGGCCGAGAGAGTGTAATTATATGCCTTTTCTTTAGACGGAGTAATCTTAGATAAAGGGGATAATAAAATGTTTTTTAACGAAGAAATCTTGACTTTTTGATTATATATATATATATATATATAGAGACGGAATCCTCATTTGCCTCGTTAGTACGTAACAAGGAATTCGCGGAAATCGCGATACAATAACAATGTATATACACAGCAGATGCATTTCCATTACACGCTTCTACGAAACTATAAAGAATGTAACTCTCGTTAACAATCATTGAGTTAAACCGATCTTAAAACCATTATGTGCCGTATCGAAGCTAATAAGTACAGGAGCAAATCTGAATACGAGCAATCGTATCTAAATTTGCATCTATATACACCACCATTTCAACAATAAAGCAATGGTTACGTCCGCATTCTCACAAAATCGAATAGAAAAACTGCTCACTTACGCCTTGCAATAACCCTAACTCACATATATATATATATGCGGTTCGTCTCATCTGGAAAAATCGCCTCACTCTTGGTACCGAAAAAAAGAACGTAGCGTTAACCTTGAGAGAGCTCTTATACTCTCACCTCTTTATCGCTCGTCCATATAGGCGGCCGCTGAGACCATACGAAATATATAAATCATCAGTAGTATATAACACTCGCGAGCGTTCGCGTCTACAGCCTTCGTGCGCCGCGTAATTTAACTTTCGCGCAGCGCGCCCGATGTATTTATTACGCGAGCGAGCGAGCGCGTGGTCGTGTTTATGAAATTAGCATAATCGCACCGGATTAGTTTCGTCGCCCGAGCTCGGGAGTTTCCGCGCGTAGCCAGGGACACGATCGATATACATATATATATATAACGGTGAGAGAAAGAGGTCTGAGGCTGCGTATGTGTGTGTGTGTATATATATATATATATATACAGTTCGCGCAAGTGCTCAGAGGGAAAGAGAGTAAATAATTGCTCGGCGTGGTGAACGATTAGAAAGAGGGAGAGAGAGTGAGAGAGAGGAGAGACGAAGGTAAAGCTTGATTGCGGAATTTTTCGCGCTCGTTGTTTTGTCGAGGCCTTCGTGGTTTGCACAGCCGGTGTTTACGCTGGGGAGGTTCACTTGTTTGCTAAGGATTATTGGGATGTTTAATGGGAATGCGGGGAGAAAAATTTTTCTACGAATGAGCCGGAGTGTATTATTGAGCTGTTCGGGGTTCTTCGAATGGTATTATGGTTTAATTGTATATATTGCGAAATCATTGATGCTTTTATTATAAAACATAACGTGTTTAACAGATTTAATCAAGTATGCAGTATATAACGTTATGCGACAAAGTCAATTTTTAATTTCAAATCCTCAGGCTAGAATACCGAGGTTGTTCTAATTAAATTTTTAATTTCTATCGCTATTCTAGCCGCCGCGAGTGTATATAACTTGGAAAATCAATATGCGTTGAAAATTAAAAGAGAGAGGTTCAAAAAAGAAAAAAAAAGAAAAAAGGGAACGAAGACACTGCGGAAAAGAGTGTCGATAACGCCGCACTATCTTACACTTTGCCCGCGTGTATTATATTCGACCTTTAGCAAAAAACGTGAGATTAGAACAGCGCACGGCTATTAATAAAACTTTAAAAATAATAAAAGCGTAGCAAGATACCTATACACTCTCACTCTATCTCTTCACCAAGATAAAATAATCCCATAGGATAATTATATATATAGTGTGCGGTGGCTTTTTATTTATCAATATAGCGCAGGCGTCCGTGCGCGATTCAACGACCCGCGACGGTTGTAGTAGTGGCGCGAAGGTACATCGTCATCGATTTTTCAGGAAAAAGCACGCGCGCAAGCGCCTACCGACTCGACGAGGTTGCAGAAGGTCGAGGCAAGAGTGTGCGAATAGACGTGAAAGTGTGAGAGAGAGCGAGAGAGATAGAGAGAGAGAGGCGTCAAAGGATCGCCGCGGCCGAGCGGACTCGCCCTTTATCTACTTGAACGCGCGCTCGAAGCGAGACTATGTAGCTGCGGATGAGCCAAGTGGTAACGTCCCCGGCAAGGTCGGCCGAACGTCGGGGCATCGTGCGCTGTAATAACAGCTATGCAGGCACGTGTGAGACTGTGGGTTGACGCTTTTTTTCTTTTTTAGATTCGCTCGGTGTATATTTTTACGGTTTCGTGTATTTTCATTGGGTAATATCTGATTTTATTTTAACCTTTTTTTTTTTAAAAAAAGTACTTCTTTTTAAGCTTTGTTAATTCTTAAGAACAAATTGAGGATAATTGATCGTAGAATTACAGTAAGAAACATTTTCAAATCGCACAAACGTTTTTATTAAAAGGTTACATACGATTGTGCCGGAGCTGCTTTATATACAAAAAAAAACCATGTACATGGAATTACGCAGATTTCCATTTAATCAATTTCCATTCCAAGTATTTCTAAAACTGGAATTATGCTATATTATACCTTATCATGAATCGTGCCCCCACTAATGAGTTTTTTCATTTTCCCGAATAATAAAGTATTTCCGAAAAAGCCATATCCATTTCTCACTATACCGCCAACGTATCTGCGTCAACTTTTTCAGTCGCATATGCGTGCTCCGAATTCGAATTCGCAATCGAACGCAACAATGTGTATATCCTTCTCTCTTCGATCTGCGTCATCTGCCATTTCCCTTCTCTCTTGTTACGTAACAACGTCAGCTTTGAAAATTAGCCATTAGGTGTATATAATGCGCAGAGCAGGGGTCCGTATAGGGCATAAGTACACGTGTACGAGAGAGAGAGTGAGGGAGAAGATCATTGATACCATGCCAACGTGTAGGGTGCACTTTGTGACGTGTTTATTGCACGTTCAAAGGTTTTTTCCACGAATTTCAACTTGACTATTATTGAACTGCGAATGCAATTGCTTGGTTGTAAAGGTGACTGGCTGGTTTACGGTGCGCTGCTTAAATGTGAATCAGTGAGATTTTATACTGAGAGTATAAAATATTATAATTTTGGGAAAATATTATAATTTACTGGAATTTCAGTGCGGTTGCAAGAGGATTTACTTTAAAAGAGTAGAAATGTATGAGATGCATCAGATCGGCGGAATTATTCTATTTCAGTTTTTTATGATTCTTAAAGATGGAAAATTGTAAAGGACTAAAAATAATTCGGGTAAAGAGTGATCTGGAATTTATCTCAAGACTTTTGATATGAAAATTATCAATACTTTATTGAGTGAATTGATTTTCTCTTATTTTTTGGTATCTCGTTAAAAGATGATAATCAAGTTTTTTAATTCGGCGATAATAATATCATGTCACAGAGAAAATTTCTTGTATTTGTTACTTTCAATCCAAACATTTTTAATTTATTTTTTTTTATTAATCAGATATCTCATGTTTTCTATAAGTTATATTTTTTTGTTACATGTGAGAAAACAAAAATTGGTTACATTTCTTAAAAATATTTTATGATGATTAGTATTCATTGAAATCTGTCAATATTTTTTATAAACATTTTTTTATATTATACTACTACCAAGTGATTTTTCAGTTTATACCTAACCATTAACATAAAATAATTCAAGGAATGTGCTGAGAGGACAGATTTTTATTGTAAAAAGGTCTATGCTGGTTATATTTGAAATGAATGAGTTGCAAAATACAAGTACGTTGTAGCGAAGCAAGAAAATAAGAGAAACATATAATGATACTTGAAATGGTTCTCTTCTTCGTGGAAAACCTAATTTCAACATTGTTATTTAAATGTTTATTGCATATTTTAAGCAAACCTGTTTAATTTAAATGAAATAAAATGAAAATGAAAAGATGGATTTTGTATTTCAAAATTAATTTAACGATGGAATTTTCCTAGAAGCATGTGCACATACGCTGTGCATAAAGAAGTGCATTATATTTGCAGAAATTAAATTATTTATTTTTGGTTTAGTATAAGATTAAAATATTCGAAATATATAATTTAAAAGAATGAATAAGTAATTTTCTTGTTTACTAAATTATATTGTTTGACACTATTCACGCGTTTTTCTAATTTCTATAACATCAGATAACATGACTTTTATGTTTAACAAGTTTTATTGTATAAGTTCTATATCAAAATTCTATAATACATCCCCTATTAAACCTACCGACACAAATCCTAAAAATCCGTCTTCCACCGACGATTATGATAAACTGATCATCTCTACAACCGCATTTTCCCCGGCTAGACCAAAGGCTCATTTCGAGTATATGGAACTCTTGAATCGAACCGATTTAGAAACGTCAAAATAATTGATCACCAACTTCATTCCTTTCTCTCTCTCTCTCCCCTCCTCTACGCACTTGTACAACATTAGTTTATTAATTCGCCTGTTCGTACAGCTGCATAGGATGCACGGACGGTTATCTCTCATATATGTATATATACTTCTCTATAATTATTAATTGCACGTCATCGAAGCGACTGGACCTGGCTGATTGAACAATGAGCGAGGTGCGCTAATGACCAGTTATATCCCCCTCCCCCCTCGTTTGCGTATGTATATAATGCGCGCGCGCCTTCCGCATATATGTATAGCAGAGAGAGGAGAGAGAGAGAGGGGAGGGGGCGTAGAGGCTGAACGGTTGCGCTAAAGGGTATTGGCATGGATCTAATCATCGCGGATGTTTGGGGATTACGTGACACAGCGAGCTGCACGCGTGCTTGCGCGAGCGCGTGTTATATTTGTGCGAAAGTAAAACTGTGTCCAATGGATTTGTATATATACGCGGGTGAATTAGAACTTTGGTATTTTGGCTTTTCATATACGAATTAATATAGCGAATTACTATATATATATAGTTGGAGTTTAGTACAGTGTTATAATTATTTAGAAACTAGCTTGAAAAGGAAAAATGCATTTAAATATATAAATATTGATTTAGTCGAAATTGATAAAATAGAAAATAAAAAAAATTGATTTTTCGATAGTATACACCATATCAGTGATTTCCCGTTGCACTCGTGTAACATCGTTATTATATACCACGTGTATACCTCCGCAAAAAGATTTCCCCCAACAATCATTATCAATCACAGGCGAATTACGCAAATAGACCGCGAGGCATTATATTAAAGCCTGCGACTAGTTTACGTCGCTCACAGCGACACATTATACATTTTTCCTCCCTTCTCTCTCTCTCTCTATACATGTATATATCCCCACCTTCCGTCACACGCTGACGCGTTTATAATATATTCGCCGATGATTTTCACCGAAACCATGTGCTCATCCACACATAGCTACCCTCACCATCTCTCTCTACCAAAAATATACCACCCGTCATTATATGCGTTTATTCAATTGCGAATATCCGCGCAGATGACACCCGTGTGCGTATATGAGCGCGCGTGCATATAATTTATCACCGCGCGCGTGGCGCATTAATGCAGTTCCGTCATATTATGCGCGAAAATCGAGTAGCTATATAGCGGACTTTCAACGGACGAGCGTAAAATTGAGATTTTTTTTATATGTATACCGGATGCTTACCGGATTATAAGCGCGCGTGTATACGTGCGTTTTGTTTTCTAACGTATATCGCGTTGCAGTGAGGAATTGAAGAGCGGAAAAATCAACGGTTATATATATGTGTTTGTGTGTATGATTAACGTTCGTGGAATCAACTGGAAGCCGATATTTTGAATTCCACGGCGCTTCGTGCTTATTATCGCGTGCCGTATATGAAGTGGGTTGTTAATGACTGATGTGTAATTTGCTCGAGCACAAACTCGGGGCAAAGTTTTTTATCGCGAGACCGAGCGGTACATTGGTAGGGTATTCGCTATACTCATTTTAGGCTTGGATTTAATTGTTTTAATTTTTATTTTCGTTATATGTTTCTATAACAATCGTCAGAACTTTAATTGATTTGACTTTAGCTTTGCCTGTACCTAATTGTTATTTGAATGAATTTAAATATATGTGTTCATGTTCGAATGTTGATTTTGAAGTAAACTCGTTTATAAATCATACATCAATGACGCTATTATTGAAAAGTATTAATTAAAACATTTACGATATTATGCTATTCCGTATATAATTTGTCATTCGGTAATAAACATTTTGAAAGCATTAATCATTTATTCGACATCACTAAATTTTTGTTTATGTATGAATCAATTTTGGTATATTTGATATCAGTTTCTTTAGCAATTCAAATTGTTTTATATAACAGAATTGAATAACATTGAATTTCAAATAATACAATCCTCAATTTTATTATTCCGGAAATTAATCCACAAATAATATCTGCCTTCATCAAGTCGACAAATAGAAATGGATTGATCTCCTAGCGATATAAAAGATTTTCAGTTCCAACATTAAAAATAAAAATACCTCAGACAAATATTCAATCCTGATATATTAAAAAAAAATTAATAAGATTCTTAATAATCATATTTCACATGAAATATCAACAAATTGATTAAAAGCATCGATTCATTAATTTTCTCATCGACCAATTCACATCCCCCTCGTCCCTGTGCCCCAATCAAATATACTTCGCTACGTATTGCCTTTTGCTCTTATACACTTTGCACAAACCTCTCTCTCTCTCCTTCTCTCTCTGTCGCATGTATAGCCTTAATCGGCACGGGCTGTCGCGCGAGTTATTATTATTATTATTATCATCTTCCTCCTTCGTCCGTCGTGCACATAGCCGGCGACGCCACGGAAAGACGATCCAATTATACGGGGCGTCGTCGTCGTCGTCTCTACGAAGCCCCATAAACTTCTCTCCAGCCCTTCCGCGGTCACGCCGCCGATATTACAGCGTGTGCGCGCTGTGCGCACGCGAGCTGAATCGCAATCGCTTGTTAAAGCGGAGCCGATGTTTCGGAGGCTGTTTTTTTTTATGTGTCGTTGCTGTATAGAGTTGGGAGAGGAGCGTTTTGGTTTAATCGCAGGTGTGAACGAGTGTGGTTGGAAGGGTATAGTGAGTATAGAATGGAATTAAAAACGATGATTTGGTTGTGAAGTGGTGTAAAATTCCGTAGTGCGTTTGTTTAGGATTGAATAAATGTATATAGTAGGTGTATACAATGTACACAGAAAAAATAAGACAATAAAATCATCTGTATTAATGAAGAATTCCATTTTTCGGTGAATGGAAATTCTTCTACTTTTTCTGGGATTCTACTTTTTAGAATGGAGTTGACAAAATGAAAATTGAAAAACGAAAACGCTTTAAAGTCAAATCAACTGTCAAAAATGTAGAATTTACTAATAATTTTTTTTGTATGTTTAATCAAAATATTAAAATTAAAGTTAAAATAGTTAAATAACTTATATTCATCAACAATTTGTAATTATTTCGGAGAATTGTCAGCATAATACGCTATTTTAGATATTACCTTGAATCGGAAGTTATGGGATATTGACACTTCAAACAGAGAAATTCAGTTAATGTTGAAAAGCTTACCTGAAACAGAAATTAAAAATTAAACATTAATACACTTGTATAAACAAGAGACTTTGATGGATTAAAGAACTGCTTTGTTAAAGCACAATATAAAATTACAGATCCGATTTACATTTCAAGCTTCGTATATAAACCTGACAAAAGTACAATTTAATTAATCAAATTTCAGATTAAGAATAACGAGTTAAATTTCAAGAAAAATAACAATAATAACCTACATAACTTCAACCGTTATATATCATATTTTCAACCTACACTTATACACTCTATAACCCTATATATATCTCTCGAATCTTCCACGCCCCCTTTCGCTCGCAAAACTGCGCACACAACAACACCGCCAGCAGTATAAGCATCATCCGCTGTTTTCAATTTCACCCCGTCACCTCGTGACCCTGTTATCACTCTTCCCGACAACCAGCTAGTAGTAGCCTCCGAGATTCTCTCTTCTCTCTCTCTTACTCTCGAAAGTGACGACTCTCGCGCAATTAGCGAGTCGCGCTCGTCGCCGCGCGATGACAAAGTTCCACGCGATCATTTATCATAGCTCGCGATACATATATATATACACACACACACACACACCTATACACTTTTACATTTTACGTTCGCTCGCAAATGTATATGTATATATATCTTTATGTATTATATACATACATACATACACAGCGCAGCCCGTGGCGCAGTTAACTTGATTTCAACTTGGCTCGTTAGAGGACTCCTCTTCTCCTCGAGGCAGCAGCACCGCCGCCTGCCAAGTTTGTATCGCGTAGTAGTCTCGCGCATATTATGGATAATTTATCTCCCTTTCTTCGCGAGCCGACGCTAGAGAGAGAGAGAGAGAGAGAGAGAGAGAAAGATGAGCTCCCGCGAACGAGCGCACGCTCGTGGAATGAATGTGGGAGGGTGAGTGAGCGATCGGTACTATATTCTATCAGGCGATGAGAATCGCGTCGTACAGCGGCGCCGACGAGGTTCAGCGGTGCCAGGGGTTTGATTCTTGATGAGGACGTAAAGGAGAAGAAGGAGGAGAGAAGTTGTAATGGGATTATTGCAAGGGTATTCAATATGATAACGGGCTTTTTGTTGTAATGAGGTGACAGTTTTTATACGCGGATTATGGTTGATATTAAGTTTAATGGATCGTACGGGAGATTTTGGGAATTGATATTTGTTTTTCGATGGTTTGTTATATAAAATGTAATAATTGTTTAAAAATAAAAGTATCGATTGGGCGTAAAAATATTTTCTTAATACGATAATCCGGGAAATATTTTAGATGTTATTTTGGGTTTATTACACATTATATAAATTCTTCTATTGTGCACAATGCGAACAAGTTTTTTTCTTTTCAAATCACAACAAATTTTCTCCTATTTTGTAACAATTACACATTGAACGTATTGAACTTTGTACTTCCCAATAATATTCAACAACACACCAATACATATAGGCGCATAAACGAAGCTTGCACTATTATACAGCTCTACGGATATATAATCCAAAAAGCCATTCGCACGGTCGCGGAAATAACATTAAGAGAGCAGCGAAGAATATATATATACACGTCGTCGCCGCTGCCGCTGCGTACATATATATTCAACGCTATCTCCATTATAATTTTGTTTGTCGCGTCGTGTCGCATGCGCCCGTCACCGAGTAATAAAAGCCCGGCGTCGTCGTCGCCGTCGTCGTTGCCCGCGGGAATTTCAAATTTCCGCGCGCGACGTCTCACTACTCTCAGATTCGCGAACGCATTGAGAGAGAGAGAGAGAGAGAGAGAGAGAGAGAGAGAGAAAAAAGAAGAAGAATATCTACCCTCGCGCTACGAGTTTGACGGCTCTATATAAAGTCTGTACTCGCATCGGGGGTTGGGCAATGAAACGAAAGTAATTAGGAAGAGGCAAAAAAATAGATATATAGTTATACTGTGCAGAATGTATGTACATGTCACGTGTATATATAGATATGTACGTAGTTGTAACGATATATATATGTATGTGTGTATCCCGCTTTGGAAGTTAGATGCGAATGTGCTGTCGCACGAGATCCATACACTCTATATACTTTGCTCAACTTTCTATATCGAAAGGGCGGGTTTTCTTTTAAACCAAAGATCCTTGTATGCGTATCGGGACAAAATGAAATTGCTTTTCTAGTTTGCTGGCCCCGGGGCATGAAATGTATATCCCTCTTTTCCCGCGCATGTATATATGTATAGCTATAGCAGAGAGCCTGCTTCAATATGTATGCCGACGTGGAGTGAACACATAGTGTTATTGGTTCTTAACATAATTTAAGGAAAAAAACGCTGGATTTTCAACTAGAATAATATGGGCGATAGTAACACGGGGAAAAATGTTTCTTTAGCGACAAAACGAAAATTGTTTTATGGAAATCCTCCTGTGGTCAAACGATTCCCGTTTTGACCCTTTTTGAGACGAAAGGAATCCTGTTGAAGCGTCTCATATACCTTCTTATGTTATTCGTGTTGAAAGGCATTGATAGTCTAGTGATTAAGGTACCGGCTTCCCAATGTAAAGGTCGAGGGTTCGATTCCCCAGCCACTGCACTTGAGAACTACTCACGAAAACATTTTTTTTCAGCGGTTTTTCATAAACAAATATTATCCGTCAATACACTCAGAAAACAATCTTCCTGTATCAACGAGAATCTGTCTGTCACAGAAGGATTTTCAGTTAGAAATGATGCCAAGAGAATATCTCTCTAAGGGAGGAGGAATATTTGCTTGCAACAGTACTGCATTGTAACAAGAAAAATTCTGCCCATTACAAACGAAGAATTCCTCCCGTCGTAAACAGTTTTATTATTTGATGAGTAGAGGAATGCTGGTCACTGTACAAAAATATAATTACCCTTATTGTACACGTATGATTGCATAAAATTTTTTTCCATGATAGCTAATATGAAGAAACATATTAGGGGAATGCTATAGGTACTGATAAAAATGCTTAAAAAACTTTAAGACAGTAACTTGGAAAATCCGCCAGCGAGAATCGAACTTACAACCTTTAGATTACGAAGCCGAGTTGTTAACCACTCGACTACTAAAGCTTTTGATCATCAATGTTAAAAAAAGGAATATATTTTATGCTTAATCCTTCTCGTTATCAAGCATACAATCCTCCTACATCAAAACGTATAAGTCTCTCAACTGTTACCTTTATGAAATTAAAACTAAAGTAATTAAAGTATCAGCACGATTTATCTAATTATCTTATCTATTTATCTTTCCATCTTATCTTTTTATCTTTATGGCCATTTTTTCATCTTTTCGTTATCTTTATCTTATCTCGTTATTTCAAAATTATGTATAAATATTCGATCTTGAAGAGGAAAATTCTCTTCTGAAAAGAGACAGCGAATTCTGTGACAGGATGACAGTTGATGTATATAAGAGGCATTCATTCTGACTGTAGGAAGATTTTGTCTGGAGGAATCTTATCCTGAGTCGGAAGGATCGTTTGTTGAGTGGACATGAAATCATCCTTCGTCAATAGGATAAGTCGTAGAAGGATTCGCTTCTCGCAACAGGAAATGGTGATTCCTATAGCAAGATGATGATCTTTTACCGCACAGGAGGAATCCTTTTTTGTAGTAGGATGATTTCTTCGGGAGGAATTTAACTTTGAAACCGGAGGATCGTTTTTCTGAGTGTATTTATTACAATTATTTAAAAAAAATTTAAATAAATGAAATTAATAGAATTACATTATTTTTTATGTAAATAAAAAATGAAGAGGAATCCTCTTCGTGCAAGAATAATTTTCCAGCAAAGGATTTTCCTCTTCAAGCAAAAGGAAATAATTTTTATAGCTAAATCAAGATTATTTTCCTCTTGGAGCAAAAGGATTCCATTTGCCTTAAATGGATTTTTCTCTGCGTGAAGAATAAACGTTAAAATGATTCATTCGAGAAAGTATATCTGTACTACTGTTTCCTTATATATATATGTGTGTCCTTTTTTACTGCTCTGCGCATAAAAGCATCAAGGCCATTAATATTTTTGGAAGCAAGGAAAACTTCGACGAGAGCTACATTCTCTCTCGTTCCATCTCCAAACAACGAGAAACATCATTGTACTTCCTTCGCAATCTTCATAAATGCCCTTCCTCCTACTTCTCTTCTTCTTTTTCTACACCCCCTCCCGAAAAACAGCAGCTCGATTAAAGTTATTCGACGGCACTCGTCTTCTCCCTCCCTTTCTCTCTCTCGTAAGCACTACCGAAATTAGCTTCTCTCTTCCTTGGGCAGTAGCTACAACCCAAGCTCCACTTCGAAATTCGTCTGGCACACTTGGCGCTCGTCGCGGATCGCAGAAAAATGATCAAGTCGAGCCAGAGACTGAGAGAGAAAGAGAGAGAGAGAGAAAAGACTGTCGTCGAGTGGTTGGCTCGATTGGCCGACTAATATACCTCCTACCTCGCTACTATATACTGCGATCTTCGTTCGCGCGCGGTTGCATTGTCGAGACTCCTTTTGTTTCGTACGCATTATATACGCAAGCGCAGTAATGGCTGTCGTCGGAGTATTCGTGTGTATGTGCAGTCTATAATGAAAGACGTAATCGTTGTCCTGTGTCGATCTTTAAGAGGCAGGGAGACGCGTATTGTTTAATCGTCACGATGCTTGAGTGTACAATATAGTGGCTGGCTTGGATTTTATTATTATGCGAGTGTCAATTTTGATTTATATATATAGGTATGTGTATAGTTGAAGTGGAGGTTGTAATTTTTTTTTTGTTCGCAAGTAGCTCGACGTACTGTTATTCTTTTGATATTTTATTGTAATGGAAAATGGCATTTTGAATTGTGTTGGAAAATTACTATAGCCTTTCGTACAGATGTTATCGCTGTTTGTTCTATTGTTGATTGAAAGTTAAATTGTAAACAAGTTTTAAGGCGGGACAATAAAACCGCGTGTAATGCATGTCGTAAAAAAACTTTTGCTAATTCAGTTAATAAATTCTAAGTAAAAAATGTCCTTTAAAGTTGACGGAATAATTCGCAGTGGAATAATTTTCCTTTAATTTCGTGTGTTATAAGTACAATGTAGATTTGCAATAAGTGTATAGCGTTCGTACAAAAAATAATCGTTCGGACTATTTTTAGTTCAATGAAATTTTGCGCACATACGAAATTATGCAAATAACGTTTTAATTACATGCAGTTTTGCTAAACTTATATGATAGCCTCGTGTTGCAGCACTATGTGCGTATATACGTATGTTGCGCAAAATTCGCAAAAAGTTAATGTTTTGATGACGCAAGAAAGTTCGCACGCAATTTGCATTATTTTTGTTGCCTAACGCTTAAATGTATAAAATATCCATCAGGTCGTGCCTCTCCAAAATCCATATTATATTTTTATTCCACAACTAACGAAACCATTATACCTCACTTAATAAAAAAAGTAAAAAAAAATTCGACTTCATAACAAACTAACCGAAACGCAATTCCGTAATTTTCACTTCCATTAAAAAAAAAGCGCGTAAAATTCAAAAACCTAGAGACCACAAAAAAAAGCTAGTTCGTAATTCGCCCCATTGTTAAAACGGAACCGCACTCTGTGAATCCCTACAACGAAACAACGCTCTTTCTCATTCTATATCCCGGGGGACGAAATAATTCGTTATAACTCGAAAAAAAAATCGCGACTTTGTCGAATAAAACAACAACGAGTGTAGCAGCTGCATATATACGTCCAATACACAATAAAAAAAAAGCGAGAGAGAGAGAGAGAGAGAGATCTCGTTATACGCGTCACGCGTATACCCTAACCCCTTGCACTGGTATTCGCTTATTATAACGTGGGAGGGCCACCGTCGCGCGCTTCAATTAGGAATCGAACGAAGTCGGAAATAATTAGCCTTGCGCGTGCGGGTCGCGTAATTAAATCTCACGGATATGACTCTCTCTCTCTCTCTCTCTCCCTCGTTGTATATATATATATATATATATATATATATATACATATAGACACCTATATATACGCGAGCGGCGTTAATTATAATGCGATACGCCGGAGAGCGCTAGTTTGTTTCCATTGGCCGTGACACGGACGCACGGGTATATAGGTAGCAGCGTAGCGACGCGCGCCTCGCCGGATACGCTTAAACGCGGACGAGAGCAGCTGGGGATTTGTATGTGTGTGTGTGTGTGTGTATGTCAGTGTTCAGGTGTTTGCGTGTGAATATGTGAGAAGAAGGATCGCGTGTGAGTGGCGGTTTCGCTTTTTTTTGTTGTTGTTGTAATGTTTCGCAATGAATTGTACGAATGCGTTTCCAAAGTCCATTGGCAATGATGATTAGGAAAAAGTTGTATATATAAATATATAGGTTACTGACGGACGATGATGTTGTTTTGCGACTTTAATGTTTTAACTGGGTCAGAGGCGCGCAAGTTCATTATAATATATTAAACATTAAAATTCGGAGAATACGCGAAGAATAATACTGGATATAAGTGCTACTGAAATCAACTACCGTTCATTAAAATAAACAGTAACACAAACTTTCGCAAGAGTGAGTTCAGTTGCAAAGCAACTAAGAGATTCTTTAGACTTTGGCGAGAATGATGTATTATAGGAATATACATTTATAATGATCTTTTTTTTAATTTACTGCTGCAACGTTCATTTTTTTTTATAATTCAAAGCGACGTGTAATCAATCCTGAACTAAATGTATTCTCAATCGAGTGGGTTATGTGAAAAATCTTTTCAACATTTTTTTTCCCTAAATTAAATATCATCATTTTTTTCGCGAACCGATTATATTACAAAAGCGATTACAGTATATATAACACGAGAGAGAGAGAGAGAGAGAGATAGAGAGAGAGAGTATTCATTTTGTGATGAATTGCAGAAAAATTCATAACAAAGATAACATTGAATTTTTAATTCCATCCCGTATACGCTCATCTTGTATCAATAAATCGGAGGGTAAAAAACCTTGATATGAACGAAAATAATTTTCCTGATTGCAGGGACAATGCATAATTGAAAGTTAAAACGGAGATATTGCATTGACGTTATATATGTATCGGGAAAGCCGAATCAATCAGAATTCGTTTTAATTGTCGCTGTTGTCAACAGAAAGTTATTATATATAAGCTTTACATATATTTTTCGCTTCGATACAACAATTTTTCCGATAATCTTTACTTTATGCTTTTTCCCCTCTCTCTCTGCTATATATTCGCAAAGAGTACAAAAAAATGTTTCGAACGCATATTTTTAAAATTATATATAGACGTTGTTTTGTGTAAGCTTCGCGTTTCAAAGCTTCTCTGAAAAAGTATGTTCAAACCAATCCTCGTTCGTAAATAGCGAGACGTAAAAATAATTTCGATATTTAAGGAATAAACAAATAATTTATCATTTATCAATGCTGCAAATCACACATCTAACCGTCACAAAATGATTCTTCAACCAAAAACCATACCCCATTTTCAGCGCGAGAAAAACTAATCGCCAGCTGCAGCAAAGACCAGAAAGCACAATAACACTCTCAGACTACGATCCTCTCCCGTCATATAACCCTCGCTCTCTCTCGCTCTCTCTCTCTCGATCGATATATATCCCCACCCACGGTCAGACGGAAAATTTAGCAGCTCTCGCGAAAGCCAATTTTCAACTGCATCCTTAATTTCCCCTCCCATCTCTTTCCCTCTCTCGCATATTAAACCCAATCGCTTTATGAATATAGATTATAATAGATAGGACGGAGCCAATATAGCCGGGACAGTAGAAAGAGAGAGAGAGAACGGGTACAATTCAATCACCGTATCTGCGAGCGAAGGGTCAACAGGCGCGCACGAGCGAGCGAGCGAACGAAATAATCTCGCGCGCACACTGGCCGGGGCGCGACTAATCGAAGATCGGCTCGATTAAACAATCGAGAGAGAGAGCCAGATGGGAGTCGAGCACGGGAGTGTGAGAGGGGAAGAAGTTTCAACGGAATCGAACTGTCTCTCTCTCTCTCTCTCGATTTTTGCCGCTACGAGAGACGAGAATATGTATATATGTATATATCGAGAGATGAGTCGAGGATCGCAGGTGCGTTGCGGAAATTCGCTGTGACTGACGGAGTTTGATAGAGTGCGTCAGGTTCTGTGTGTGTGTGTATATATGCGGTTATTTGCTGGTTTAACATATATACAATACGCGCACAGTGGCAAACAATAATATAAGCAATGTTTTCGGAATTGGAAACAAAATATATGTGTGTCACGGTTATTGTGGTACGCGGGTATTCTAATTAATATTTGGTTTAAGGAAATATTTGATCAAATCGAGCATAATTCGTGCAATTTCAATGAATAATAGGCAATTATCGAAGTATCTAATATCTATATATATAATATATATGCATTTAAAGACGATTCAACTTTGAACTTGTCAACTCTCATCGCATGACTATAATAATTCAAAACGTCTAGTGTATATAATCGCAGCACAAGCGATTAATTTTACCAAAACTATACTCTATACACGACGTGTTCCTATCGTTCTCGATACTCCTATACACTATCAATATACATCTCTCTCTCTCTCTCTCTCTCACTCTACGAAGCTCGCATGTAAGCGCCCGACGATTCAGCTTCCGACCGATCCGCAACGGCCGTCTTTCATCCCCCTTTGTCGCGTAGCTACATACTATACGTGTATATATATACGACACACTATGCATGCTACACGTCGGAAGCGAGCCAAAGGAGCCAACGCGCACAGGAAGATAATCTTATCCCTCAAACGAAATTGCTTCAATTAGCAAGCGTGCAAGCGAGTGACACCATATATATATAGAGAGAGAATTGTGTCTAATGCGCGTGCGCAGGCGCACTCGAGGTTAATGAGAATGCTGGGCTCTCGTTATGAATTAGCAATCCGTGCCGATATTGTTATGGCATGTGGTATATAGCATTGTTGGGTGTATGTATCTATGTATGTGTGAGTAGCTGACCTCGGAGTTGCGTACAAAGATGAGCTAGTGTATATATACGGGGTTTCGTTGATGCGTGTATATGGTTCTAATGCGCTTTTGATGACGACGACGACGACGACGACGAGGTGTAATGTAGTTGCGTATTAGAAACGGAGGACACCTACGGAGGATGTTAATATTTATATAAGTTATAGAGGAAAAAGAACATGATGAGTGCGAGATATCAAATCCAGAAATTTTGGTGAAATATATATATATATATATATATATATATATATATACACACACACACGCGCGAAATGTCGCTGTGTATGTGTAACTACTATATATGTGACGATACGAAGATGGTAAATATTTGTGAGTTTACTATTTTTGTACAAAAAAAAAACGCTTTTGAAAAATGTTTCGCCCGTTGCCCAATATTTTGCGTTCCGTACTCAGTTTTTATTTACGAGAGCCATATATAGTGTGTATACGTACATGTACAACGGATTTAATAGCTTTCGTCGAAGTATCCTGTAGTGAATTCAAAAGAGTCGTATTATATACCGATATTGAATAATGATTATAAGAACGAAGGAAATGATGATGAACGAAACAAACATTTTAATTTCGGTAAAATAAGTACAAATTTCTGTGTATATATTTCAATATTTTCAGCTCGATGATGCATTATTAATAGGAAATTAAATATCGAGCTTCGTGGGTATATATATACAAATGAATAATGCCATTCATCGTTTTCTCGTTTAAAATATACTTTCCACGTGGCAAGGGCCACGTGTATATGTGGATGTGTAGGTATATAATACATATACACACATACATAAACGGCATATCGCTGGCCTATACGAAATGAATTTGTAAAATATTTCGCTCTTTCTTCGTTACAGCCTTTTAATTACTGCATTTAATGCGAAATAATATAATAAATAAATTCATATTCATTTACTGTCGCATTAAGTATCTTCGACGTTATATTATGTATTTAATTTGTGCGTCAGTCGACTGTGTGCGAGCCATATATATATGAGCCATTCTATAGAAAAACGAATACTTCTCAGTCCAAAAATGGGGACCTGTCATTTTTGAGGGCACACTTACCAAACATTACAAAGGAAATGAAAAAGGGTACCAAGTTGGAACCATGTGCCAACAATTAGTTACGGGCTAATTATTGATAATGAAAAAATGACTAAACTTAGCTCTAATTTCATCCAAAATAATTCCATAAATAACAATTCAATATAAAATTCGAAAAAAAGAAAAAGAAACTAGAGAACCAGCACCAACTTTCCAAATCTTTTTTCAGAATTAAAAAATGTTGATTCCTTCAAAAGTTACGTTTAAAACTGACGAAAAATGGCAACAAAGGGAGAATTTGAAAAAAAAAACCATCGAATTCGTACATGATTACAGTATTTCGTGAATTTGCTATCATTTTTGTCAGTTTCAAGCCCAACTTCAAACTCACGTAACTTTTGAAGGAATTAACATTTTCTAATTCCGAAAAAAGATTTGGAAAGCTCTCATTCTCTAGTTTCTTTTCTGTTTTTCGAATTTTATATTGAGTTGTTATTAATGGAATTATTTTGGTCCAAATTAGAGCTATTTTTAGTCATTTTTTCATTATCAGTAATTAGCCCGTAACTAATTGTTGGGACATGGTTTCGACTTGGCAGCTTTTTCCATATCATTTGTAATGTCCTAAAGAAGGAAAAAAAAATGTCTGGGAAGTGTGCTCTCAAAAATGCCGGGTCACTATTTTTGGATTGAGAAGTGTTCGTTTTTCTGTAGAATGGCTCATATATCTGTACGGAGGGGATCAGCACACTATACTGTCCACGTCAGGAGCCGTAGAAATGAATTATTCACGATGTTGGGTAAAAAAAAAAGTAAACGTCATTATGAACAATGCGGCGCGGTTACGCGGCGCACGCTTTAAAATAATATTGTCGATAAAATATGTATTTCTACACGTATATAAGTATTCTTATTAGTTGAAATTGCTACAATAAATTCCTAAATTAGCATATATACGCAAGATGAAAAATGCCTCTATCGAAATCTTTATTTAAAATATACGTGACGTACAGAATCCCCATGTGTCTCATCAATTTTTTAACAAAAAAAAACATATTTTGCAATGTAACCTTAATAATGCAACGTAAGCTTTGCACGAAGTGTACACGCTCATTTTGTCACTGAAAATGAAATTCGTATTTTTAATTATTAAAAAAGTGTCGTTTATATGGAATTTCAAAATGTACCAGATAACATTTAAAATTAATTTCGTATACAATGCATTGTGCTACACGCATAAAAAAAAAAAAATTTTAATCTAAAATATAAACCGAAAAGGTATAAGTACCAAAATGACTTTCGGTATATATTTATTTGTTTTGCAATTCGAATAATATATAATACCATGACAGAGCGTATTAAAGTCATTTATAAAAATCTATTGTACTTTCGGCCGACTGCTGTGTGTGACATAAGTGACACACATAGATAAGCATCGGGTATATGGGCAAAGAACCTGTGTGACAGAATTTGATATGTTTCGCGATTATATATATACATACACACTCGAATGAGAATGTATTTGGTTGAGCACACAGCGAAACGCTCGCAGGTATACAGCGAACTATTAGCATTCCTTTGGTCCGCAAAAAAAACTGGTTCAAATGAGAAAAAAAATTCTCATTTAGTTCATCAAACACTTTTATATATTTTATACCTCGTATTATATGGAAAATAATTTGTACACGCGATACCACATGAATCCACTGAAAACATCCAAGATCCTATCATTTTTCATCCAACCAAACAAAAAAAAAACAAAAACAGCAGATCTAACGCATAAAAATTATAATTCCGCAGTATTCACGCGGCATTTCCTCTCCCCTCCTCGCGCATCCGAACATCGTATTCGCGATTGCGTCGGCGGATCTCTATTGAAAAGCAGACTACTCTCGAACTTCGACCTCCCGTTTCTCCTGAATCCTCAAGCATTCATCCGTAACCGCGCGTATTTTCTCTCTCTCTCTTCGCGCGCGTGTTTCTCTTCCATTTCATTTTCCCTTATCTCTCTTGCCTTTCGCGTCCTCCTCCTTCTCTTCCCGCGCACGCCTTTGTTCGTTGCTATATACTCTCTCGCGCTCTTTCTGCACGGTAAACACGATTACGCGCCTGTGGATGAGGTTCTAGCGCGTAATCCTTCTTCTTCTTTTTTTCTCAAACAGGGGTTTGTATATACGTGTGATCGCAAGAGCGAAGGAAAAAGAGAGAGAGAGAGAAAGTAACAGCGAAGGTCGTTTTCCGTAAAGTCGTATAAGATATTGGTGGCCTTGTCCTTGACAAAATATATCCGAATGAGAATATGATGGGTGTTATAATGCGCTTAGCGGTCGCGTGTTTTTTTGCCATTCCCCCGTTGTTTAGCCGCCGCCGCGAAAGGTACAGGATTTTCGGTCTATATTTTTGTGAAAGAATAAGTATAATTTTGCAAGTAATATATAGCAATTTTTTTTTTTTCATCAAATCAAATTCCACTTCAAGCAAACCTTCATTACACCAACATCATCGTACCTCACTTACATAATCTATATCTGAACGGTCGGCTTAATTATCACCGAATTTCTCTCTCGAAAATTCACTTCGCTTCCCACAGTTTCGAAAACCATCAGCCAAGAACCAAGAACCTCGACATATACATATATATACGAAGACTCGGAGAGAGAGTCCATTGCAGCACGTCCTGTAGCACAGGCTCTCGCCTAATTCCAATCACTCGGAAACTTCAAATTTCCCCGATGCGCCTCGCGTTCGATCCGCCTGTCATTCCTTCTCTTCTCCTTCTCTCTCTCCGCTCTCTTCTCGAAAACTTTCGCGAGCCGCACAAGGCCGAAAGATCGATTCCCTCCGTTCCTCTCGTATATACCTCCTCGTGTCAATACAGACCAGGCCAAACAGCGCCCGCCACTGCTGACGGTCGGCGAAATAAGGAGAGAGAGAGAGAGAGGGGGAGATTCGTGTAATTCAGAGGAGAGGATCGAGCACGCGTAGTATACTTACTATATATATATATGTGTGTGTGTAAGGGTACTTCGATCGTTTGGAAAATTCTCGAAAGGGATTGGAAAATCGCGCGTGCGCGTACTGGAAATCGAGAGGAGAGAGAGGATCGTTCGGGATATTCGGTAGAATGCGCGCTGTGGCAGCCGTTGCGGCTCTTTTGAGACGGCGATGCGTTTTTATCGGTGGTATATATAGTATACAGCAGCAGCAGAAGCGAGTGAGTACGCTCGCTCAGCTTTTTTCAAGATTGAATGAGGGATGCGCTTTCGTTGTTGTCGAGATCGTTTTCTCGGGGCTGGTTCACTTTTCTGAATAGAGCTTTGCGGTTTTGTTGAATTTTACATAGTGGATTTCTGATGGGACGCGCGCGCGCGCATCGATGGTATTTTTCGTGAACAAAATTTTTGAGATTTTCTGGTTTTTTTTTCTTTTTGAACTTTATGCGGTTACCGATTATTTACTCAAGTTATATTCTATTGTATAAATATAATATATATAATATATAAATATATATAATATAAATCGTATAAAGACTATTTATAAATTTTAAATCCGCGTCTAACAATTCCCGAAGTAAATGCTATGCCAATACATGAAAACACTCGTTATCCAATCGTAATTACTCATCAGCCTCGTACCAACAAAAAATAGAGTAAAAATAATACTACTATATTCGATAATCATAAGGAAAACGAACGTTTTTAAGCATATATATAGATAAAGAAAAATCGTACAGCGAGCGGGAACGCACTATCATTGGAGACCTTCGAGAGCTGAGGCTTATCACGCGCGACATTTTGACACGCTCGAGCGGGGAACGGGAACGCGTGTGCGTTCGATATAGAGTGAAATGCGGATTTAGCGTTGTGTGGCGCTTTGGCACGGAAGAGTATATATATATATATATGAAGTATAGCAAAAGAATTATCGCTACGCTGTGATTATAGTGGTACAGCGTGACTACTTTGTTTATGAAAAAAAGCTAAGATTGTAGTATACGCATATAGCGGAGCAACTCTCGGGATGCTGTTATGTCACGTATGTTTCTTGAACATACTATATATATCTGGAGTATAACTGTTGGTGCAATACCGTACTGCGTTTGATTATTGCAGAAACGAAATTTCTTTCGAGAACTTTACTTCGATGTATTGTTGAATTTTCTTGAAAGCGGTTCCTAAATATATGATGCAATTCGTGTATAAAAATGGGATAAATAGATTAATTATATAGGATAACATACATAATACAACATTAAAATGTTTTATTAATTTTTAATACAATTATGATTGTTGTTTTTTAGAACTGCCGGGACGACAGGCGAAAATTCTGGAGATGAAAAGTAGTGATTTAAAAATATATACAACCGTCAAGACGGGTACAACACAGAGATAAACAAAAATGTCTACACACATTTTCTCGACACATTTAAAGACTTCTTTCTCGTGAAGGATCTTGAAACCCCGTGGAATATTATTTAAAAATGTTCCATACATATTTTTCCTCGGTACATTTCGGAGCACACCAATTCCCCTCCTCCCATCTTCTCTCAAGAATGAAAATCCTATCTGACGACCGCGACGCGTGCATTTTCTACCATCATCCCCAGCTGGCACGCAACAAGAGCGCGCAAACAACAGAGAAAGGGAGAGGGAAAAACGAAAAAAAAATAACGAACCTTCTCAAATCAACGCTTCCATCGGCTAATTCAGTTACCTCAACGAAGTAATTACAACGTGCTCGTACACGCGCCCCCGCTCAGGGAAAAATACACTAATCGAGGCGTCAAGCGCGCTTATATATATATATATATACATGGGACAAAGCTCTCTACTCTCTCGCGTGTGCTTTCTCTCTCTCGCGCGTGCACATGACCACGACGGATGAGCGCAATCACCTACACACACACATACACACACGTATATATATGCCCACGGAACAACGGCTCAGCTTGCGTTTAATTTCCGGAGCTCTCTCTCTCTCACTCTCACTCACGTGGTATATACTTATATACATATAGATAATGCACGTACATGCAAGCGCACGCGTGCACGCGCCGCGGCAGAACGAATCAGCGAAAGGGATAATATAACGCCGGCGCGTTAGAGAACAAACAACGAAAAACAAAAACGAAGAAAAGACAAACAAGTGTATATATATATATATATATATATATATACATAATGTGTTATATATACGGAAAAAGTTACAGGGAAGACACGCGGTTTGGCGCAAGACGCGCGCGCGGAGAGAATTTATTTTACGACGACCGGACGCGATGCGGCAGCGCATGCGCGTTTGCGTTTTTCGTTCTTCTTCCTCTGTTTTTTTTTCCTTATTTCGCGAGGAAAATATGCTTTTAATGAAAAATAATTTTTCCACACCACCGCGGCTGCTTTGCATTTTACAGGGGTGTTTGTTTATATATATATACATAAACGCGTAGGCGGAGCGTGAAAGGTTGCCGCTTTTTAATTGGAATGAATAGGCCGCGAGGTTTTCGGCTTCAGTGCGCGCCGCCGCCGCCGCGGCTACTCTCTGTGGTTTAGACGCACGCGTTGGCGGTTGCCGGTGTATTTTAAAGGGGGGTGGGGGGGACGGTTGTTGGATTTTATTTGTGGCTCGCGTATATGCGCGCTAGTCCAGTGGTAATGTATAATGTTTAAATAACGGTGTGTTATTTTGGCTGTGGGTGTATATATTTTACGCGTGTGGGCGGTATCGAGGCGAATTTACGCGGACGCGATTCGAATGAGTTTTATACGTGCGGCGTGTCGAGTGGTCGATGATGCTTTTCACACGAGATGAGTAATATCGTGCGGTTGAACAGTCGTGCTTGATTAGTTTCTATTATACGTAAAAACAAAATAATAACGTTTTTTTATAAGGTACAGTGATCGTTATACTGTATATTTTTCTACTGCGTTGAGAATTTTCAAACAAAGGCGCACATTCTTTACGAGTTACCCGATATTTGTCCTAGAAAAAAAACTCCACCCGCACGGTAATAACAGTCGATTATAAAATTGCAAAACCATATGGAGTTCGCATGCGTGTGCATGGAAAGAAAGGGACAAAAATATTACAAGCGCGACCGGAACTCAACGACGCAATGCGCTAATCACACGCAGATGCTTTCGTAAATATATGTATATATACTATACCGCTGCGCGTATTTTTTTATTTTATTTTTTTATTGTTGTCTTCTTCCTATCTACATATATATAAATAGCTCTCGAAACGTGTCCGATGGAGCTGTCCGTCGTGCGAAATCGAGAGTGTGCAAGTGCGCGCGTTTTTTTGTTTCTTTCTTTCTCTCTCTCTCAGCCGTCCGGGCGAATCCTGCCGATTGGCGAATTTTTTCGAAATCGAAGCGTGACGGCAAAACCCAAGTATGTCACGATGCGCGAGCTGTGCGATACACATATACATATATTTCCCTGTAACGCGAATGTATCGTGCGGTTTTTGTACCACATACCTGTATATCGTATACGTGCGCGTATATTTGCAAAATAAAAGAGAAAAGAAAATTGAGTACAATCGATTCGTTTCTTGCTCGATGTATATATATATACATATATGCTGAGGATGAATCGTAATCGTTTGCAAAGAGAGACGCGCGCGCACGATATGTATTATAAGCTCTCATATGGTTGTTATATTAGTATGTTTTTCTTTGTCAGAGAGAATTTTCGAGAAGGTAAATTAGCGAGGGGGACTGCAATTATATGTCTACGCGTCGACGCGCATAGCTCGGAAATATCACACGCGCGTGGCAATATATATAGGCGTGAACTGCGTTCAAAAATACACAGAGTATGCGTGTAATACGTATATATACGCGTTGTTTGAGTGGCACGCGCCACGCGTGATAGATCGGCTAGTATATGTGTGTGTATATATATGTATACATCTTTTTGCGCGTTATACGCGAATACTTTATTATACAAACGCGCTGCGATGCAGTATTTTTACAAGGCTTCCGTTGTGCGAGACAATATGACTTGCTGATAATCTTCTCCTCTCTCTCTCCCTTTTTCACTTCCTAGCTCTCTCTCTCTTTCTCAATGAATGAAAATAGAGTCTTTCAAGAAACAATTACTGCC
The DNA here is from genome assembly GCA_035583055.1 of Torymus tubicola. Lineage (NCBI taxonomy): Eukaryota > Metazoa > Arthropoda > Insecta > Hymenoptera > Torymidae > Torymus > Torymus tubicola. Next base: position 29,246,755 of record JAWWEQ010000010.1, on the reverse strand, counting down.
ATTGTTGCTATTGTTGTCACTCGCATTCAACGCCAATTAGTCATTCGCTCTCATGAATAAGAAAGTTCTCGAATTTCTCTCTCGACAGTTCTCTCAATTCCGTTTCATTGAGGTGATTACAATCCTTGAAAAAATAAAAAAAAAAAGATAAAATAAGAATACCGCTCGAAATGTCATCGATTTTTAGCTATATAAAAAAATTCAAACTTGACGTTAAACCCCCTCAATTATTACAATATCGTTTTGTTACTGCAAACTGACAACTACACTATCAAAATGATTTAAACTGGCTGAAACAACGGTAGTCCAACAGGAGGAAAAAAAATCAACTAATCGTTGCGCTTCCAGAAGTATCGGTCGGCTGATTGTGCGGGCGCAGCCGGAAGTGTTGCAGGTGCGCACATGTGTATATATGGTCAAGGAGTATACTTACGCACACATTTGCACGCGCCCGCGCAAGGAAAAAAAAGGCCACGGCGCGTCTCGTTTTGCCTTCTGTCACGCGTAAAAAGGTAAACACGGCAATTCGCTCGTAATCTTGTTTGTTTGCGCGAGCGTGTCAAGTTGGCTTGGCAATTTTTTTTAAAAGTTTTTTTTAGAACGATTAAAATATTTTTTAAACCTTTCCCACGACGCTGACTGGGAGGGAGTAATACAATTAGTAGAATATAATCAAGTTTGCATAATGTGTGTATATATATATATATATGCGCTGCTGCTATGCGTATATAGTTTGGTAATGTGATTGTATGGTAATTTACAGAAATGTTATTACGACGAGACGCGTTAAAACGTAACTTGTATGGATATGAAGTTTATTTTTGGAAAACATCCTACTTGACTTTTTGCATTCTCGTGTAATGCGTCTTTATATTTAATGCAGTGAAGACTGTTTGGTAATACGAAGATGACTTACAATTCTACAATGTATAACCGCAACAGCGTCAACAATATAAGTTCTGTTTGGAAATATTTATGCAACACTTCGTTTCCTATATAATAATATTTACATAAAATATGTACGTGAATAAAAGTAAACACTCGACAGTTGTATACATGAACTTTACGTTTCTTTACTAATCGAACGACTCAATTATTAAACTATTATACCAAGGTGTTAAATTTATAAAGTGCTAGAAAAAACGTCCGATTCCAGAAGTATTTCCTCTGCACCATTACCCGCAATCAGTCGTTCAATTGAATGCTAAAATTTTCGCGATCGCTCGATTACATAAAAATGACCACGACTACACATATACAAGTTCATTAAACGTTTACGGCCACGTAAGTTGAATCAGCCGGATGATTCATAAATAATTTCGCTTCTCCGACACGATCACCAAAGCGCGCTCTTAAGAATTACAAAAAGAGAGAAAAAAAATAAGCATAACCGCGACCGATCGATTAATATTCCAACCATATACCGATAACCGCGTGTCTTTTGCGTTTGATCGCTGCGCCGTTTTTCTTGCATAGTCATCAAGTTTCACAGTCGTTTCTAGAATAGATAAAGCCAGTAATCTCGTTTAAGTAAACTTATATACATAATATGAGCGCATGAGTTTTACAAAGTAATTTACTCAAACAAGTGGTGTTTGTGCAGACGTCGATAAGTATATACCTATATATATGTAGGAAAAACGGAATTGAGACGCACGCGTTAAATAGCCTCGTCTATATGTTTGACCCAGCGCGTACAGTATATAATGGTAGTATAGTATATACTGAAGCCTCGACGCGCCTCTCGAACGCTCATTTTTCAAATGAAGCTAATGAACTGTGTAACTGTACTGTACGGGTACACACAGAGAGTACGCATGCACGCACGCGCGGGTTCTACATTTCTTTTTTTAGTATACACACACAAATCTCATGTAAATTTGCATTTCCAAGTAGAAAATTTATATATCTTTCCCGACCAGGATTGCCGGTCAAAGATCTTTAATTTCGAGCTTTCTTCGATTCTTTTTCTTCGAAGCGCTTCTCCTGCTTCACAAATTACGCGTGAGCTCTCCTATATTATATGTATATATATCTCACTCTCAAAATGCGCCACTGTCGTGCGCGCGTACCCGTTATTCCGGTTTCCGAAGGTTACCCATAGCGGCCGAGACTCCGAAGGATTCTGCATACAGCTTTGTATATACATATATATATGCGTGTATGTGTATATTACGCATGTGCAGCGCTCTGAATTTTTGGCTCTCGATTTTTTTGACGGCCGATGCACTCTCCGTGCGCGTACATTATATGCACGCGTGCACGCGCGGCTGTCCAGGAAATCGGTACCTCAGCACTCAAGTGAAATAAATAAGATATATATGTATATTGATAGCTAATATGCATGTCGTGAATAAAAAAACGTTTATTTCTTGCCATGTTATCGGAAACGATGTTGTTGATTACTTAGGTTTTTTTTATTTTTGCTGTCGTATAATAATTTATGGCCAAAGGTTGCAACACGAAAATAAACAAATTAATCGACGACTTGAGCGTATAAAGTAAGTTTTAGCAATTAAAAAAACTCATTAAAGTCTAATTTTTACTATAGTCAAATTTATAAACCTAAAGATTTCATTTTCATATATAGACTTTTATTACTAATCACAATTCGATTTTAAGCTCAATATGCAAAATTTCTGCGCATTTCCTCGCAACTCATTGTATAAATTACGACTATCGCGCGTGATTCGTTAAACATGTAATCGCGCTCGTTGCCGTTACTTATATATACACGATGCAAACGAGCTATTTTCATTGGCATTACCTCAGCGAGTAATATATCTCGGTTCGCATTAATGTCGAATAAGACATATATATATACTTATCGCGGCGATCGGCATCAGCATATGATATATACATACATGCATGCCGGAACTAAGCGCACAACAAAGTTACACTTCTTTTGCAATCGTTATTATTACTATTGTTATTCGTTATATACACTACATATATGCTCCGAATATACGTTAGAATAGCCAACGAAAAAAAAACAAAAACAGGGGAGACCACTTGTTGCACTATGCATCATTATATCTTACACTCGGGATAATATATATATGTATCACACAGCCTTACCTGGGAATGAATGCGCGAGGGCGATTAAGGTCGCCAGTAGAACGAAACCGTACACAGTCTTCATCTTCGTAATAGTAATAGTAGCAATGACACTTGATAGCAAAACTGTCGAATATGTATGTATATATATATATGTTGCACGTTGGTTGCTGCTGCTGTTGCGGCTGCTACTCTCGTACTATACTCGTTTCGCTCTGGCAAAAGTCTCGGCGCGAACTGATGATCCGGCTATCGTGCCGCTGGCTACAAAAGCCGCGACGGCGAAGGTCACGCGGTGTGCCGCGCGCGTATAGCCGGCCGGGAAAACACGGCTCTCTCTCTCTCTCTCTGTCCCTTCCACATACGCTCGACAGAGCGTAGAGGGAGTAAAAGAGAGAGAGAGAGAGAGATGCAGAAAGAGGAGGAGGAGGAGGAAAGAAGAAGAAGAAGAAGATGGAATATCGGTTGACGTGTCGCTTATACTTGATGCGGTATTATGCGTATTATGTGTCTTTCAGCGCGAACGTTTATAGTTGGTGGTTTTTGTTTTTTTTTTTATTCAAGGGTCGTTTTTTAGGGGAAGAGAGGGGTTTTGATGGGAAATTGGGTAAATTGTGAAGGATTTGTATGATCATTTTTTGTAGGTGCGCATTGTGTTGATGGATTCATTGTATCCACGTTTTTATATATACGTGGAATGTTCGGGAAATTTGTGTAGGCTACATACGAACGAAGGTGAAAATCATGCGTATACCCGCATTTACAAAAATGATAAAAATTCACTTTTGTCTTTATTTCAGGATTTTATTGTGTTGTCTGTATATGCACTTTCCTGAAACGTTGCACATACGTCGACGAAGTATCTAAAAGAGCGCAATAATTTAAGATAAAGGGGACAATAATTATTAGTCTGGTTGGAGGTGACCTTTTACAACTAATTTGCATTACAATTTCATTGTTTTCTATACGCACTAATTCGTTAATCATTTGATTTTGTTCAGTGCGGTATATATAGAATAAAGAATTACACGTTTGGAATCGCCAATGTATATTCTTAGACCGTATTAAAAATAAACTGCACTGACATATGCGTAAAATTTATTGCTATACTGAATAAAGAAAACACAAAAATACATTTTATCATTCATTTCTAGGAATCGTAAATGGCTAAAGTATGTTAAATATTAATCATATAAATTAGTGACTCATTGTAGACTATCTTTTTGAACATTTGGGAAACATTTGGAATTTTGTGTATTAACAATGAGTCAGACAATATGTTGTTTATATTATTCTTATAAAACAAAAATGCTCCGACTGGATTGCTTGAACGGATATAATTTATTGACTTGAATTTCATGCTGGTTGAAACATTATCGCGTGGTCTTATATAAGATCCAATTATTGTTCATTACTACTTTTTTTGACTAATATGTAGTGCATTTAATCAGCATTTAGCGATGTAAGTAGCAATTTAAAACGTATAGCATATAACTGAATCATCCTAACACCGCTTGAATCATCAAAATAAAAGTTTTATCTGAAAAAAAAGTCGAATATACACACATATAACGTAGAAAGTAATAAGAGACCGAGCGCAACATGTCACCGTCTCGTCTCTTTTTATCTCTTTCTTTCTATCAGTCGACCTTTCGCCCTTTGTACATTCTCTCTGCTCACACTCTCTCTCTCTTTCTCTCTTCAATCTCTTAATTAAAAAATCTCTTAATCAAAAGAATATTCTACGTGGATTTCAATTGCAGATGTTGAAATTTTTCGGAAAATTCATTTTCTCTTTCAGTTTACATCAATGAGCGTATATACTCATTCGCGTTTTATCATTTTATTTGCCTAGTTGAAATTTTTGCTTGGAAATGAGAGATTGCGTGTCTGATGGGGGGAGAAATTAATTATTTTATCAAATAAAAACATTGCTTTACAGCGACACTTCAGAAACGTGTACTGGATTTTTCATTAGCTTTTTCTCAGATTTTATTTTTTTTTATATATCTATACACACGCAGCATGCTCCCCGCTGACTCGTATATATATATGTGTTGCTTATAAATTTTTTCACAGTTTTCTTACAACATTTTTTTATGTCTAACCTTAATTTAAGGTCGCTTCGTTTTAAATCTTTTTACCATTTTAACTTTATCATCACTTTCAAACAGAATTTAACAAATGTTAAAAACATCAATACTTTATTGCAATGCTGTATATTTTCAGAAAATTTATATGAAGATCAAGTTATGAAATAAATTTATATAACTTTATATTTATATAGACATTATTGAAGATTCATCTAATATTTATACTCGAGAAAAGTAAATTTTCTGCCCTCCGGCCGGAAAGCGTCGAATTTCTGGCCGCTGCGCGAAACGAAGTTGCCGCTTTCCGGCACCGTTGAGCAGAAAAATAGTATACAGACCATGACCAGTAAAAAAGAAAGTCTCAGATCACATGTTTATCAACCTTCGCTCCCCCTCGGCCGACAATTACATGTGATCTGAGACATTTCTTATTTTACTGGCCTAGGTGTGTAATATACTATTTTTTTTATAACAATATTTGTTAAAATATAACAAACAAATAAAGTTTTGAATTTCACATTTAACAGTCCTTCATGGGAGTTAGAATAATAAAAACTTCGTTACAATATTTTTTTGGGTCTAAAATAATATTTTTCGTTAAAAATAAATACTGTTTTTTCTGTTTGGTCCATTTACAGCATAAGATATTAACAAATTAGAAACTTTGCCTTTACTATACTATAAAGCTAAAAAATATCATTTACAATTTATTTTTTCCCTTCTACTGCTCATCTTCCAGTCACCTTCTTCAATATAATCCACCAACGAAACATTGATCACCGCTAATCCGCCAATCACCGTGACAAAAATCGACTTCGCGCACTCGCGGCAACAACAACCTGTGCGGCTGTTAATTGTCATTCAACGTCATCATCACAGGCATATGTGTATGTATACGAGTTTCTTCTTCTCGACACGTCGTTCTCTCTCTCTCTCTCTCTCTCTCTCTCTCTCTCTCAACTCTGGACTCTCTATATATCTGCATCGATCCAATTTCCCGCTCGCTGGTCCCCTCCTCGCATTTTCTCATCGAGGTCTATCAGCTCGGACGAGTGCACATCATATGAGACGGGGACTCTATATATATGTATATACATACACGTCGTAGTCCAGTGCGCCTACACACTCAAAGCTTCTCGTCACTTCCTCGACGCGCGCGCGCGCGCGCGTGAACGTACTTACGTGTACTTAGCGCGGCTGACGCTTGGATAATAAAATTCCACGTATTGTTTCTCGGTAGGATAAATTGTCTTTCTTTTTTCTTTCTGAGAGATAATTCGCGACGTTGTTGTCATGTTTTTTTTTATTTTTTAATATACGTATGAGTAAGACGAATTCGCCATGAGGTCGTATGATATACATATATAATGAAGCTATGGGGAATTTGGACGAGAGAAGATTAAATTGTTTGTGGTTGAGGAAAAACGATAGTGCTGGGGGTTCTAAGAAAAGTTGCGAGTATCATGTGAAGATTAACTTCGCTGGAACTAGAGCAGTGATCGTCGAGTTTGTTGACCTATGTTTGTCCATTTGTATAAAGAAGTATACTATACGCGGATTTATGTAACATCCTTATGCGCCCTTGGAGTTATGTCATAAAACCAAATGTTACGTATAACATACATACGGTCTTCGTTACAACTATATAGTTAAACGTATACAAATACGATAATTACACAAGACGGTGTAACAAATCGCGTCAATCTGTTTTCGTTGAAATTGGATATTTATACCTACATGTGCAAATCTCACAAACGCTGCGAAAAACTTCGAAAAATGGACCCAAAAATTTTTTTTCGATGACACCTTCCAAATTCGGTTTTTCTTGTTGGTTAGGGTGTCTAGAAAATATATCTGTTGTTGGACAAAGTTCATCGAGGGGTATCATTTTTCTGCGACCAATAATCAATTGTTTAAAAATAATTAAAAATAGCTCTAGTTTAGTTTTAAATCATTCCACCAAAAATAACTAAAAAATTTGGAAAAAAGAAAATAAAACTAAAGGGCGAGAGCTTTGTAGATCTTTTTTCAGAATTAGAAAATGTTGATTTGTTCAAAAGTTACGTGAGTTTGAAGTTGAGCCTAAAATACACGTGATCAATGGTTGAGACAATTGTTGATCTTTTCACACCGTTTTTGTGAATTTCTGTGTATTTTAAGCTCAACTTCAAACTTACGTAACTTTTGAACGAATCAACATTTTCTAATTCTGAAAAATGATTTGGAAAGCTCTAGCTCTTTAGTTTTATTTTCTTTTTTTCAAATTTTTTAGTTATTTTTGGTGGAATGATTTAGAATTAAACTAGAGCTATTTTTAATCATTTTTAAACAATTGATTATTGTTCCCAGAAAAATGATACCCCTCGATGGATTTTGTTCAACAACAGATATCTGTTCTAGACACCCTAACCAATAAAAAAAACCTAGTTTGGAAAGTATCGTCGAAAAAAATTTTTTGGGTCTATTTTTCGAAGTTTTTCGCAGTGTTTGTGAGATTTGCACATATATACTATAAAAGCGTACATCCGTAATTGGAAAAATGTCTGAAAACGTTTGAAACGAAAAGTACATTCTAGTTTACGTATTCCATCGTGTCATTCAACTCCATGTACAACCAGGTGTTTGACTAGAAACTTCTTCAAAGAGTCACCTACATCAGTTTGACAGATCCGTTAACTCGTGTTTTGTCCAGAACACGAGGTAAAATTATCGGAATGTAAAGTGTCGTGCATATATGTGTGCGATTCTCTCGCACGTGCACCGGTAGAACAAGTTTTCAATTCATGCGATATTTCCTATATACTCGTAAAATTACAGTCTCCGCAATGTGTTAAATGAACGTCGACGGTATAATAATAGGTATATATCGGTGTATCTCGACGCTTGGAAACATCGCGCATCAGGTCTATTTGATCAAAAGCAATTAGTAGAGACGAGTTGTATATATATTATACGTATAAAAGGGGGTAGGGAGGAGATATGGCACGTGTATATGTATATATCTTCGCTGTGCACGCGCGCGCGCGTGTGTGTGTGTGTATATGAAGTCGATAATCGCTGAAACATTAATTCATTGATTAATCTGGAATTTCCAGTTAAGCTTATGAATTCGTAAGTGAGATGTATTGACGAACTACTCTATCCCCTCCCCCCATCAGTTATGTTTAAACGTGAATGGGTAAATATTTGTCGATGATTACAGGCAAATACTAAAGGTATGTTTATATACGCGATCTCCGCGTGGTGGTTATAACGGTATATATATATATGTATGTATGTGCTATGGTTAGAGAACGGTTTTCTTTTGGAATTATTTTGCAATTCAAAAAAGTCATGTACCGATAACTGTTACTAGCTTCGGTTGGTGCATTTTAAAATTTTCTTTTTTTTTTGCGTTTCAATTAAACTGCGCACGAATCAAGTGAATGCACGCGGGGATCAAATTATTATACGTGGAATTCTAACCGAGAGTATATTTATTACTTTATAAATCCACAGGTAGCATTTGATTATTTTTTTATTCAGTAAAGCCACGATTTGGAAAAAACTTTTTAATAACATGTTACGTAACCGTTCGTTATTTTAAATGCAAAAGAAATTACAAATTTTAGGGTTAATTTAATGTTTTTATATAGTGTACGACAATTTTTACGCAGCTTGATTAGTAATTTATTTGATAGCTGCTAAAATGGCTTAAATAATCTTAAGAAAACTTTATCACGTCGCAAACATAAAATATTAAAGCATAATAATCAGTGACTAAGCTAAGAAACTTGTTATGAATAATTTATTTTTCTAGATTATGACAAGTAAAACTTATTTTAAGCTAATCTAGTCAAAAGCTAATATTACCGAATAGCTTCTATAAAATCTATTATTTAAACACCATATTTATAAGAAATAAATAATCAAATAAGCTCATATCTCAATCAAACTAAAAAATTGACTAAAAATATGCATAAAATCACGTAATCAAATCCCTACCCTACATTGCTACCAACAGTAACTAAAACAAAAAAAAACCATAAATCAATATACATATATATAAATTGATTAATCCAAAACGTCCAACGAAGCACACAACGCAATCCCCCAATATCGTGCAAATATTTATTCTACGTATCATACCGGCAATTTCGACGATTCGAGAGACTCCTATATACATATACACAGCACCCCACCTATATCGAAAAATCCAGAATCCAGCCCATTAATCTCTTTTTTTCTGTGTGTGTTTGTCACATACCACTATTTCCATACCTCTAACGAGAATTTTCCAGACATCTATCTACATATACATACAACTACGCATATAAGAAGAAAGTCAACGCCAGCGGTCGCGAGAGTAAGTATACGAGTCATTCAGACGAAATCGGAATCGTATTTCGAGCAACTCGCGGCGAGCAAAAAAGGGTCGTAAAAAAAAGGTCGTTCCTCGTTGATATCGACTTCTACGCGTATACCAATACACGTTTATATATATACACGCAGGGTGATGTTAACGTCGAACGGTCTCTTAAAAAGCTGCCAAAGCACGCGCGTGCGCCCGTATGCCGATATCACTCGGTCCCCATATATACATCCACATCTATACACGTTTTACCGCGTGGCTTACTCGCAACTTCTCGGAACCGTATAGGGGTGAGCAAGCCTCTCTCTCTCTCTCGGTGCATTCAATAATGGCGGTATCGCGGATACACGCAAATACCATCGACGTGTCCGCTCTTTCCCCCCCTGCCCTCTCGTCTATACCAATCCCTCCTATCCCCCGCGTGTATGTGTGTGTCCGCCGGAATTTCGATCACGTATGTCGTCCATTCGCTGCCGCATATTGGTCTTTTCGTCCTTCTTCGTATGTCGCGCGCGCTTGCTCTGCATGTATCTGTATATATATATATAATATGTGTGTGTGTATATTCTATATGGGTGGACGTATGGACGTACGTTTGATTACACCTGTGAGTCCCCTGCGCTCGCGCGCGCGTGCGGAATTGGATGTCCACTGCTGGGGTGGACTGAGCAAATTGTTCGGTTTCTAGGGGGAGGGGGTGACGAGGAGGGTTGGAAAATATTATCGATTTCGTCTTTGGGGCTTTTCAATAATCCGTTTGGTCAGTGATTTGTGTGTATATATATTATATATATATCTCGAATTTTATGTGGAAGCTTGCTGCTCGAGATGTATTATATATTGTTTAAGATAAAAAAAGGGGTGATTAAAAAAGTTTGTTCGAGGAAATGGTTTATTATCTCGTGCTGTTTGCTTTAAGAGCGAGGTTCGAGTTATTTCGTCGAATGAGCCTTCAATTTTGAGCACTAGGGTGAAATGGACCGTAACTTTGTTAGTTTTATGTAACTGCGGATAGTAAAAAGTTTAATCTACTTAATTTTTATTGTGTCCGATTGCGATATAATGTTTTAACTATATATACTTATAATGGTAAATAAGTCGTTGGATGCTGTGAGGTTGAACGGAAATTGAATAAAAATCCAAGGATAACTGTTTTATTATGATAATTAAGAAATTTGTCGAATTAAAGTGTTGCATATATGCCTTACAAGTTCTAATTTCACTTGTAATCAAAACAGTTAATCTGAAGTTGCGTTTAACAAATTTTTCTTTTACGATGAAAGTATATACACATAGCGTTTATCGCGAACAATACTTGAATAATAAAATTTCCTATTAGGTTTTTACCATTTCGACTAAAGTGCGCCCGTATTATATGGAGACGTTAACACTTATCAGCACAGGAGAAAACGTTTTACGCTTGTTAAATGACAAATAAACTGGAGGCAGGTCGTTGACCGCAGTTCTGAATAACGTTATATTTAAGGATCATACAGGAAATATATCAAGTATTGCTAAAACCAGGAAACAATTATCTGCTAATGTGCTATTTTTATTGGTATATATATATCGACTTAAGGGGGATTCTGTTTCCTAAATCCGTAAAATATATTATTTCGGATACAAGGGAGCACATATATATAAGTATTTCGTGAGTTATGTATTTATAATCTATGAAACATTATTTTTTTTAATGTAGTAAAATTAAAATATATTATAAGAGAAAAATCGTAGTGAAAATTATAAAAATATTTTTCTAAACTATTCCGAAGCAACCCGTTACATGTGCAATTCACGATGTACACAAGGTGAATCTATATAGAATGTTAACGAGCAAGCTGCTTAAGGAAGGAGACAGAGAGTGAGTCACGCTGAAAAGCAGCTTTTTATGAATGACGGAAGAAGGTAATGCGAGAAGCACTTTTCTTATTATTTTAATCCTTCGAAATTACTAATAATTCTATAAATAAGGCGTAATTCTATAAAATTCTCGCTTACAACATCATCATCATTATCATCCTCTAATCAGTTCAACAGAAATTCATTATTTATCTACATAATACATTCAATAATTCAACGCACAATCGCGCATATACTTCTTCTTCGCCGAACGCACTTTACCACGAACCGTTGTGTAACGAAGCTCCGCCTTCGATTTTATTTCAATTTAAGCTTCACCACTACCACCTTACTATAATGTACACGAATATATATATAAACGCCCTTCGATGTCGCGTCAGCCGAAAAAGCTCTGAAACTCCTCCGCACTGTGGCGCATCGAAATATTCCCATTAGTTCTCATCTTCCCCTCGCTGCTGCTTTTCATCTATACACATCTATAACGTCGATTTAAGCCTCTTCGAAGGTATTACGAATTGTCGTCGTATATATGTAAGAAGCTTCTAACCTCGGTTCATGTATAAATAAAGACACCGGGGGCTCTTTCACTTGGTAGCGATGTGCAAGTATATGTATATACATGTATGTCGTACTTTGACGCAAGGGGTATTAGCATGGGCGCGTGTGCAGATATACTTAGAAGAACGAAGAGCGAGAAAATACAAGCGATATTAGTCGTCTCCTCGTTCAATTGCACAATATAATTCGTAAATTGCAAGCGTGGTAAGTGTCGCGCGAGGTTGTTAAGATGGTACAGTGTAGTAATGCACTATAGTCGGGGTTTAAATCTGTATCTGTCTGTATATAAAAAAATGTGTAATATTATGTATAAGGTGGTGCTGTTGCCTACTACGTTTTTTATTTCATTATTACGAGGCTTTGGAATTAGTCGGTCAGGGTTCGGGTTAAAGTAATGTACAATCATTCAATCAAGTTATTCAATATCGGTTGATTATTTTAAAGTGGTTTGGTGAACTGTAAAATATTTTGTTAATAAAATAATATCGAAATTTCTCGAAGTAATATTATATTTCAGAAAAGAATGTTAAAACATTTAATAAACGTGTAATATACATTTTATGTTTACGTATGTTATCAAATAACTTTTTGAAAATTTTCAACGACAATGCCTTTTTTGAACCTTTTATATATACAATATGTAATATTGCATATAAAGGTTTCTTAGAATTCACATTTTTGGTTCAAATTTTTATAACAAATATTTAGGTATAAAATCAATTACCAGCGATAGTTTCGAAAAGTAAAATCAAAATATATCAGATATTTTTAGAAAATTTATTTAAAAAATCGAGTTAGTCACGAAAATGTACATTGAAGAGACTCTGTTTTCTCTCCCTTTCTTTGTTTCTCTTTCTCTTTCTGCCGAACTTTCTTGGTCTTCTTGCATGCTTTACTACGCTACTCATTTGCTTGGCTTTCTCTAATGGGTTCTATTTGGGATTTCTCCGAATTCTGGAAAGTAGCGTGTCAAAATTAAAAATCAAACAGAGCTAGAATATATTGAATTTGCCAATTATTTGAAATCTATAAAGTAAATGGCTTTCTTAATGTAAGACATTACAGTGAAACAATAATGTTGTTATTATTCATATACATCATCTTGTTTATCAGTGAAGATTAATGTACTTTATATTAAATCTATTATTAGGTTTGTTGGAACTAACGGTTTCTTATAGTTATATATGTATTATCAATGATAATTTCATTAAATACTCGTATAAAGTATAATTTCACGGTCAATACAAGCATTACTTCGAATGCTGAAAAAGTTTTCTCCTATTAAGCTCCCCCCACCATAAACATCAATTCTTTTAAGCAATAATAAAACCGATTTTTAATTATAACGCAGTTCCTTTTTAAAATCGATATTGAGCGCCATTTGACCTTTGTTCACCTTCAAACCATTCGATTAATTAGAAAACGCTATTACAAGAACTTATTCCTCAGCAATACAACAATTGTTTACGGTAAATTTTGGAATTTCATAAATCAATGTAAACCTGAGAATTAGCGTGGTGTGAAATAGGCTTAGGTGTTATATGCTATATTGCGGCGGATTAGGCTGCATTGGTGAGGCTTCGTTTTTAAACATGTCAGCGGTAAATGCGCCCGGCACAGACTATGTATATATATACATTATTACAAGTCAAGAGCGAATTGAAATTGCGCAATTGTTTTTCCTTGTCTCTATCTATGTAGACTAACAGAGAATCATGACATATACTTGTTGTGCTATATATATATACATGTATCTTAATGATATGCGTGTTGTTCAATATTGATTTTATCATGGCGCGTGGTCATTGAAAACAAAGTTTTTCAAAAGATATTATGATGCAACTGGCGAAACAAATTTTTGTTCACGTGATTCAATTATATTATCATTGTCAAAGACGCTTGAACAGCAAAATCTATATATCTTTACACGGAGATGAAAATATAATAGTTACTATTGCCATAATGTATAGTGCAAAATCGTTACAACCATATTTAGTAAAATTTACTAATGATATTGTTAATAATGCTAATAATACTGAAGTATAATATCAATAACTGATAAAATATGTGTCTTTTACTTAAAAAAATACAGCACATGTTTTTCAGTGTAACCAGATGGTTCTATATGTTTTTAGATATAAGTTTGTAGAAGTCATAATTACTACGCGCAGTTTTAAATTTTTCTTAATAATGCTACGTTACTAACCCGACATTCAAATAAAATAATAGCGTGAAAAAGCAAACATTTCTTTCTGTCTTTCATCATTGTATTGTATCGTGGAAAGTAAATATTATTTCTCACCTACGAATTTCTATTTGATTCGTTTCCAGAATGTTCCCGACAAAAAGTATATAACAAACTAAACAAAACTTATATAAAGATAGGATTATGAACTTTTATTCGTTTTTATATTATGCACATTGGAAGAATAAGGAATAAGTAACAACAGATAACATTCCAATTCCATTTCTAATATATGTAGATACGCTAACTCGTGCATTTCTTATTCTTTATTCATTATTTTTTTTTCTTTTCTTTTCACAGCATGCATAATAAAGCCTATCACTCGTTTGGATTAAAGGATTTATTTTGTGCGAGAAATGTACGTGATGAATTTTTAAAACATCAACAGCAGTACGCGCGCGCGCATTGTGCGCAAGCAAATAAACTGAGCGGAAAAATGTTAAAAGTGAGAAGCGGAAAAAGAGATAAAGCAGCTCCATATTTACACCTTTTTTGTAACTACCTATACTAGTGTTTTTTAGTATGTACAAAAGTCTTATATAATAGTTACATTGTGTACATTTACATCAAAGTCAGAAAAACAGCAATTTACAAGTCCGGAAACTGGCGTTGTTCATTCAAAGTATGAACAACAGTATGCGTTAATTTTCACCACTTTATAACTTTGCCGCTTTTTTGAAAATACGCTCATAGCTTTAAATTCCCAACAAATCCTTCTTTGTTCTCACACGTACCTTCCGACACTCATACACGCATCAGCAAATTTAATCATTCAAAAGCTATAGAGAGAGAAAAAAGCCACAGTTAACCAGCTCTAACTATAGAAATTGAAAATTCACGCGGGCAAACTGAAACCACATCGCACGCGCCATCATCAAAGCTATACCATATACCTAGCTCCTCTCTTCTTAACTTCAGCAGTCGCGTGAGATCATCCCCCGCGAGACAGAGCCAAAACTTCGCCTCGTAAGGAAATTAAGTAAGACTCGCGCGCTTCTTGACTTTGCCTTTACGCGCCAAGTGGAGAACGCACACGCTTTAACTTTCCGATTCCAGGTATATGTATATACATATACGGCATGTATGTATGTATGTATGTATATATACGGCTTCGCGCTTTGTCTCCTTCTAACCTTATATACGAACTTGTGCCCGCGTGTCGAGGGCGAGGAGGAGTATAGTAGGCGAGAGGTCGTTCGGTGCCCCGCGTTATTGTCGATAAAGGAGCGAGCGAGAGAAGTTTGAGAGACGCGCGAGTGTGAAACGAGCTTACGATTGAAGGGGGTGAGGGGGAGGGGGCACTAAAAACTCGAAGCGGCCGAGTTTTTTTTCTCTTTAAGGGCGCGGAAATGTGTTTACGGCTGGGTGCAAGGGTGGAGGGCAGACTAGGGCCAATAGCTATATACGTATACACTCGTTTCTTTATGGGACGAGAGTTTAGGGTTGGAATGAGGAACGTGCGCAGGGTTTAAGAGTGTTTCTTTTGCTGTCGCGAAGTATATATGTTGTACACAACGCGTACGTAATCTCTATTCTACATTGGTTCCTTTTTTTTTCCTTTTATTTATTTATATTTCGACTTTACGCACATACTTATCATAGAATTTATATGTGCGCTTGTGCATGTTTTATTGTTGTAGATTTTATCCGAAGTTTTATCACATCATATACATTCCTTTCGATATTTCCTTTTAATCGCTTCTTTGTAGGGAAATAAAAGAAAAATATATACTGATTCTTAATACTTAAGATTATGCGGCGTTACGTATATTACAGGATATTCTTGCGAAAGTTATACTTACGTATGATTATGGATAATTAACGAGGTGATAATATAATAATACGATGATTTGTAGAAATCAACATGCCCATCACAGAAATAAAAAACTCTTAAGTTAAGTTATTCATAAAAATTCAGTTCTATTTAGCGCTCGATATATAATTAATGAATCAAGTAGCGATGTTCATCTACGCTTTTCATCAGAAACTTATAAATTAAATTATAAGACAATGCCGAAGCTCTCGTATTATTAAGTAAATCTGGTTAATCTTGTTTAATTTTAGAAGCACCCCGTTGATTATTATAGCATTCGACGAGGCAACTCCAGAAATGTATTACGAAGGAGAAGAAGCGTCATTAATTATTTTTGAATTATTGTGCAAACGATCATAAGATAAATCATTTATAGTATCGAGTGAAAATAAACGAATGGATTATGTGGAACAACAGATTAAAATTTTTATGATGTGTGTGTATATATATAAAACGTGTACTCGCGAAAACAAAGAATTACTCGTATATAATACTCGGAAAGAACTATCGTCAAAGCGATTAATCGAAACAGCCGTTAAAGCTTTTATACACACTGTATAAATGCATAATTATTGATGCTAAAGTAGTCTAATAAAAGTTCAGGCGCGTGCGCGAACTCGGCGCGCTCTCCCCAATGTTATATATATCTGCATTGTGAAAATTTTATCGCTATTGTGTTACGACTTCCTTGCTTTTTTACGGTTTATCTTAATGGCTTGTAGCATATTATTTTTCTGTCATTGAATCGAGTCGGCAATAAGTAATGAAAATCTCAATCTACAATCCATTAATTTTATATATTTCGGTAATATATACATATGCACTTATTCTCTGATGACGTTTTATAATGGTCTATATTCCGTATACCGTTATAATTATCGGTTTATTACGTATTATAATGGGTTAATTTTCAAACGCATACATTTATTGGATGATAAAATCGAGTTCTTTACTTACCACAAATGTAATTGTAATTTCGTTAATATAGTAGAGATTCTATCTACGTTTTATTAAATGATGAATAAATAATGTCTTTTTCTTTTCATAGCACTCGGAAGATACGTTTGCTTTACTGTCGACATTATTAGCTTAATTTTTTTTTCCAACTTCCATTGAATTGTAAGTGCGTCAGATGTGTCAACATTTTTATCGAATGAAGAAAATAAAAGTAAGTAGGTACACGTAAGCATTTATTCTGTGAATTCACGGGAATTTCATAATATATTCCATGATGAATAAATTTGTTATCGTAAAAAGAAAACAGCTATAAAGTTTTCGACAAGATACAATTATCACTAGCAAACATGTATAACGAAAGTTCTCCGAATATTTTGCCCATTACTCTTATTAATCCTATATAAATTCAACATATTTCAAAAGACTAGACACCTTTCTTTTTTATCCAACAAACGATAAACCTCGCCCTAAATTGATTATTAAAACATCCATGCATTACAGGTCCCAACGAAGTTAGACACTTTATTAAAAAATCATCATCCGCTCGGTAAGACATCCTCTCTCGTTTCGCAATCACCTATATATATATCCAACGCTTATACCTGCCACAGGAAAGTGTATACGTCGAAAGAACTTGGCTTATCGCGACGTAAATTAGCTGGAATCCTGTCGTAAACGAGATGGCAGTCTCCCCCACCGGCACCCTGAAAAATTCAGACTAGTATATAAGACGAGCGTGCGCGCGCGCGCGTTCAATATCCTCGAGCCCTTGAATATCAATTATTATGAGCGTGGCAGCAACTACCGCCGCAGCATAAGCCTCTATACCGGAAGTCTCCTCGAAGTATCTGCAAAGGAGCAGCAGGAGCAATGGCAGCATAGCTGAGACCGAAGGAGAACAGAGAAAAAAAAAGAAAAACAGGAGCGAAAAGCTGAGGGAAGGAAGGAGACTTGCCTCCTGGTACGGCGCACTTATTACCCGAGTTGTACCGTTAGCGTCTTCTCTCTCACTCTCCCCCCGTTGCTATGGAATTTAAATAAGCCGTGAGAGGAGAGGCAAAAAAAAGCGAAGAAGGAGGAGGTAGTTGGCAAAGGTTGCGGCTTGGAGAGAGTTTCGAGCGTAGAGCACGCTCGCTTTATGCCTAACGATGCGTGAACGTTGCTGCTGCTGCTGCTGCTACGGCAGGTCGTCGTCGAGGCTCCGGCTGGTGTGCCCATTGTTTCGTAATTAGGGGACGTTTTGCGCGATTTTTCGGCGGGGGTGTAATTGCGTTTAGCCGGAGGAAGTGGAGGTGGAGTTGGACGGTTGAGCATGTGATTTTCGAGATGCGCTATAGGTATCAAGACTCGGGTCGTCGCAGAGTATGGTTGATTGGTTGGTTTGATCGTCCGCGATGATTGGATAAAATGGATGAGGATTAAGGAAGTTGGCGGATGACGATGTGCCCCTTTGAATCGTAATACAATGCTATACTGCGACCTTTTTTTACATTTAATTCGTATGTATTTATAATATTTGCTTTGTTGGAATTTTATATTATATAACTCAATGTGTTCTTCTGGAAATCTATTTTAAAGAAAATATATTATATTTTAATAAAAAAAGCAGGCAACGAGTGTTAATGAACATAAATTTTCCCTTTATTCTCGACCAACCAACTTGTAAGTGCATCAGCACATTTGTTTTTGCTCCGGTATAAAAATTCGCGTCTGAAACTTTTTAAATTTAGGCGACCACAAAGATGTTTTTACCTAATAATTCAAGCATGCGAGGATTATTTCAAAAAGGAATTGTAAAAGAAGTCTGAGAATTTTTGTTTTTACGTGCTAAACTGTAACTTTCGGTTGAAATTTAATTTCGTATTTTTGTAAGCTTTTCAGTTTCTTTTACAGCCACATACTTTGACAAAAATAAAACAATTCACTTAACGAAAACGGTTTTAATTAAACAATAAACGAGTATTCTGATATACAGTATAATAATAAAATATTCAAAGGTGTAACCAATTAACATATTACTTTTTACATAAATAATTAAAATTATAGTTAACCACTTATAAAAAAAAAAAAAAATAGAAGCTTGTACAATCACATCCATTAACTCGGCGGTGCATTCCAATTTCGCTATCACTCGCTCGGCCAAAAACTCTTCTATATACACCGCACTTCAACGCGGCGCCAGAGAGCGAAAGAGCTAACCGGCGCCGACGGGTCGGACGCCTCTCTCTCTCACTCTCACTCTCTCTCTCTCTCTCTCTTGGCACTATCGCTATCCAATCTACGAATTATCAACATTAATCAGCCATTTGGAAGCGCCGCCAGGACACAATTCTCATTCGCCGTCGACCGAAAGAAAAGAGAATAAAAAGAAAAAAAGAAGAGCCTCTGGCGCCGCGAAAAATTTGGCAACCGCTTCGGCCAGACTTTACTCTCTCTCGGTTCCCTTTATATACCCTTCTCTCGGTAATCGAAAAAGAAAGGCAAGAGCGAGCGAGAGAGAGAGAATGTATGGGGGATCGCGCAAACTCGCTGCAATTTTAAAGCCCGCGACGAGGCAGAGTCACTCCCTACGATCTTTAATGGCACGTGCGCGCGCGCGCGCGAGCGCTCTAGAGTTTTATAACGCCATTCGCTTGGCGAATAAACTTTTTCGCTCCACGCCATGCGCGCGAAAGCTGATGGATCCTCGCGTAATTGCCTTAAGCGGGTGCATCTGTTCCCTCCCTGTCGTTGCGCACAGCAGTGGCAGCAGCAGCAGCAGCAGCAGTGGTAGCAGTAGTAGCTTTGAAGTGTATACCTAGTAGTATATATGGTGTATAGAGCTGGAACGCGTCCTTTTATGACGTGCTCTTTCTTTCGCTGAAAGTCGCGCGGTTTTAGTTCGAGCTTTTCTACGCTCGAGTGGCGCATGCGTGTGTGTGCGAGGCTGAACGATCAGAGATTGCCGGTTTTGTATTTGTTGAAAAGGTTGATGCTAGAGGTTTTGCGTTTGATGATGCAGTGGTCGTTATATGAAGGTACTTTATTATTAACGGACACGTGAAATCGTTCTTAACTGAAAGTAGGTTATTATGTCTTAAATTTTCATTTATTTAGTGAATTTTTTATTGATTGGTTTAGTTCATTTTCTGATGCGAGAATTTTGGTACAAATAGAAATTCATTAATGTATAATTGACATTTTCAATTAAGTGCATTCAAAACAAATTTATTATTTATTATGTTATTTTGTACGTTATTTTTGCTTCTTATATTATTAGATAAATGTTTCAGCTGTTTTATTTGTGACATGCTCGTGGGTTATCCAATTACTAAGCATCCGCTTGATTCATAAGAAACTCTGGACAAATTCAAATAATTCATTGTATTTTTTTACAGTTGTAAAAATATTACGACCTTTTGTAATACTTTAAGATTTATTTATTTTTCTTTTTGCAAAATCTCGCGAAATAAAATTTTACGAGTAACAAGTCTGTACATGTGTACGTGAATGTTCACAGTTATGACACAGTGCATTACGTTAATTTTCGTGGACCATTCAATAGCCTCGACTCTGGTATATTTGCGTTAAATGGCGTAAGGCAGAAAGCGCGACACGTTTATTTAACGATGATTCAGTATGACTTTGTGATTTGCGACCTTAATGTTAGAAAAGCGTGCTGCTATGCCATTCAAGACGTTACACGTGTATGAATCATCGCGACAACTGATAATAGCCTTCAGCAAATAGAAGACCATCATAAGCGCCCGCAAGTGAAACAACAGTCCAGCTAAGCATTAGGTATAAATGGGCGGAGGAAGAGCGCAATGCTATACATATAAGCTGCACGGTTCTTGGAAAAGTTAACAATGCAACGGATGTGTAAAATCACTTGACAATGAGACGAATGGCAATAAGTTTTATTGTACCCGCGATGAATATTTAAAAGTCTCGAGAAGATAAGTCGCGAAGGCGATTTTATATTAATTTCCGCCGAAAATTTGTTTTATATATATATACACACACACACACACACGCGCGCATACACATAGGTTTACACTGCTTTTAAGACGAAGAATTATGCGTTTGTTTGTAGTCTGGAAATTTCAACCAACAATTTGTCGTTTCGTTATGCATATTGGAGTACAAGCATGGCGAAGGATGTTTGGTATACTTTGCTTATTAAAAAAGATTTTCATTTAAAAGAGACTAAACGTGTTTGACGAGCGAGAGAGAGAGAGAGAGAGAGAAAACGTGATACAAGTATCAGCGGAAAAATCGGAAAGGAAGAGGGAAGAACGGTAAATGAAAATAGGAAAAACGAAAGACGGGAAAGAGAGAAAAGAAAAGAACGAAGAAGAGACACGTCGCGGAAAAGTGGTTAGTGTAATATCCCCCTTCAGTCACTCTCGTATGCATAGAATTTTTCAATAAGGATAAATACGCGCTTGTAGCTGTACGGAGACGTCAAACTTTGTTTTACGCTTAAGTGAAACTTATCCTTTTGCATTTAAAATATTTCCACGGTACTAAATTTGATTTAGCCAACGCTTTCCGAATAAAACTTTTCTTATATATATATATATATTCTCTCGAAAACGCTTATAATGTTATATTTTTTTGAGATATATGTACATACATATATAGATTTATATAAATTCCTTTAATTTCTTCTCGTCTTTACTAAATATTTGTACAAAACTGATTCCTATATCGATTCAACTGGAATCGTTAACACACCGAAACTTTTCTAACAGTATAACTTTCAAAAGTTCAATATTTTACTTGTAGATTCCTAGAAGCGTTAAACTTTTCCAAACCCCACAAATCTTTGGTAATCTTTTGAAAGTAATTTTCATTGAATGAAAATGCCTATAACACAAATGTATACGTATAGCAATTGCAAACCTCATATTCGTATTTTTGCCAGCATTCAGTATAGAGACATCACATGGCGTTGGATATGACCGTAGCAATTATCGCAATCGACACATCGATTTCGACTGCACGCACCCCCACATCGCGCGCACAGCTACTTTAATGCATCCAACTATACCCCACACCACCGAAATTCGGATATCTATGTGTGAGTGTGCGTATATATATCCTCAATTCGATCCGACAACGATGTTTTTCTCCTCTCTTTCCTCTTGATTTTCCGGTTTCTCCCCTCTGCGCGTATAGCGCGAGCGTCGCTTAAGCTCCCCTCGCGGCCGTTTATTCCTCGTTGCTTTTTTCCCTTGCAGCACCAGCAGCAGCTGCAGCAGCCAGTGAGCGCGCACTACACACAGGTTCGCCATTATCGGATATCGACACCTCGGCGGCAGGCGTGCACGTGAAAAGAGAGAGAAAGAGCTAGAGGTAGAAGCTTAATGACGGTGCCGGTGTATTAGAATCGGAAGTGTCTTTTATGTAAATCGATGGGTGAGAGAGAAAGAGAGAGAGAGAGAGAGAGGGAAGGGCTGTAAAAGAATATCCGTTTAGCGGAGCTCGAGAGTTTTTTCATCGCTATGCACAGCGTGGCAGTAGCGCGACGGCCGGATGATTATTTATGTATATACGACGTCATTGTGTGCTTGTTTTTTTTTAACGCTACGAGATCGCTCGATTTTGTTTACAGGATCTGATGGGTAGTGAGGGAAAAGATTACGCGGGGTATGTTGTCATTTATGAAGAACGTTATTGTAAAGCGTATAATGCGTGTAGTATCGTTATCTTTATTATTTTTATGCAGATTTTGTGTTGATTTTCACTGGTTTTTATGGTTTTCTTGTTTAAAATTTTTTAATGTTACAATTGAACGTTGAAACTTTCATTTATTGATAATGTTTATAATATTCATTGATATAATTTTACATATTTTTGTTTATTCAACCTTTGATGTTATACACAACACAAATTAATTCAATATGCTACACAAGGTAAATTGTTAACTTTTGAATGTTAAAACATTGATATTTCTTAATATAATGATTCAAGAAAGATTATAAATAATTTTTCAATTTTATGATGTGAGCAGTAATATGATTTGTTTACAATATTTTTATTACAGTATTAAATCGTTGGGATGGATATCCATCATGGATCGTATCCTTCCAGTATGACCTCGCCGGACTGTATTGTACTTGTGATATGAAAACGATTTGAAGCCGTGAAGGTTGTGTGCCACCAGAATTAAATGAGCTATAAATAAACTCATTAATAGATTAATACAATCCCGATAAAGCTACATCGAGACGTACATGAAGTACAATATTATATCAGTATGGTATTATATAAAAAATATTTATTTCAATCTCCAACCACACTTGTTGCATAAAAAATAACACCATAGTCTAATAACTTTTCCACTGCCATCTGTATACTCTCTTTCATTAAATGCAATCCTTTAAATTTAATCGAAGAACACTACTCCTTTAAATAAAAACAGGTTGCGCAGTTCAGGTGCCGACTTGTAATTCTCGCCGTAGAGTCATTTCGCTGCATAACCATCGCGTAGAATTTGCATTCAATTACGCGCCCTCGAAGCGATCGTAAAGCCTCGCGCGGGAATCTCTCGAGGAGACGATGGCCGCAGGCTATAGCCACATGTATATGGCTAAGTCTCTGTCAAATCGAGAGGTCAACAAATAAGATATTTCAAAATTTTGCTACGTTTTTGAACTAAAAATTAATCAAAATTCTGAATTTAAAGATGAAATTTTATCAATATTAAAGGATTTATTAGTTCAAAAACGAAGCAAAATTTCGAAATATCTTACATAGACTTTTTTTCTTGTAATTTTTCGTAAAATTTAACTATATTTTTTCAGACCTCTATACGACTTTTTAAAAAAAATTATGACACTAATGAATTTTTTCACATCTAAAAACAATCGTTAATCATTACGAAATTCATACGGACATTTTTGGACAATCGAAAGGTATCTCCATGAATTTTTTGGTAGAGAAAGTCCTGATCGGCCTTTTAATTTTTTTAATTTATGTGTTTCATTTGCATATATGTAAGTGGAAGCATAAAACCTACGGCGTTAAAAGTATTTTTATTGAAAAGCTGAGAGAATTCTACAAAAAAAGCTATTCTTGTGTCTATCGCGAAAAATGCTTCCCTAAGGAGTTATAAATTGATGAAAATCGGTCAAAAATGCAAAAAATCATCAAAATGCAATTTTTGACCTCTTATATCTCCAAAACTATGGGTAAAAAAAATCTAAAAAAAATTCAGTGATATCCAGAATGAGTAGCAGAACATTTTCTGAGAGTTTGAAGAAAATCTATTTTTTGACCTCTCAGTTTGACAGAGACTTGGCCATATATACCACAATTACTCGTCTGTACGCGCGTAAGGATAAAACTCAGGCACACAGAGCCATTTGGGCCTTGCGCGTATGAATAAAGGGGTGCGTAGCAAAGGGACTGAAGAGACTTTTGTACTTTACAGCGTCAAGAATTATCATTTATTATCGCAGGGAGGTATGATGAAGACGACTCTCCGGCCATAAGGAAATGCTAGAACTTCATTGCTACGACTTCTCCTCTTTCTTCTTCTTCAGCTGCTGCTGCTGCTCCCTGCCATTTTTCATTTCGCTTGGCAGATGTGCCTCTCTCGCGCTCAGGACTTACGGTTTTTGCGATTAGACGCTCGTCGCGGTGACTTCGTAAAGCGCGAAGGATTGCCGCTCGTTTGCGCGAGATTATGCAGAGGATTTCCGGTCGTCGACGCGTGCAATAAAAGTTAATAGATGCGGCCGCCCGGTTTTTCCGAGTACTCGCGATAAGGTTTCGTTTTTTTTTTTAGAGATGCGGTTACGTGCAGAGAGTATTATTATTTCGTGATTAGTTAATTGAAGCGTTCGAGATATTGAATGGTAAAATTATGTGACGTGATAGTTATTAAGAAAGATATGCAGATTGAAGGTTCTCATCTACATTTCATATTAATAATGCGGAATCGATCATGGGTTTTGTAATCCCGTCACGGACTGTAATTAAAGAGTAATGGAAAAGAGAGCTACTTATTCATAAAGTTATGATAAAACTTGCTCCAAAATGCTCGTAATCGCACGGTCATTAAATGATTAGTATACTGAGCCAAATGGATTCGTAATATTGTCAAGTATTTTGCGGATGTTCCGTGAATCACGCAGTAATGATACCAGTATATGTTCGCAGAAATAATTTTTAATCATTATACTAATTTCGCTGTTTTCGGAGAAAAGTCGTTTACGTGATTGAAAATAAAAATAAAGATAAGTAAGAAATACCTTCAATTATAAATTCCACTGTAGAAATAAATTTTTTGATGCATCATAGAAGAAGTTTTGGAATGGTGGTGAAAACAATTTTCGAAATAAAAAATGTTCACAAAAAGATGTTTTCACATTTCCGTTTACATGTTAAAATTAATTATGAATAATTCAATAAATTTTAATTTTATATAATAATTATACGATATTAAAAAGCTGCTCGATTTTCCACGAAATACAGATTAATGAAATAGTTAAAAAAACTAGCAGTGTCGATGCGCCCTATCATGGGCCAATCAAATTTTACACGTCCATTTCAAATCGACCAATCACAATCATTAGAAGTGACAATCTCAAATCCATCTATTTTTTTATATAGGATTATACGTTTCCGGATTTCCTACGACGAGATTGATTTCATAGGTATAAGCTATAACGTAAAACATAATTGTTGAATTGTTTCTCGAATCTATTGCCATACCTGTTATGTTTCAAAGATTGAATTCATTCATGTTTTTTTTCTGCGACAGAAAAATAACACACTGCCGTCGAAAAACATCAACAAAATTGAAAGACAAAGCTCAGAAAAAATAATTGATTGGATCAAACCTTACACTCTCTCTCTCCCAAAAACCTTTCTCCATGTCTCTACGACCCTTATACACTCGTTTCCAGAAACACACATACTCGACGATCTCCCTCAGCGAAATCAAGAGTTCCGAACTCTCGCGCTTTGGTCGCATTTGATCGTTACCGTGAAATCCCGCGGTCGCCGTAATCGGCCCATATCGACGACTGACCTCGGACAAACACATGAGTACGCTAGCATACACACACACACACATATATACATGAAGCTATATACAGGCGACGAGAGAACGTCGTGTTTAAGGTCGTCGCGTAGTTCGGTTGGTTTAGGACGCGCCGCGCGTATATCGTCACCTGCATGATTGGCTTTTATCGGCATCGAGGGCGACACAGTGTTTTCGCGCCTAATAAACGACTTCTCTCCCTCTCTTTCTCTCTCTCTCTCTCTCTTCGTATTGAGTAGGTGAGCGAGCGAGTAGGATGTGAGTGCACGTATACCTACTGTGTAGGTAGATGTGGATTTCGTGTGCGCAGGAGAAATAAAACTCTCTTTTTTTATAAAAAGAAGTGAGTTAACGGAGAGGAAGTTTGTTTGACGGAGTGAGTGAAGAGCAAGTGTGACGCGGAATTTCGAAATGGACTTTTTTTTGGACTTTTAATTGATTTCGATTGATTAAATTAATTCTAATTTGAAGGTTTTGCTGTACTCGGTTAGTTGTTTTGTTTCGGTAGTCGAAGATCAGTTTAAAATAAATTCGTTAGTTTTTGATACAGCTAATATTGATTTGCACTACTTGAATGAGAATTAAAAGTAGATGTCTATTGCCGATACGATTTTATCGTTATTTTTCTCGCCCGATTAATTTTTACAATTTTTTAATTTATGGTTTTAATAAAGAATCTAAAATTATAATAAACTATGAGTGAAAGAATTTCTTTGTAAGAAATATTACTATTGAATTAGTATACGCTTCCAAATTATGCTAAAGAAATGTCAGTAAGTCGGAGTTATAAGTAACAGCAAAAATGATTGATTAAAATAGATTTTTTAAATAATAAATATTTGTCTTCGAAAGCACATTTCGGAGGAAGTTTAATAATAAAAATAGTTAAAAGTCATAAGACAAAAAACCCTACTACTGAATTTATAGTAAAATAAATAACATAGATATATATATATATATATGGGTAACTTCACGTCAACTGTTAAAATTTTACATTTGTATTCTGAGGTAATTGAAAAAATTATGAGTAATTTTAAAATTTTGACACAGTTGCCATAAAACTACCCATATGTATATTTTATTTTATAAAAGAAATATAAATCGAACTTTTGAAATCCGATATGATGTTTGCAAAATCCGTTTATTATTTTAACACGCGAACAAGAAAATTAAATTTTCTGCTCTAGTTAATTCATAAAAATCTGTTTTAAAGACTGAATAAAGATTTATCGTTGTATCTTTACCTATAGATAAAACGTAAGAGAATATTATATCCATATGTGTTATACAACTATTTCAGTCATCGATACGTGAATAATTTACAGTTTTTATTTGAGGTTTTCGATACTGTTCGACCAGCTTTGCCAATTTTCATTTTTCAGAATTACACTTAGTGTTTTGTCAGTCTTTCTTTTGCAGTATCAATTTACCGTTTACTGATTGATTATTTACAGCTTTCACTGACGTAATAACGATGAAACTAATTTGTATTCACTGAGTCGATGTCGCCAATACGTATAGGTTATTCTATTCAATACACGCAAAGGTTTGCATCAAATGTATGATTTGTATGAGGGCATATAAATAAATAAATACTACTATAATGTAATTTCTCGTGTGCAAATACGTAATATGAGTGAATAAATAAATGCTTTAGCATGATTATAATTTGTAATAAATGAGTGGTATTTACATTAATATTTTTCCGAAAATATCATTAATTTTCAAAATTATAATATACATTGCGCACAAATGACGCTTTAAATATTGTTCATTTTATCATGTAGTTATGTAGTTAATTATGAATTGATATAGAAGGGTATTTTTTATCTAAAACTGAGCATTTATAATATCGAGAAAAAAATGTTTCGTTACAGAAACTAGTTGATCTGTTGGATAGTGCAATGTTCAACAATATTTTAGTATACCCTAGTATAACGAAGTGTAGAATACCATTTTATGAACAAAGTGGTCCGGAATTTCATTTTAACGGCTATTTTTTGGATCTTCGAATAAAAATAACGTGGCTGGTCAAATAAAACGTCTTACTGGTTTATTATAACCGAAAATAACGTAATGATAACTGGCACCAGTTTTTCTGAATTTATTTTAATGATGTGATTATAATTGGTTTATTATAATCGAAAATAACAATGATAACTGGAACCGGTATTTTTCTTAAATTTCTATCAAAGATACAAAATCATCGAAATTTGCTAGATTTAATCAATTTAATGTAATTATATAACTGTGCCAAAATTACAGGGATATATTAAATCAACCTGTTGGTTACCACAATCAATCATTTATTTTTGTCCTGAGCTCAAAGTTTCATATTTCCATAAAAGACATACGTATATAGGTTTCGCAAAACTCTTACTTCCACCTTCTAACACAGCACAATCGAACGAACTTTACCCTTCAAAGTTAAAGCTCTCTTATCAAGCAATCTCGAATCGTCGCATACACGCATTATTACCTCGCGAAGTAACAATTTCGTCAGCTTGGCAGCACGCCGTTCATCAACCCTTCGCCCTTTGCCTAATAATCTGCAGTCAATTTTCCTCGAGTGTACGTTGTTGGAGGGCATTTTTTTAATCTTAGCGTCTCTCTCTCGCTGGCTCACGTTTGCTCGTCGAATAAACATCCGAGAATTTGCGTACAAGCGCGTGCGCGGAATTGATTACCGCGGCTGCGCGCTAATCGCCGATAAACGCGTACGCTCGCGTCGTGCATATAATAATAGTCATTTGCGGCTCTCTCGTTGCCTGTAATTTTTATGGGCTTCCGCAACTTTGATGACTCACTCACGACGCCGTACACCAGGGTGTTCGTATATATAATATGCGTGAGCTGAATGGCTTATATACTATAGACGACGGTATATACGCTTGAAATGGCTTTGTTATTTTTATGGTTGAAACTAGTGTGGACATGTTGGATACCGCCTTGGCTTATGCTATGTGCTGTTTTGACACTGCATTTGAATGGTTTACTGCGTTGCGATATTTGAGTTGGAAAGAGAATCGATTCTGTTACAAAATTATTTTAACGAAATTTTATGAAAATCTTTACACATCGATACTGTAATGTGACATCATATACACTTTGACAATTGTTTTCGAAAAATCTCTCTGGTTATAACTCATGAAAGTGTTGTAAGGGTTCCATAAGTCTATAGGATAAATTCTCTTGTAGCTTTAAATTATTTATAATAAATAGTAGTCTAACAATCTAGTGTAGAGATATGAGAACATTAATTATATTATTGTTATGTATGATAAGAAGGCAAGTGAATGAAATGAATTAGTAAGAAGCTATAGTATTCCATGATTTATTAAAGTTTTGAAGACTTTAGATCTTTGTCTAAGTATAGTGCTGAGGTCCAATCATGTATACGACGACGACAAAGGACTAGCCACGGTATGTTTCTTCAGTTCTCTGAAAAATAGAATGTGTACACGTAAAAATATTTAAGTGTTTTCAAGAAATAATCAAATTCTCGAATGGCTTCAAACTTTCTGTACAGTTTATTTGTAAAGCACCCAATATGTTGAGAATATGATTGATTACAATAGATGTGAGTTCTTACTATAAGTGTATTTTGTTTTACAACAGGCTTGAAATGGTTACTAAAATCTACTATATATTAACTGGTACTTTGGTAGCTTTTTTGAAGTCTATCCTGTTTATATTTTTCTGCAAATGCATTTTGCGATTTTCTCGTTGTAAAATTTTCGAATAAAAATAATGGAAGTAAAGTGATATTCTGGATACATTATTTTAAAAATTTCAGTTCACAATATTTTTCTAACTGAATCATTTTTATTTATCAAATCTGTTTATAATTGAAGTACATGTTGATATAAATTTCGTTCGTGATAATATTGATATTTACAAACTTCAAAGTATTATTTACCAAACTTTTTTTATTGATATCGATATTAATTAAAGTTACATATTTTAACAATCATCAAAGGAAATATGATTTTATTTATAAGAAAAATGTTATATAGAAATATAATTTTAGTATAATTATAACACTACTTGATCTATCTATGAATTACGATCTACAAACGAAAACGATAACGTCATATATAAGAAAACTCTTAGAAAACGTACGAACTACATTCATGTAGGTGTGAAGCGCGAAAAAGCTGAGAAAAGTGATATTACACCTGTTCGCGTGTTAAAATAATTTCCAGGTCTTTGGAAAAACGTCATACGTCCGAATAACGCATGAGCGTCGTTGTCCGGGTACGCAAAAAGTACCCATCGTCGAATCTCTCAAGAGCGACTTCTTGCACGAATTCACGCCTGGTTTTCCCATGAGCAAAGAGAGAAAGAGAGAGAGAGAGAGAGAGAAAGGGATAAAAAAAAGGATTTTTTCCTACCTGATTCATGATCGCGCGTTCGCGTTCTAGGGGATACTTGTGCCGGAAAGAAAAGTGAGTTATCGCGGAAACTCGCGTTACCGGGTAGTAAAAGTGTAGTAAGTTCGCGAAAAACAAATAGAAAAACGGGGGGCGTCTAAGACGAGTCCATATTGTTATTAGTCCACGTAAATCACAGAAACCTCGATGCGACATCATTGACAACCGTCCGTTTTCGTACAGAAGAAGAACTACGTATCGATGTTGATTAATATCAAGTAATAATATTACTGATTATCGAAATCGTGAATTTAATTGCACACGCTTGTCGACGCCATAAATACTTGGAATTTACATAGATTTAGTTCCAATGGATACAAGATTAACATGAAATTATGATTTGTTATAGTGAAGCGCGGCTTGAATTTGCAGTGAAGCTATATATATGATTCACGCTGAATTTATATTACGTTCAATCTCGCAATTTGTGGAAAAGCCTCGTCAATATTGGTAGTTTTAGCCGCAGTGACCTGATAATACTAATTTATCAAAGCATTATTAGGAAAGTACATTATCAAACGATTTCATGGTTTTCTCTCTCTCTCTCTCTCTCTCTATATATATATATAAACGAATACGAAACGATGTAGCATCATGACATAATTGAGGATTGAGAAAATTTATTATTATTGTATACTTTTATATAACTCTGTTATTATAGCCAATAATTCACGGGTACCAGGAGTGATATCTTCAGTCGTGAGTCATTTTTCCAAATGGAAAAAAACCATACATGTATATTATACAATGTAAATTTCTTTTTTGTAGTCTAATTATATACTATAATTAAACAAACTTATATTCATATATAAAAACATTTTATTCCATTATACTGTTATACCGCAATAACACATAATACGCATACATATCTAGCGCATTGAGGAAAAGACGCGAAAGTTCACGGCTAATAACGCGAGCATAACCGATACGAGCACTTTTTCCGCAGCACATGCCGCGTATAGAGGAGGGGGGGGTCACACTGTCGTCGTAGTCGTGCAGCCCAATAAATATCTATATCCGCTCGGCCGCTTACGCGCCTCGTAATTCACGCGTGGGAGGGGGGAGGGTGTAATGCATCCGAGTAGTAGTAGTAGGAGGAGGTGGAGGAGGCCATAAGAATGCGCGAGCGCGTGGAAGATGATTCAATAATGCGGCGTCGTTTCTCTTTCTCGCGTGTCTCCGTGCCGTAATGGCCGCGCGCGTTGCCGCAGTTTTGTCGTGAACCTCCGTCCCTCCCCTCTTTCCTCCCCGTTTGCCAACGTATATACGAGTATAAAGCATGTGCATGTGGGGTGCATATATATATATATATATATAGGTGTGCTCCAGTTAGAGGCGTAAGGGTTTTATTCGGCGTGGAAGAAAGTTACGCGGCGCGCGCGAGCGAGCGAGCGAGCAGGGGGTATAATTTATGGGGCGCAAGCCGAAGTTTCGTCCTTAAATCAAATACTTCGGGATGGAGCGCACATACATACATACATATACATATATATAGGAGAGCGCATGGGTGAATCGATGATAGCTCGCGGGGTCGTGCGCACAGCAATGAACGCGCGTATAAGAGTCGGTTATTATGTATATATATACGTGCGAGAGTAGTTAGTCGACTGAGCGTATGATATTTATTGAATATTAGGTAAACGGAGATTTGAATTTTTACGATTATGCTATTGTGAGATTTTTTTCTTTAGTGTATTTATATATAAATTGTAGAATTAGAGCGTGAGAATGTAGTTTTTATATATGGACAGTTCTCAGGTGAATCGAGAGGTCAAAATTTTTTTTTCTTTTAAAATCACCTAAATCGCTTCGT
>JAWWEQ010000010.1:29178486-29214438 GCA_035583055.1 Torymus tubicola | reverse complement strand
TATATATATAAACGGAGATTGGAGGATATTGACGAGGCTTGGAAAAATAATGGGCGCAAAGAGTAGCGTGAGGGGCTAGAGGTGGAAGGTTAATCGCTGGAAAAAGTATATAAGCGAGTGTTAGTGTTTTGGTGAGTCGAGGGGAAAAAAGAAGGGGGGGGGCGTAGAAAGTGAGTTGCATTAAAGGCGGGTAATTGGAAGCAGGGCAGTTTTCGGAAGGTAAGGATAATCGTCGTGACCCGTAAAAAATGGGTCAATAACGCGATCGTGTGCGCAAGGGGCGCGTGCATGTAATGCTTACTGATGTTTGTCAGTTTGTTTTGTGCATTGGAAATTGTTTCAGATAGGAGGGACAGAATCGTTGTCGAATACTTTTTAGAAGTGTTTCCTTAAATTTTTCATTTTGATAAATGTACAGTTGCCTTATATAAGTTAAAAATGAGTCGTGATTTTTTATCAAGCTGACTTATTAGATTTTTATAATTAAAACGCTATGGACAAGCAGTGTTTTTTTTTAATTCGTACGCAAAATTGTCTTGTAACTTGTTTTGCTAATAAATTAACCATATCGTACTTTCGATAATGGTTACGTACAATCCAGGAGAACTAATATGCCTCATAGCGAGGCGTTTCATTGAACGATGAGTCTTCATTTATTTTTCCGGTATGAATTGATTAACGTGAAAGTGTCTATTTACATAATTGTTGAACATTGTGCAAACAATTTACAATGGTAATATTGTTCTTATTTTCTAACTTAAGCGATTAGTATGAAAATTTCTAGATTTTGTACATAACATCTTTTACTGTAGCTTTTATAAATATTGTTAAAGCTCAACAGTGAAAAGTAATTTTCAACTGAAATTAATATAATTTTGTCTAAAAGAGAAGAAAAAATTAAACCACCCAGCGACGGCCACACAGCGGTTTAATTATATTCATGCAACCGAATTCTTTCACTTTCATAAACACTCACACAAGTGTGCAAACCCCTGCATTTACTTTCGACATAACAAAACGAAACGTCAACGGACGCATAGTAGCGAAACAATTTTCTGGCGGCGCGCGAAAAGCGCGTGAAAAGATCGCAAACGTGAATGTGTGCGCTTCATTCGTGGAAATCACACGAGTCGCTGAGTTTTCATTATCGCCTCATGAATAAGCCGAGCGTGCGCTCGCATAGGTGATTCATGACAAACGTATAATACTCGATAGTTCGCTCCTCGCAAATAATTATGAGCACGAGCTTGTGTATAGAGTCGCCGTTGTATCCTGTTCTTTTTTTTCGTCTCCATACGGCGTGTCTTCATTGCATTTCTCCGTAATGCTTTTAGCTGCGTGGAATCGTATGTGCGTACGATATGGCGATTGTTTATGGTTAGTTTTTAACATTTTGCAGATCACTGTGAATGCTGAAGCGAAGAAGGGGTAACAATAGTAAGTATTGAATAGAAGTTATTGAAAATGGTATTTATTCAAAGTTTCAGCAGAGTAATATTATAATATTCGTATATACGAAAGATCAGTTTTTTTTACGGCGTAGTGAAAGAATATATTACTTTCAAGATAAAAGTCTATAGCTACATAAAAAATTTAAAAATTTATCTTGAAACAAGCTCTTTTTTAATTGTTTACAAGGTAATTTAATATTTTTAATTATAATACGAAGTCCAATATGATTCAGTATGCAAATATTATGTTTACTTTTATTTATAATAGCTTGTAGCGTGTGATATATTTCGTCGTAATCTAATCGATTATGAGATGCATGTTCTATAAATAGTGCTCACTGGAATGATGTGAAAAATAGTATAAGTATATAAACTTTCCAGAAACGCGTTAGTATCGGTTTAGACAAGTCTGAATTGTCACAATGCGCCTGAATTTATTTTGAAAATTTGGACCGCAGAAGAGTATAATGGATTAAATAAATAGATTACAACTCTAAATTTGTTATCCGTATAACTTCCTGAGCTAAATAAAAAGCAGTTGCACCAGTACGTTAATAGGATTTAGATCAAGTTTCAATTATATTTTATTAATTCTAATGGAATTAACGGTAATTTAACCGTATTTTTTCAGTGTTATTCCAAGAACGGATTTCCAAAAAAATGGACTAAAAGTACACTTTTTGTTCCCAAAACCAAGTTAAATAAATAATCAATGTTAACAGTTCAATTGATTACTACAATTAGCCGAAAAAAAATTAAAAACCATTGTACAGTCCTTTTTCATTTCCATTTTCCCTTTCACTTCCATCCTCCTTCTCCTCTTTCTCTCAAATTGAAATTCATTTAAAGTTCCCTCGCAGAACGATTCCAATTACATCCGAAAATGAATCATCGAGCCGTAGCAACGAGAGCGATAGCAGATTTTGTTGATCGACAAATTACGCTTTAGACTGACCGCGAGTGTTATACGCGTGAGGCAAACGTGCAATCATCCAGAAGTCACCAGGTTCAACTAGATATATATCGAACTTTGAAATTTTTCACTCGTTGCGTACTGCCATAAAGTTTTCATTTGTTTTTTTTCGACTCTCCCCCCACACACACTCCAGTCGAATCATTTTCCGAACCATTTTCCGAAACGATTTCACACGCTCGCTCTCTTTTTTCCCCACTATTTTTCGGAAGCGGATTGAGGCGTGCGATTTTGGAAGTGATTAGCGAGGTGGTGAGAGAGACAGGAGCGGGAGGGGCAGAGAGAGAGAGAGAAAGAGAGAGAGGGAGAGAGGGAGAATGAGAGATAGCGTTATCGCATCCCTCGAAATTGTCATGCTTCCGGCGATTTTGTATAATTGACTAGTTCACGCTACATATTGGGGATATGTGTGTGCAAAAAATACGGATGGTACGATGATATATATATATATATATATATATATATATATATAACAGGGATCGCACCACGCGAATCCCGCGTATATGTGACAAGCTTTGGAGGGAGAAAGTTTGATGACAGTAATGAGGAATTTGATCAATCAATTTGCGATTGTCCCGATATCCAAATGAAATTTATCGTTTTAAAGCTCGTTAAATAATATTTAACGTTTGAACCATTTTAGTCACTCGTTTGAGATAATTTGTGGCACATTCACAACTGAATCGTACGTATTTTAATGTCATTTCCTTCCTTCGCTTTAGAGTTAAAATGCGCATTAATGTAAATGTGACATGTAACATGTATAATATCATAACTAAATTTTGGTTCTTTATATATTCCGATATCGGACAGATATCATTGTTTAATTCGATTAATATAACCACTCCAGCAATTTTATGAAATAAATTAAAGAGTTCTTAAAGGACAGTGAAAAATGATGCACAATATAACCGAATTATAATAATGTGTACAGTTTAAAAATTTACGGTTTGCAAAGCACGCGTTAAATCGTAAAATGTTTATATCCTATATACATTTAGATGACTTTGAATATTTTAAATTTACAACAAGAATAATTCGTACTCTAAAACAGAAAATATATACGTTTTATTTTGAACTACTTTTCTCATCTCGAAAATTTCAAAAACACTTTATCAAACGCTGCACGCACATATTCACCATCGTCAAAAATCCACTTTGCTTCACGCAAAATAAATAATGTACACTTCATTTAATTTCGAGCTTCGCGTAAAGCATAAATTTCACTTTTTTTTCTACGTTCATATAGACGGATCACTCGACACGCGTTTACACGCTGTAATCCCATCAATCGAGAGACGGAACCAGTCGACCCTGCAATGAAAAAAAAAAAAAAAAAATCAACCACCCTCTATCTCTTTCTCTCAAACGTCAAACATGATGCATTTCAGTCTCTTTCGAAAATAATAAAATAAAAAATCTCCCACGTGCACATCACACACACACAAACGAAATTTCAAATTCCCCTCTGGAAGTGCGCTACACGCAATACACCGCATTACACGACGTGTCAGACAGGGCCAGGCGAATTAATAGAAGCCAAGCGGGGATGCCCCTACGGTGAAAACAAAAAGCCCGCGCTCGCGCATGAGGTGGGCGCCGATCGATCATATCAGTCGTCGTCGTCGCTCGTGACTGACAATAAACCGGCCGTCGCCGCTGCTGCCTGCCGCAAAAGCGAAAAACGCGAAATCTGGGTTATATATGATGGAGAGCTACTATATATATATATACGCGACGAGCGAGAACCCCGCAGAAGCGTGTTAAGGTCGCGCGCAGGGCTGTATGCGCTCAGGTTGAGCTATAATATACAGAGAAGCGAAGCGATTCACCACTATACTGCAACCTTATACATATGTATATGTATATACACGAAAGGGGAGCACAAGAACAGACAGGCACTGCCATTCATAGTGTAGTGTTATCGCAGGATTTGGTGTATAAGTATAGATATATCTATATCGCCTGTTCTCTTCTGCCTTTCTTTTTTTCTCTTTAAGGACTATATATATATAGACATCGTGCAGGGTTTTGTGTAGGAGTGGGTGGATGTATACAGGTGTGCCCTGCGTGTTGTACACGATCACCTAGTGACCCTATGGTGTCTGCCGCTACCAGGGCGCTGTTTATATAGATTGCTCCGGTTGCTATAGAGCGAAGCAGGCAAGCTGCGCTACTCGGGCGCCACCAATATTGCCGAAAGTGGTATGGAACAGAGTTGCAGTGCCGCGGTATGATCCACTCTCGTTGGTCTCCTATCGCTTATAGGTGTTCGCGTCGACTGGTTGCTGATACTGGACGCTATAACTGTGGTTGCTGTCGTTGATGGTCAGTTGTTGAACTGGTCAAGTAGTGGGTGGGGAAAGGTATAGTGGTGCTGTTGAGAGGGTTAACCTTGGAGGGTTGGACGAGGGCGCATGCGCTGAAAGTCGCTGCGGATGTGATACGTATACCTATACTACTGTGCCTGATGGTGAATTGCGGCGGGCCTTTTTCGATATGGTAATTGTAAGCGATTTTGGTGGTTTAGTGTTGTGATGTTGGATGGTGTAGCGTTGGGTCAAGTGTGATAATCACTGGATTCACATGTGTAAGTATAGACGCTTTCAGGGGTGAATGGAATGTGTGGTAGTTGGTGTGTGGTGTATATCGAAGAATGTAATATTTTCGGATAAAACGAATGTATTTTGCGGTGGTTTATCATGTTTCGTCATATTCGGGATTATTTAATGTATCTTTGGATGTTTGGAATAAATATAATTATCGTGTTTAACTTGGAACATAAGTAAACTTATGTAGATAAATAAAATATTTATAATTTTGAAGGAATACAGTTATAGAAATACATATAATCTATTTCGTGCTGTTCGAATAAACAACTATGTTTCCATAACAATATTGGTCTACAATTCGTAGAATTGTCAGAGTTAAGAAGAAGAATAAAGACCAACGGTAGTGATTATTGGAAAACATCCTTTTAAAAAAGGATTAGCTAACTAGAAAGTGAATAAATTACTTAGCATTTTACGATCATTTTTCCTTGAGAAAAGTACAGACGTAAAAATGTAATTAAAAATTGATGAAATATTGGCAGTTTAAAAGCTCTCCGCGAGTGATTGCATAATCAAATCGACTCCGCTAATTGAGGATTAAAAGGAGCTTTATAAACAGCTCTTATGAACAGCGCCTCATCCATACTTTAAACCGTAATGAAACGTAAATTGTTGTTTATGCTAGCTTTATCTTCTATCGTTTTGAACTACGCGCAAAACCGGAGTAATTTCATCCGGATTATTTGATCGTAAACAATTCATTAAAATACACAGACATCATCAAATATGCAGAGGGCCGAAAATGAGGTTTGATTTGCTGAATATTCGACATTAGATATTAAGTATTGAAAGATACATTAATATTACATGTAGCATTACTACTGAAGCCATTTCAATAACTGAATATCGAATATGACATCGCATCGCATCTAAATTTCGTGATTGTTTTATTCTTCATCGTTTATAGTTGGGTCGGGTTAGAGGAAGAAGAGACTAGGTTGTCGAAGCGTTGAAAAAGATGCTAACTCGTAGATGGGCAACAGAAAAATAGCTCCCAAATAGGATGAAATGTTGAAAAAACGTTTTTAAAACATACTTTTAAACACTTTGTTTGAAAGTTAAAAAAAATATTTTAAAGATTTTAAGACGATGATAATATCCACTTTTCAAATCTTAAGATTTGAAGATCTTAAAATTTTTTTTATAACTTTTATTTAATGTAGCTAAAGAAAAATGACAAATTATTAAAGCATTTACGACGTTCTAAAAACGTGTGTAGAATATGTACAATATATTTTCAAAACACTTTTCAATGTACAAGGTACATTTCAAAAGTGATTTTTATCCTTTTCATGGTTTTTGATACGTTTTGAAATTATTTAAAAACGTAGCAAAGTTATTGAAAATACATATTTCGCAATACAACTATGATTGACGAGTAGCGCACGACAATACACGTGTAAAAATATTTGGTTCAGCTTATAAGCCAATGTCAGGGAATAAGGGCAGGTTGTTCGTTGAAGGTGGTCTAGGTTTGATACTCTTAGTTTCAACTTTATTTCATTTTGTCAAAAATGTCTCAATAATAGAATATTTTGTTAATAATGATTAAAAAATGTATTCAATTTTTTCTGACTAGTTATTAAAAGTAAATACGGAAAATAGCTGTTTTAAAACGTTTCTAAGACATTTATTAAACG
Organism: Torymus tubicola; assembly: GCA_035583055.1. NCBI lineage: Eukaryota > Metazoa > Arthropoda > Insecta > Hymenoptera > Torymidae > Torymus > Torymus tubicola. Next base: position 29,207,762 of record JAWWEQ010000010.1, on the reverse strand, counting down.
TTCTTAGAACGTTTGAAAACGTGCGAATACTACGTTTCAAAAACGATTTTAATTATTAATTTAATATTGTGAATGTTAATTTTAGGCAAGAATCCTTTTTAATTAATAAAATCGTAATATGTTATGTAAATTCTTCATTCTATTTTTTTTAAAACTGTTTTTAAACTTTTTTTGAAACCTTTCATTTTCATAAACAATATTTTATTATGATAGCATTTAAATACGTAAAAAAATTTTTTTTACATGTACAGGCTATTAGCACTATGTTTTTAATTATTAAAATTTTAAAAATCTTATTGTATATTATTAAAAAATATTTTTGAAAGTAACAAAACTTCTGTATTTTTTTATATAAGTAAATATTACATATTTTATGACAGCCATAATATACACTATTGTAATAAAACTGGAATCTATACTTATATCCAATAGTAGTTTATTAACAACTCAAATATCTTGTAGTAATGATATGAATTATATCATAGTATTTTATCATTATAAATATTGATGTTTTAAGTTAGTGTATACGTACTAATAATAATATTCATTGTTTGCTATACGAAATTGCCAATAAATGCACTCCATTAATTATAAATATAGCAAAAAATACACAGAGAACCCCACACGAACAATATTATTGTTGACTCAGAATACCTAAACATTATATTTAACTTGAATGTCTATACAAAAAATTGATTTGAATATTAATTAAAAAATTTATTATGCCTGTGCAATATTTCGTTTTCTCAATATATTACGAGTAATACATGTAAATATAGGATACTGTAACTAATAGCATATCAATACTTTTTATGGAGTTTTATACAATTACGTATCAAATGGTTCATATTTTAATCATATCGATATTTCATATGTAGGTTTAAGATGGATACATCATCTTATACTAAGAAAAAGCCTCTTGCTTTCAATATTGGCCGGTCCTCTCTAACTATACTTTAGAATTCGTAAAATGGAATTGTTCAGCACTCTCTTCATTTAACCTCTGATCTTACTTGCAGCTATCAAAGCGACATCGGACCATCGTTAGTCCATTAGCTCCCTCATCAGTCCTGATCACGAGTTTCGGCTCGTAACGACGTCGACGTCTTCGACGGGCGATGTCTGAATGGGTGGGTCGTGCTCCTGTCGGGGTCGTGACAGCCAGGTCAATGCCGGCTCGATCCTCGATCGCGTGATCAGCCAGGCAAGCGATGAGGACCAATGCCTACTCTACCGGCTGGCAAACTACAAGAAGGGGGGCGAGCTCGTCGAGGCGTACAACCAGGGCGGCCAGCAGGGTGTCGAGCGTCTGGTACGCGAGACATTTGGCTGCCTTATGTATGCCGACGGCAAGGGTCAGACGATTAATCGCGCCGAGTACCTGCGTTGGAAATTTCGCGACCTGGACAAGGTTGTCTTGCCAATCGAAGCCTCGCTTTCACGTTTCGATCCACTCGCCCAGTGGAACGACCATGAGGCCTGCTGGCAGATGCAGTACAGAGGATCACTGGGTGAAACCTTACTGCACGTACTCATTATATGTGACACGAGGACGCACACGAGAATAGCGAGAACTCTGCTCAAGTGTTTTCCAAGGCTAGCGATTGACGTGGTTGAGGGCGAGGAGTACCTAGGTGCTAGTGCGTTGCATCTGGCTATTGCCTACGCGAACAATGAGCTGGTGCAGGATCTCGTGGAAGCTGGAGCTGATGTGTCGCAACGAGCGATCGGGAGTTTTTTTCTGCCCAGAGATCAGCAGCGACCTAATCCTGCTAGGTGCACTGACTACGAAGGCCTGGCGTACCTAGGCGAGTACCCATTGGCATGGGCCGCCTGTTGTGCCAATGAGAGTGTCTACAATTTATTGTTGGACTCGGGAGCTCATCCAGACGAGCAGGACAGTTTTGGAAATATGATACTGCATATGGTCGTCGTCTGTGACAAATTGGTACGTATTGTTTAGCTATTAATTGTATCTATCAATAATTTTCTAAACATTCCCGCGCATGTTTAATGTAGACTTATTTCCGTCCCGACGATACTGAAATAACAATCATTATTTCGTTTCCGATTTTACTTTAGGGAGTCAGTGCTAACCATTCGCGTTTCGTTATCCTTCGAATCGAGGGCATTTTTTATAGTCCCGACGTTATCGATCATCCAGCAATCTGAGTACGTATACGTATATGTGTGTATGTTTATATATATATATATATATATATATATATATACACACACACACACACACAAAGCGAATCGACGTAAGTCTGTAATGTGCAGCAGTATATATATATGCGTTATAAATACATCAAAGCTTGATCTATTTCCAAAGAGGGGAATTAAAACATTGGTTCAGTTATACGTACTGGCTCAGTACGACGTCATACCTCCAATACTCGTACGTTTATAATCAAGTTATTTCGAATAGACCGCGGTGCGATCATTTGAATATTTAACAGTGTTTCCCATCGCTGCTCCGGCATCTGTCGACCTTAAATTGATTAAACGTGTACTACTGCCGCAATTATTCTCGAGGGGTCAACGATCCCAAACAGCGGCAGTGCCTCTTAGCCTACATTCGCTAGCGCGGATATATCTCCGAAAAAAAAGAAGAGCCACGAAAAGTAAAGGAAGAAAAAGCTCATGCACGGAACCGCGACGGCTCGAATCGAAAATTCGTCGACTTTTTTTTCGCGCAACGTGCTCGTTCGCGTCCTTGTGTCTCTTCTTTCTCTCTCTTCCTCTCCCTCCTCTCTCTGTCTCTCTCTTTGACCATCCTTCATCCTTACTTACTCTACTCGTGTGCGCCCTCCTACCTAAATGGGACGACACGAGTGGAAAAGTTTCGCTGCAGAGCACACTTTCGATATGCCACCCTTGTGCCTGTATATATACGTATGTGTAGATATGCGTATATGTGTGTGTGTATGCATACGCATATATATGTACACAGACTAGCTGTATAAGTAGTGAAAATATCGTTTCTCTTTTTATATACCATGCACAGTATTGCATGTACGCGCACGCGTATACGCGCCATTCGGCTCGCGAATTTTCGTCGGAGATTGATTTTAAGATTGCCCGATCGCGCTGCTGCAGTGCGCTCGAGGGAGAGAAAGAGTAAAGCGTGAGAAGAGGTAGGAGTAAATAGCGTGCATATTGCCCGGCGCGCGCGCGCGTGTGTGTGTGTATATATATATACAATATATATACAATAAAGAAGGCATGTGCAGCATAGTGTTGTCGCCGTGGCTGTTATTCGCGCTCGAATATTACGCGTGCTCGCACGAGGGATTTAAAGCGAGATGTATAGTCGGGGGGATAGAGTTGAAAGTGATAGTGTTGATTGTTAGGAATTTTTTTTGTATTGGAAAAGATTGAAATGCTTTGTATCAAGAAAATTGATATTTTTGCGTAAAATGTGGAAAGTTTTAATTGACGTTATTGATGTAAATTGAATTTATTTACAAAATTGTATTTATTATTTGAAAGGATTGCTACACAGTTATTGCATTTATCAATTTCATTGATGAAGCGAAATTTTAAAACATTTGTTTACTTTTTTGTGTGTATACACGGCATGGTTATTAATTAGTTTTATTAAATATTTTGGTACGAATTTCGGTTTAAGCTATTCGATTTAATTAATAGTTGTTTGATGAAGTTGTCCAAAACATTGGGAAACCAATATTCGTTATTTAACATCAATCAAAAGATTCTTCCGCTATCATACGGCATTTTACAAAATTTTCACGAGTACATGCCATGCATTTTCATTTTTAGAATAACTGCGTAACGAGCTGACCATTATGACGATGTGCGAAATGAAAGAGATAAAATCTGATTGTTTTTGTTCAGGAAGTGTAAATGAGCCTATTAACACAACTGTTGGGCAATATTTCGGCAATTCTTTCACCGATAAAGTCAATTAACAGTTTTTTTCATTCCACAATCATTATAGCAAAGGATATTATTACTTTAAGATAAGTTTAGAACGAAATAATATACAGAATAACTATTATTAACGAATCTGTTTGCCAATATAATTAAAATGATTCGAAACATTATTTACCAATATAATTAAAATTATTCGAAACATAATTATATTCTTTTAATATTTTAATATTTTATCCAACATTAATGATTTGTAATTAATTGTAATATAATTTTAATTTCACTTTATTGGACAAAACTTTTAAGTTTTCTGGCAATTGATTAAATATTTTCACTGCAGTAAAGTAGCTATTTTTATAACTTATGGTTTTATATATTTGTGGTAACTGAATACTCTTAAATTTAGTTTTACTAACAGATGTTTTGTATATTTCAGTTAATTTAGAGTAGTGAAATACTACTTCTACTTGCAACGGATAGTTATTTACAGAAAAAGTCTTTTACTTATTATTTTTAATATTCTATTTTGCAAATTTTGTAGTACATGTTGTAGGCTCCACTCTTTTTCTCCTCTTTTTTATGATAATAATATAATCAGAAGAATCTTTAAATATAATAAAATCTACTAAATAAAAACTTCTGAATCAATGAACTTTCCTACCACTCTTAATCTTCGAGTTAATTTTTCCACACAAAATTGGAGCTTTACATTTAATCGAGCTTTTTATTACACTTAACATCTAATCTTCTTTACAACTATCAACGCAGAACTCACATTCTACAATCATAAAAAAAATTCGTCCTACCATACACCAGCTATTTTACTACAACACTGCTACTACTACTTACACCCCTTAAATATCGGATTAACATTAAAAATCATGCTTGATATATATATACGCACATCGTAAAACCTCTGTAAAACCACCAGACCGCGCGTATACGGCCTCGTAAACAGCATCTCGCTCGGTTCAACGATCCTCCAATCGATATACCCATAGCCAGACGAGCAGGCAACCAAGCAGTCAGCTATCCGCCAAAGCAAGTCTCCCTATAAACCCTATACACTTCAGCTCGCGTCGCGACAGTGGTTGAGAGAGAGAGAACCGCGGAAACTCAATTCCACGGAAGTCGAGTCGAGCTGCTATGCGCGTCGACCAAAGCCTCTCGCGCGTTATAACGTAGGTATCTTATATACGCCCGATAAAAGTTGCAGATGCGCTTCTCTCTCTCTCTCCTCCGATAAAGCTGCTCAGGACTGCTGACGCTGATTCAGCATCCGGTACTATGCCTGGGCATTTTTAATTCGCTTTTTCTCTCTCTTTCTCTATTTCTCTTTGGTGCAAGAGAGATGCTATAAATCTCTCTCTATCCTTCTCACTCTCGAGAATCGTCGTCGTCGTCGTCGGCGAATCTGAAAGTCCGATTCGCACACGCCGTAAAATAAACAGCTGCGTGAAACGAGCGTCTACACGACTGCAGCTTTCTCCATGGGCGCGCGCGTGTGTGCACTCGATGTCCTTCGACGATGGTTGCACTATCACACTTGTGCGTTTGTGTATATATATATATATATATATATATTGATCGTATATACGTATATACACATACACACACGCACACTGAAATGCTCGTACGTGCCTGTGCTGTAGTATAGAGCGACGGCTGTTTAGGCGAGGAGACGCGCTCGAGGATATCAGAGATTCCATCGCGATAAGGGGCGGAGGGGGGACGCTGCTGGCGTGCGCGATGTTAGAGGCTTGTTTAATTGTATATAGTGCAAGTGCAAGAGATAAGAGCTCGAATACATATATGTATGGAGTAAGATATGTTAGAGATTCCGAGGTATTGCGGAAAAGCGTGTGTGAATGCGTGTGCGCGAATGTACGCGTTATTAATTCCGATGCGCTCGAGTGCGCAAGTCGATTGCTGGGAGGATCGTCTGGTAGCAAGATGAATCACGATGTAATTGTTTATCGAGTTTAACTAGCTATTGTGGATTTAACTGTGATTACTTATCACGGAGAATAGGAGATTTTGAAAAATTGGTTATGATTTCTTGGTAATTATTGTCATTTAAACGATGCACGTGCAATTTGTTGTGAGAATTGACAGAGGTTACGAGGAAACTAAAAGCGCAGTAGTATGCTTTGTTTGTAACTTATGCAGTCGTCATTCATGAGCTATGAATCTTATTGTGGTATAATTACTTATTATTAAAGGTTAAGCTTCAATTTCAATCAAATTATAATGCATTTGTAGGCATACACTTAACATGCACGATTATATATACATCTAGTCATCTTCTCAAACAATTATTACATTCGCTGACTAATTTGTACTTAATTCTTAAAAAATTTCGATAACACGCGGATAACCCATTAACCTCCAACACCTTCACTCGCTCTCGCATATAACACACAAATAAGAACCATCGCCTCATCACTAACACTCAGCATCTTGAATCTTACACTCCTGCGGACGCTAACATTGCCGCAGCCCATCTCATTCGGTAGAGTCCAACTTGCGGAGAAACCCCGTACCTACCCCCAAACTACTCCAAACATCTCTCGCGTGCAATCCAACTCTCCTTCGCACACGATTTCCTCCTCAACTCCACTTACCCATCCACATCTATATATATATGTATGTATCTCTCTCTCGTCGTCTGGTTGCAGGACATGTTCGGATACGCGTTGCGGCATCCAAAGCTGCCGGCGCGCAACGGGATAGCAAATGCTGCAGGACTGACGCCGTTAACCCTTGCTTGCCAGCTCGGTCGTGCCGAGGTCTTCCGCGAGATGCTCGAGCTCTCCGCCAGGGAGTTCTGGCGCTATAGCAACATCACCTGCTCGGCCTATCCTCTCAACGCTCTCGACACCCTCTTGCCGGACGGCCGTACAAGTATGTATATATATATACATGTGTGTGTGTGTGTATATAATTGCGTAGTGTGTGTATGCGTATGCGTATGTATATATAAGCACATGTAGGAGAGGAGACAAGTTTGTCCGGAACGTACGCACGCACGCGACCGCGAGCGTGACCAAGAGGAGAGATGTGAAGTATATAGTGGTTGTGCGGTTGGGATATAAAGGGTTATTTAAATATTATTTAATGGCTGGTTTGGTGTGATATATACAGTCGCGGTGGGTGGAGGGGGGGGGGATACGATAATGTGAGTTATATCGTCGCGGTGAGAGACGAGGATAGGGTGGTGCGATTGACAGGGGTTACGCGAATGGTTCGAGGGCTTTGAAGTACGATGGGAATTGGATGGCTCGAAGTGTGGAGTGTGGGTGGTTAGATTTTGCGTTGTTTCGAAGGAGACACGGAAGGATTAGACGGGCTTAATTACTTTTGACGGTGTAGTTTTAATGGATTTGTAGGGAATAACGGATGATTTTATATTGAATAAATTTTGTTTTTTATTCGATGGTAGATTGAAAGATACAGTGTCTTGGTTCATTATATTAGTTTTGAAAAATTTAGATTATTTAAAAGAAATCTTAAGTCTATCGGTCATACTGAAGTATAAGACGACGACGAAAGGAATGTTTAAAATTACTATTTCTCGCACACTTACCTTGCATGAGAAATTAAAATTCAGTGAATAATTTGTTTGATCTGGTAATTTTTCTTTTGTGAATACGTAAAATAAATGATAAAATCTTTGATATCAAACTAATAAATATTGAAGCTATGAAATTTATTTGTTTATAACAAACTCATAATGGCAATTATAAAAACACGTTAAACATGTAAATGCTATGTACCGATAAATTACGTTAATTTAAAGGTTACAATCAGTTTTAATGATAGTAATTCAAAACATGGCTTTGACAGTTTTTAAATTAAATAGCGAGATGCTAAGAGTAAATTTAATTGTCCAATAACATTGAAATAGCTTCTATTCATCATCAACTTTCATTTACTAAACCGCAGATGATTATTAACTATTTTTCATAATTAATGTGCAATGTATATTTTGGTCGGTAATATGTCAACAAATATAATTCAAAGTCATCACGGTTAATTGCATATTCTCAGCTACGTATATAATCAGGAATATGGACTTTCATTTAGTTTGTGTATAAACACATTATACTTGGAACCATCTGCGGATAGATTGAAATGGCGATACTAAATAATGAAAGCTTTGGTATTACGTTTTTCCTGTAAACTGCGGTATTTATGAACTAAAACAATGTTTCCAAATGTGACTGATATGACAATTCTTTATGTTGCTAATTACTTGAAGCTACTTTCTTTTTCTACTGATCTATTCATTCTTAAAAAAAAAGAATTCGTTGATCTGTATAATATATCACTTAATAGTTCTTAACACCTCCTGACAATTCCTTCAAAAGTGCATTTTTAGTACTAACATTGCATATCTCATGCTTTTTTTAACTTCTTCGAAATTCAAAATAGCTTGCCGAGTCGGTAAAATAACTTGAACTGAAATTGAGTAAAATGAAGTAAAGTTCTCTCTTCAAAATGTCAAAAAGTAATGAACGACAGACATCAGGCTAAATATACAATCTAAAAAAAAATCTTTGAAAAATTAAAATTTTATGCATTGTGGTAAGCTCAGTCGGTCGGGTGAGTGGAAGGAGTTCAGGTTATAGGTTTAAATAAATGGAAGGTAACGAATGATTTAAATTTACATAAAATAAATAATAAATCGATGGTAGAACGGGATAAAAAAATAATACAATAAAAAAAGAAGGTTACAGCGCGTAATTTATAATTTAAAAAAAATAAAAAAATTTAAAAAAAGAAGCGTGCGAGATTCTCGGGAGGATTGGTTACCGCATGGTGGCGGTGAACAATCAGCAGATGGTCAAAAAAATACCCCTCGACCGAGCCGTAACATCGCGAACTTCGGGGAAGTTCGCGAGGTGCGTGGACTCTCGAGTTTTCGGGGAAAAAGTCGGGGATTAATAATATTCCCCAAATATTATAAAAAAAAAGGAAAAAAGTACGAGACGTCGCGGATGTCAGCATAAAAGCAATTAAAAAATACACGTCTAATGATTTTCACATAGAAAAATAATATATTTCAGCTCCCAAAGTGATCGCTGACACGAGCCATAATAACGTTGACATCGGTTTCACATCGTCCTCCCCCGCGTTGCATTATTATACATCAAAGTCTGTACCATACGCGTGTACCCTAAAAATAGACCACTCCCACGTCATGGCATTATATATTCAAGCGAAAATCCATCAAACGCACCTCTCATATTTCATTCATATACACATGCGCGCGTGCTTCACTTTAACACCCACGCGGCATCAACAAGCAACAGAGTATACCCCATACCACCATGTAATGTAACGCGTGGGCTGTACTTTATGAGAAATCGTCGATTTAACATTTAACTCAACTCAACTCAGCGCACAAATGGAAAACTGCGCGTGTTGAGCGCACGAGGTGGCTAATTCGCCCAAAAGTCGACGGAGGGCTATATATACTGAAGTACGTGGAGAAAGTAGCCCGAGTACATACATAGCACAGAGAGAGAGAGAGAGAGACTATAGCAGCAATTTACGAGGAAAATTCACGGCAGTTAACGGGCGCAGCTCTCCGGCCTCCGCGATGTTTTATTTATCGGACTGTGCGGCCTTTCTCTGGCTCTCTAGGGACTGTCTGGTCCTCCTCTCTCTCTTTCTCTCCCTCTCTCTCTCTTTCTCTTTCCCTCGCGACGGAGGAAGGAAGGAAGCCGGTGGAACGACGCCCGTAATTACGGGCATTTAACGAAGTTTCGGAATTAGCCCTGTCTCCGCTCTCTTGCTTGCTTGCTGGCTGGCTGCCGCGCGTTTGGTTTAGTTTCGAAATCCATTATCCCCCGCGCGTCTCGTCTCATTGCGTATGTCACCCTGGGAAAGGGAGAGAGAGCGCGAGAGCGAGAGGGAGGGAGGGAGGGTATACGAGAGGAAGAGGAGGCGGAGGAGAAAGAGAGACGAAGAGTAGAACAGAGGATAAAGGGATAAGGGAGATTGAATAAGATGGATAGATAGGTAAATCGGTGGGAGTCGAAGTCGCGTAGGACGTCGCTGCAGCAGCTATACGTAGATAGGAGAGAGAGAGAGAGAGAGAGAGATCATAAAAGTATTATGGGCGGAGGGAGACTTTAAGTTACTCTCTCTCTCTTTCTCTCTCTCTGCTGTGTCGCTCGCGCGCACAGTGGAATTAGGATGTCGAGAGAGTGCGGAGAGAAGGAGGATGGAAGGGCAGCGAGGGAGGGAGGGGGAGAGGGAGGAAGGGAGAATGATGGATGCCGCGCGGCGGGATAACGATGTAAATGCGAGAGGCGGCCCGGGGCGCGCGTGCGCGCGCACTACCTCTCGCTCTCGCGCTTGAACTTTCGCAATTACGATTGCTCGAAATTATTTCGTTAAATTGCCGCGAGCGCGGGCGGAGGACGTAGAGACGGTGGCAGGAGGCAGGAGGAGAAGGAGGAGGACGGTGAAGGCTTTTGCCCTGGAATTTGTTTGGCGGGTGGTACAAGAGAGAAAGAGAGTGAGAGAAAGCTCGGGAATCTTATATCGCCGGGGAGTTGCGAAGAGAGTCGAAAGTTTGCGAAGGGAATAATAATATCGAGGTGAGAGAGAGACGGAGAGGGAGGATTGTTTGCCTGCGCGTTCAAGAGAGTGAGAGATTTGTGTCGTGGGAGTTGACGCGATAATTGAGGACGAAGTAGGCGGTTAATTATTGGGGCCGAGCTTTTTGATTGTTTTGGCGCTTGCTGAATGTATGGGTTTTTTTCTGCTTCTTCTGTGGTTGAAGTGGTGTGTGTCTGGTTAAGAGAAAAGGAGAGAAAGAGAGAGGGAAAGCGACATTGTGTGTGTGGACGTCGTCGGTATGGTTAATATTATTGTTATTGGCGGAGTGAATTTATACTGGAGAAATTGAATTCAAGCAAGAGGCGCATGGGAAATCGATGCTACTATTCGTTTCTAACTTATTGAGTATATAGAAGAGAACTGTAGTTTGTTTTTTTGTTGCGCGCGAAATGCAATTGGACAGATCTCTTCTATCTGTCGGACTGTTTTACTTCAGTGAATAAAATGTTTGTAGACATTAGAATTATTAAAATCTCACTCGTGAATCAGACGTAGAACAGTAATAGAAATGTAAAGAGATTTTATTATCACCGTGCGCAAATAAGCTTCTGTAGGATATTATACAGTGTAAATAAGCGAGACTTTCCATTAAAATTTCTTTGTGCATTAATTATGTATAAATATACCATGGAAGTAGATTTTAAACGTAGAAAGATAACTTGGTCGTGAAAGTGACCAAAGTCTCTCTTTTATTTACTGCAATCAAAGGTTAGTTTCAAACCGCTCAAGTGATTTTTTTTTCTTAAATCGATGCTCGAATCACGCGAGTCCGTTACTTAATGTAATTTGCTGCAGCGATCCAGTCAACAAGTCAAGAGAATGAACTTACATTGTTACAAGCTTCGGGAGTAAAGGAGGGGGAAGGGGGAGAACTTCGTATAAAATCAAGAAGAGAACGCGGGAGATTGTCGACGAGCCGATAAAGGCCCGACATGCAATCTCGTAAGATCATTCGATTAACTTATTGACCCGACGTCGTCCCCGTAAAATTGAACGATTTATTGAGTTTCGGGAAACACTTTGGTTTAATTGACGTGCATTATTCGCTTTATAAAATCCAATTCTCTATCTATTATAGTCGTTATATGCGTTTGTTTATTATTATTCGCTGTCCGTTGTTTTCTTTTTTTTTATCTTCCTTTACAAGCGATATTCTTGTAAAATATATATTTCGGATTAGAAAGCACAGTTTAATATATTTAAGTGAAAGAAGGAATTAGGATAAAACGCGAAAATTGTAAGAAATGTAGGAGTACAAAAAAAAGAATGGCTCTCCTTCATAATGAATACACAAAAGAAGGGCCAAAGTAGGAAGATTATAACGAGGAAAAAAACTGCAGGAAAGACTCTTTTACATTCTGAGTGATGAAAAAAAAAGGAGGAGAGAGGGAAAATCCAGCTGGAACGCGGATAATTACGAGTGTATAGAAAAAAAATGCAAAACGGAACGAACAAAAAAAAGAAAAAAGAAAATCGAAAGTAAAAGTGAAAGGTCTGGCAAATAAGTAGTGATCGCGAGAGAGAGAAAGAGAGCAGAGGCAAGAGGGGTAAAAGAAATATAGAAGCCGAGAGAAAGCAAAATTGAAGAGCAGTAGAACCGGCCAACTTTCCGTATCGCTTTACCCCAGCGCGCGCAATTCGATTTTAATTAAGATCAATTGTTCCGCGAACAGCGCAGAATGAGAGAAAGAGAGAAAGTCCAGGCAGCAAGTGCATATATATCTATATATATATATATGTATCGATTCACTAGGTTGCGACGCGTGCGTATAACAGCGCAGTCGCCGTGCGAGAAACAGATATTTTCCTTCGCGCTCGATTTTCCTCGACATTTTTCATAAGCTAAGCTAATTATTCCAGGCTGTGGTGTTTGATTGGAAAACTACGTGTATATGTATGTATATATGTATGTACGTACGTATAAACAGAGAGTGAAAGAGTTGATCTCGACGACTTGCCTTTATGTTTCGAGTTTTGTCAGTCGCTGCGCGCGCGAGTAGTCAGGTCAATGAATTCCGCGGAGCTTCGGTTCGTGGGTACGCCTTTGATGCGACACCGTTCTAATTTCGATTCGCGAGAAGAGAAGGAAAAGGGGGAGTAAAAGCCAACTGAAAGTGTTTTTATTCACTTCGCTGGCGTGCAAATCGATCGTCGCTCCGTAGAAATGAACGGATAAAGAGGTTTAATGGGATGTCGCGGGAATGAATGCTCGCGGTAAGTGTGCCGGCTTTTCAAAGAAGAAAGGTATACGTTGGAGCATGAACGCCAATGGGGTTGCGCAGCTTTTTGTACTGTTTTTGCGCTAGTGATATTTAACTGGAAAGACTGGTTTATTCGTTTATGGGATCGTCTTGTTTGTAATACAATGGTAAGATTGTAATTTTTTCATTTTATTTTTTAATATTATTATGTAAACAAATCAGATTTCTATCTATATTAAAATGAAAATAAATAAATTGTGCAGGAAGTTTAAACTCTTTTTTAGGTTTCGATTCATTTATTGCGATTAAACAAAATTATAAATTTATCTCTGAAATTAAACATATGCTTATGCTACTTGCATAAATTTTGTTTACCGATACAACCATGTCCCAAAAAGAATGCATTACGTTTATACATGTGGAATTCTTTGGAAACTTTGCCCTAATCTGGTTCAGAAAATGACCAAAATTAAATTTGGAGGCACACCTCTAAAGTCATTTTTTTTCTTGTTTTTTGGGTCATAGAAGAGATAATAAGAATTTAGAACTAAAAAAACGGCTTTATGACCCTTTTATCATCAGATCAATTTTTCTTATGGGAATTTAATATGGGAAAAATTGACGAAAAGTAGACATTAATCATCAAACAATATTAACATGCCAAATATGTCAACAAATTTGTACATTTTATTAGTTAAAGTACATTGATAGAGCTTTGATTTAAGCTACAGATGGTTAAAATCGGATAATTCAGTGCAAAGTTACCTGCATTTAAAAATCGTCAAAAATGACGAAAAACAATGAAAATCTTAAAAATTTCGTGAATTCAGAAAAAAACGCTCACTTTTGACGATTTTCAAATGCATCTAACTGAATTGTTCGATTTTAACCTTCTTTAGCTTAAATCAAAGCTCTATCCTTGTACTTTAACAATAAAAAGTAAAAATTCGTTGACATATTTGGAATGTTAATATTGCTTGATGATTGATGACTACTTTTCGTCAATTTTTTCACATGTTAAATTTCCATAAGAAAACTTGATTTGACGATAAAAGGGTGTCACAAGGCCGTTTTCTTTGGCCCCAAGTTTTTATCGTTTCTTCTATGACCCATAGAACAAGAAATAAAATTACTTCAGAGGTGTGCCTTCAAATTTAATTTTGGTCATTTTTTTAACCAGTTTAGGACAAAGTTTCCGAAGAATTTCACATATACCGCTTATACAAAAGGGCTTCAGATCCAAGATTAATTTTTAATTATATATACAGCGCACTTCGCTAAAAAAAGATCATTACGCACATATAGAAATAATCTCCGACGCGCCGGTCGTCAAGTCAGCGTAAAAAGTAAATCCGTATATTTTCTCGTCGAATCGTTCGTACAAAGAGCCTCATTAAACATAGTTATCCTCGTTCCCTTTACAACACCCTTTTTGGGAACACACTATATATATATATAAATTTCCCCAAATCCGTGCGAAATTCACGTCACGAAAAATCTCCCTAACAAAACAAAACAAACGATGTAAATTTTCAACGAACGTACGTATACATATCCATATATATATATAGTGAAATACTAATGGCAAATCCGAGCTAACGAGGGGCTACGTTGCCTCCTGAAAAAAAAAATACACACAGAGAGGTAGAGAGCTCAAAGGAGTCTCACGTGCGTGCGTAATCTCGAGAGTTTGTCGCCATTTTCGTCTACGCTTTGTCGTGGCTGATCAGATCCCGAATAGAAGGAGAGGGGGAGGTAAGCAAGTTGGGACTCGGCGATTAACGATTAACGACACCGCACGACGACGAGCGCTGCTCTAATCTTCTGTAGGGGGTAGTGGTATAGTGGTGCAAGTATAGCTCTAATCGTGGCCGACGTCGATGCAAACTCTCTCTCTCTCTCTCTCGTCGGAGCAGCATGAGACGAAGACGATGTCGGTCGGTGTAGAGGAGAAAGAGATAAATCGAGAATCGTTAAGGAATCCTGATCGGATTTCGGATCTTATGTACGAGGATGCGAAAGCTACTGGGTAGAGGAAAGTCGAGATTTAGTGGCTGTCGTTCAAATTTTCGTATGTGTGTGTACGTATACTGTGTTGTGGAATTCGACGTAGTATATATAAATAGGGGGAAGATAATTTCGTTGGTAAACATTGCGGAGGAAGTACTGGTACTTTAGAAAGTCGTTTTCCGTTCTCGCATAAGGTTCTACGAATGTTTTAATTGGATGTTTAAATGGTACTAAAAATTGAGTTTTCCAAAAAAATTTCGTCGATATTCAGAAACATTTCTCGTTAAATTCATTGCCTCCTGGAACAATTATTTTTATACTGTAATACACGGATCCACCTCCGGCATGAAGAATACTGCTGATTCGTGTCATTGGATGGAATAAAAAATTTTATAAAAAGTTCCCGTTGGCAATTAAGAACGCTCATCGAGTCATTCACCAACTTTGTCGAAAAGTATAACGTAAAGAGCTGCTGACACTACCATTACACTGTGCATAGTTCTACAGGAAAATCGAGGACGCGCATCGCAGCTGTTGACGACACCTTTTGGAGTAGCTACCCCGAAAGCTGTTCCCTCCCCCCCCCCCTCTCTCTCTCTCTGAATGTTGGCAAGGATCGGGTGTGGGTTATATGGCAGCCTGGCGGCATGTTACAGCGAGGACGAACGACGCCATTCGCAGAATTACCAAGCGAGTGAGAGGTACGCGTATAGCTATACGCATATAGTGCACGAAGCGAATCAACCAGAGGTGGCATCGTTACATCAATGCTCGATTAATCATGTCGTATGATGGCCGAATGATATGCCCGATAGTAGCTCTAGGTTTATAGCCTGAATGAGATCGGGAAGTTGATTTTGAGGGGGTCCACTGCGTATATTTGCCTGCTCTCTCTTCGTATAATCAAAATGATTGGGAGTAGGTATAACAATGATTTTAAAAGTGTTTTAGATTGATATCTGTATACGATGATCTCTAATTTTATGAATACCATGTTGTTTGTGTTTTTGAAAGATAAAGTTTACTGGTGCATACAGATGAACAAGCCTCTGGGTTTAGAAAGCTTTTTTCAGAGAAGCAATTTCAGGTTTTGCCTTTGCGAATATTATGATGTCGAGGCTTTCGTTTCTAAACGACCCTTTTTCAAATGCTCAAAAGAATGCAAACTTTTGGAAAAAAACCCTTACATGGCGTAGTTACAAGAATATTCATTTACAAAATGACGATTTCCAATTACCATCGACCAAATTTGTTGAACTAATTAATTAAATGTTCGTTTTACAAAACATATAGTTATACAGATATATAAATCAATTAAAGTAACCATGGTGATGACATACAGATTTCCGTTATTCAAACAAATAAATTGCCAAATTGTATTTCTATTCGATTTGTTTGCCATTTTCTAAAAATTCTATTAATCATAACTGCAACAATTAATAACATATCACGTACACGTGCAACATATACAAATAACAATTAAAATTTGAACTACTTTCCTCTCACACAATCAAAAAGTTAAAATCAACGGTGTATAGCTCACGTTTATACGTACCATTTTAACTCCGCGTCAAAATAACAATACCGACTTATTAAAGAGGCAAAAGTTTAAAGCGATTCGTATAATAACGCGAGCAAACCTACGGGTTATGCATACACACTCACACAGCAGCAGCAGCAGCAGCAGGTAGCTGGCTAACGAAGAAAAAGCTCGTTACCCCCGTTCACGCTCCGCCGGCGAAATCCCCGTAAACAGCTCGTCGTTGGAATTAAGGGCGCGCGGGGGCGCGCGAATTTTCCAAACTGGCTCCGTATATATACACTCGCGCGCGCGACGTCGTTCTCCTTTCCCCTTTTCGCAGACTATACGGGCTGGGCTATTACGGATACATCGAGTCGCGCGTCCACTGAGCTCTTTATATATATATATGGTATAAAGAGACGAAGTAAAGAGTGGGGAACGAGGGAAAAAGTATATATGTACGTGTGAGAGGGGTAATAACCACCAGGGGGGCGATAACTGTAATAGCGGCTAGGGCTCGTGCTTCATCCAAGCGCAAATGGATCCGCGCTTCCACGTATCTCTCGATTCTCATGTGTATATATATGTATATAGATATCGTCGACTTTTGCAGATTGGAACTCGGCTCTGTTTATCATTCTCAACGGCACGAAGGAGGAGCACCTGGACATGCTGGACGGTGGTATTATCCAGCGGCTACTGGAAGAGAAATGGAAGACCTTCGCTCGGGTAAGTACAAGCGGATCTGTAAATGCCGTATATGTATATATATAGCTGCTTATATTTATTCTTACCGCGTGTACCTACCGACTCTTTTCTTAATTGTTTCGACGGATCGTAAGGTTCGCGTGTGAGTATGGGATTATTCGTTATCGTATTGTGTATAAATATAATTGTAAAGGGTATATATATACACGCGTGAAAACGCTTACAGTGAGGTATGAATGAATGCAGGAAAAATATATATCCTTTGATAGGTTTAAAATTTCCAGAAAATTTATTGAGCTTTCACGAAGTTTAATTTCAATGGTATTATACCACTTGTTATAAGCTATATAATTAAATCTCGCAGAGTAGTAGAGATATATTCGCTTTGATGTTAAAAGTAATTGAACTTTATCTGTGTTAATTGTAAATAACAAAAGGAAATAAATATTGTTCACAACTGGTGTCTTCGTCCTGGATTATTACAATATCATTATATACTGCAAACCAAAGACACCAATATTCAACCCTGTCGCGTACTGCTATATACACTCACAATTTGAAAAAAGTAAATAAAATCCAACCCTTTTGGAAGCAATTAAATATTCAGCTAGAACGTTTCGCGAGGCACTTACGTATAAGAGTATTCTTGAATTCGAAATTATCTTTGTTGTACAAACCGAGCTGTAACTGCAATAGTAACCAAAGCATTCTAGCGCTTAAAACAGAGACTATATAGGATTTCGTCCCTACGCTCGAGAGCACAAACAAGAGCTGTTATATATATAGATATATACGTATATACGAAAACCAGTGTATATGTGTGTGTATAGTCGGAACAATGAAATATCGCGTTTCTCTTGTCTGTTGACGAAAGATGCAGTTCTTGAAGCGCCTCATCATCCTTGCCTTTCACCTGGTCTCGCTCTCCCTCGCCGTGTACTTTCGGCCGGCCGAAGCGGACGCAGAGATGAGCCGTTGGCCTGAGGATATACCAGAGACTGTGCGACTGCTCGCCGAGTGTATCACCGTCGTCGGTGTTCTCGGTTACATCCTGATACAACTCGGCGGTGAAGTTATCAACATTGGGTTCTTCTCGTTTCTTAAGCAGCTGGTAAGGATATGATGTATTAAATACGATTACATGTGTGTGTGTGTGTGTGTGTGTGATTGTACGATTCGTAAAGAGACGATATTATCTAGTGCTATAAATAAATGCTCATAAAGTGTAAATATTTTTTTTTAAGAATGACTAAAACTAGTCGCCCAACGATTTTACAATTATATGTACACTTTCAAAATATGAGACTTTTTCAAGTAATTTAAGTTTTGTTATACGTTATCTGTATCGATATTGTATTATTTTTACAAAAATAAAAATCATTATTTCATTCATATTTATGACAAATCTTGTTTTGTGAATTATTTTTGTAAAATTAAAGATTTTTCAGTTTTATTTTGAATTAGCTTCCCGTCCATAATCATCAAGTTCTGTCAAAGAATCATTCAGGAATTTATCTGATATATTTTTAAATGATCTATTTCTATAACTGGGATATAAATGTCATTTCATATAAATGTACATGTTCCAAATTAGCCCCAGAACACAACCACAAAGTTTTACAGTAAAATATTCAATCGTTCAAAAGTGAGAATTAATCGAAATTTTAAAAATACTAGTCCTCTCTAAGCGCGCTTCGCGTGCCACTTTTGTTTTTGTACCCTAACAACCCATTACTCCTACCAATCAAATCACGAATAAAATGATTTCACAATAAATCCATCCTTTTTTAAAGATAGGAATGAACTTTTTCATAAATGTTCAATTTTCACGATTTTTTTAGCTCAGAAATGTGATACTTTTTGTACAGCACATTAAATGGAAAAAAGTTTATAAATTGTGAGTAGAATTACATAAAATTTTTACAATTTGATCAAACAAATTTTTGTCCTTCATCGGTGAAAAGCAATTCTTCAATTTATGTACAAAACGTATTCGACATAACCAACTTTTGTAATAAAGTCCAAAAAGTATATTTAATTTATTATCTTTAAGAAAACAATTTGTTTTTGATGGTTGAAGGACACAGAAAAAGGCTATGGGCCTTTTAAAGAGTAAAAAAAGGCAAAAAAGGTGTTCTTGTAATTTTTTAAAGAATAATAAAAAACAAAAAAACACATGTTTTGGTCTTTGTTGGGCATACCTCGATTTGCAAAAATTCTTGGGTAATCTACTTAGAATTTATAAACTTTTTCCTATTTAATGTGCTATACAAAAAGTTTCATATTTTTGGGTTATAAAATCATGAAAATTGAAAAACACATTTTTTGCCTTTTTTACTCTTTAAATGGTCCATAGCTTTTTTCTGTGTCCTTCAACCATCAAAAACAAATTGTTTTCTTATAGATAATAAATTAAATAAACTTTTTGGACTTTATTACAAAAAATTGGTTATGTCGAATACGCCTTGTACATAAATTGAAGAATTGCTTTTCACCGATGAAGGACCAAAATTTGTTTGATCAAATTGTAAAAATTTTATGTAATTCTACTCACAATTTATAAACTATTTTCCATTGAATGTGCTATACAAAAAGTATCACATGTCTGAGTTAAAAAATCATGAAAATTGAACATTTATAAAAAATGTTCATTATTTTTTAAATTTAATTCTCACTTTTGAACAATTGAATATTTTGCTCTAAAACTTTAGGGTTGTGTTCTGGTACTAATTTGGAACATGTAAAAAAATTTTGAGCAATTTTGAAATTTTCACCATCTACGTTGACGTGAAATGACTCAAATATATAGTTTACTTTCGACTTATTGAATTATATGGAAAAGAATATACGATTCATTATACAGTTATTAACTTTCAGACGAAAGAATTGACAATTCACGATGTTAATTAAAAACTGCGAGTAACTTTTCATTCTTTACTTTTGAAATCATAATGATTTTTTAATATGAAATTGTAAATACTTCAATAAATAATGCATTTATCTGTATTATTTATTAAATTATACAAGTAAAATACTTGGATAAAATTCTATGTTAAAACTGTAATATGTCCTTACATTAGTTCTCTCAATTGTGTAACGTCAAATCTGTCGAAAGATTTTGAATTAACACACCGGTATCTTTTTTTATAATCTTGTCTCCACTAGTTTTGTATGCATGCAATTACGTTCCTAAGTAACTTGAATTGTGAATTATTTCTCGTATAATTAAATAAATAAAATATGAGTTACAATTTTTTTCGAGAACAATTATACAATAGAATCCCTAATGCACAAAAACATTTTAATCCCAAGACATTAGGCAAAATAAGCCAAAAATTTTCCATCAATTTGGCTCATTTTTCAATATACCACCTTTATGTAAATTCTCCCTGGCATTGTCGAAACGCGTGCCAAATGCTTGCCTGCCAACATCTGCATTCGAAAATTCATATTTTCCAGACCCACGAGCCCGCCAAGTTCATATTTCTGATCAGCAATCTTCTGATACTGGCGTGCATCCCGTGCCGGCTGTCGGGCAATCGACACGCCGAGGATGCCATCCTCGTGGTCGCCGTGCCTGGATCCTGGTTTCTCCTCATGTTTTTCGCCGGGTAAGTTTAAACGTGTTCGCCATTCGATTTCAAATCGTTAACTATTTCTTCTCCTCTTCCCTTTCTCACCCCCCGCCATCTCGATCTCACGAAACATTGCTCAAGTGTGTATATGTGTGTGTGGGTGGGTGGCTTTTCTTGTGTCGCTGCGGTACAGTTAATTGAATTTCGAGAGGCGCGCGCGTATGCGTGTTTGCGGTTTCGAGTATATAGCGTAGCATGCATGCTGAGGCACGGGGGTAAGAAATCGTTGCGATCGGATTACAGTTCGACTGCTGTGAAAGGTATTTGTAGCATGTAGGAAACCTTAGATCCAATGTGGAGTTTGAATGCTATTTGGTCGTTTTTTTTAAGTGTTCGTTGTATTTGGTTAATATCGTTATTCAGTGAGTAAGTAAATATTGAAATCCTATGTTTTTTTTTTGTGAAAAGGGTCTAAAAAGTTGAATTTGTTGACAAATAAGTTTAAAAAGTTCAGCTTTACGTGTCGAGAAATGTTTAAGAACTTGAAAATCAACGATACTGAAAATTAAGTAGAACTACCAAGATTGGGTCAGCCATTAAGTACATATTTGAAGAGAGTGGCGAAAGATCCATATTAGAAAAACAATTAGATTTTTGTTTATTTTTTATATTTCTTCACTTACTGTACAATGTAATATGTATATACTTATTTCTCAGCCAGGTAGCAAAATCTACAAGTTATTCATAAAATTGAATGTCACTACGATCTCGTATCCTACTATCATCTTTAGATACCCTAACCTACTAAACCAAAAATCCACAAACCCACAATTCGCGCGGCTTTACCCAACAACAACGAAAATTCAATTTCTCACCCGACAACTTATCGACGAATCGCTTCGAGCGCTAGAAAAAAAAGGAAGAAAAAAAATATACGCGGTTCCTAAAGCATTGAATATAGCACAATATATATATATATAGGTACACATCTAAGAGCAAAAGAAAGAGAGAGGGAGAGAGAGAGAGAGAGAGAACGAGACGAAATCCCGCGCGAAAAACTGTAATCCAAAGGGGACTTTTACTTAAGGAACCTTCGCGTTGGGGAGACGACGACGACGACGAGGACGGGATTCTTGGAAAGGCGCGCACGTCCGCCCCGCAATCGGACTTATAACGTCGCGTGCGCATACACACACACACACCTCAAATCCGGATTTCCTCCACGCGAAATCCTCCGACCGCATACCTTTACCTTTGTGACGGAGAAGAAGAAGAAGGAGGGAGGTGTGTAAGCCGCGAGGCGAACTTTTTGGCTCGTCGTCGTTGTCGTCGTCTCGGTATGTCAAAGCCGACCGCTCGTGGGACTTGCATGCGAAAATCGCACGCGACTGCCAGAGTCGCGAATCGCACGTAGTATCTTGAGGCGATTGTTGTTTTGCTTTGAACGTGATGTGATGTGGAGGTATGTAAATTAGATGTAGGTAATACTTTCATTTGGTTTGTTTTTTCTGGGTATAGTTATGTTATTTAATTTCTGTTTGACTGATTAGATTGCCACGATTAATATAAGTGATGCACTAAGTTGAGAAAAACCATTTATCATTAAAAATCTGAATTCTCCTTTTCAAACCATTATTTTGAAGTTTTTCCGGTATACAAGAAATCCAGTTAACGTCTGTGAAAACAAGTTTAATGATTGCACTGCGTATATACAAGAAACTTCAAAATCATCATTTATTTTGGAAATATTCGCGCTGATGGCGCGTTAAATCACGAATAAGTTATCTGGAATAAACATTATTTTATCAGTTGCTGATTGATTATTGATCATAAGTCTAAAGTATGGAATGGCACTTTGCCCTACATTTGCGCGATTCGCGAACTTCCGAAGAGATGCTATGCCCTCCGGGTCACAGACTTTGCTGAAACTTCTAATATTGATTCTTGAGACTAGAAAATGAAACTCGTGTTTCCTCCTTTTTGCTTCATATATATATATACTGTAGGTCATAATACGCGAGAATATATCATGTGCATTTTAATAAGTACTCCGCAACTATTCCAAGTTAATTACCACTGTGCGCGCGTGTATCGAATTTTTTTTTTCCCGCTTAAATGGGTCAATAGATATAAAAAAGGTTTATAACATAAATTATTATCGTTTTATTATAGTGTAAAAAGATGTGTATACAGAGAATTAAATTACAATTACAATTTACAATTATTGTTGTACGGAAATTATTCATCAGAGCTCTACTTTTCATTTTAAACGTTTGCAAGAAAAATATGAATCGATGGAATGTGTTGCAGCTATACATAAACGTGCAGTGAAAAATCAATATTACTCCGGCATTTATAGATTGCGTTAATTTTGTACGCTTCAATCATAACTCTGCGTTTCCAGGTATTTAAATAAAAGTATATGCATACCAATTATCCAACAGTTGACCTCAACAAATCAAATGGGAACACAAAGACTTTCAAATCTCAAGCTTTTATAAAAGGCGACTTTAATCATTTAAATCCGTATTCTGATATCCAGATCTCTATTACTCTATAACCACCAAAGATACCGTAATAAAAATTTATTCCCACAAAGCAATAGCATAACAATTCCCTTACCTTCACTCAACGCTCTATCCCCTCGCTTTTCTCCCTAGCGCACACGTCCCGCCTTATTCGCGGTCCGTCGAAACGAAAGTCACGTCGCATCACGCGTGATCGTGATACCAACTCTCTCTCTTGCTCTCTTGGTCGAACCTCTCGCGTACATAGTTGATTTATGCAAATTTAGCGCGATTACGGAACAGCCCGGACAAGGTCGTCGTCACGCGCGCGCGAATTACCGGCCATTCATAAAGCGCAATTTCGCGCGAGAGCTTCTCTCTCTCTCTCTTCCTCGTCTGTGTTCGTGGAAAAGGAACGCCAGTGCAGGAAGGACGAGGGACGACGGCTGAATTGTTTAGAGGTGAGTGGAGAGAGGAGCGCGCGAGCTTCCGGTACGGAATTTGAAGTTGAAAAATTGCGGTGCAGGTGAGGAAGCGCGAAGTGGTTGGTCGGTTGGAGTGTCTCGAGGAGTTTAGGAGATGATTGATGATGTGCTGCGGGTAATAGAAACGTTTTTTTTTTCGTCTTTGGGAAAGGTTTAGTAGGGTTAGTGTAGTCCTCTTGTTTTGATGTTGTATGAACCAAAATTTTTTAGAAATTTCAAAGTGATATTAACTTAACTATTATTATACTTATATTTATAGCTTAGAAAAGTAATAGAAAATGTACATGATTTTCATTTAAAAGAATGCTTATACGACACTTTTAAGATATATTTTATTATCTATTTCCGCCCAGCTCCGGCAATTCCACGTGAACCGAATTACGAATTTCGAGCGCGCTCGCAAACCAGCCGCCAATTATACAAAATTTAAATGCGCAATTTTGAGTTTTGCAATTTCGTCGATTTCCGCACCGTCCTACAATTTCCGTCCTATTACCTTGCTCTAACCATTCCGAAACCTAAAAACAATCGTAAACAAACATTAGCGTCGATAAAAAACGTATTTATCCTCCTCGACGACATTCCATCTTACATCAAGCGCACATCCAAACACCATCGAGGCGTATATATACCATAATCACGAGCTTGCACACGTTTCTGTTCCCAAGGCTCGTCGTGCACTTTCGTCCTACCACGCGGCCCCTTCTTCTTCTTGCAAATCCCATCGCGCGCGTTGGTCCCTTAACCACGCTAACGCTACATCTCTTGCCCGCCGCGAATAACAATGACTTTTAACGATTAAGTCATTACACGCGGGCGCGTTTTACGTGGATGAGATCAAGCCTCTGTGCTGCTGCTGCTTCAGCTTCTGCTGTTGCAGCTGGGATTCTCCTCGAGAAGGAGAGAGAGACAGAGAGACGATAAAATTACGTTGGATCTTCCACCACCCTACCACTCGCTTTCTCATTTGTGGAATGGCCGCTCGTAGGAAGTTAATGCCTGTGGAAATTCAGAAATTCGGATCTACCTCTGTCTCTCTCTCTCTCCCCCAGCTGCGTCTTTTTGCGACGGTGCATCGGGCGGATTACGAGACGTTGGTATCTGTGTGTGCGTGTGTATATGTATATATTCTCGTATATAGGGATGCGCGAGGACGCTTTTAGTGCGTACGTATATATATACGCAGCCGAATTCTGCCTTTTATATCGGGGCGTATCTTAACCCACATTGTCGTCCGTGCTTTTACCACGTCCCTCTTCCATCCTTTCCTCTCTCTCTCTCTCTCTCTCTCTCTCTCCCGCTGTCTCTCGTTCTTTCTCTTTCTCTTCTTTACCTACATCCCTGCAGCTCTCGTTCTCTCTACGCCGTCGCTGCCGCCACCGACGACGTCTTTGTTTTTCAGGCCTTTAGAATTATTTCGAGTGTTTGACGAGTCGCGTGATTCTCCTCTCGTTTCTTCTTTTTTTTCGGGCGCGCCCCGTCAAAGGAACGACACACGATGTCGCGGAAGAGAGAGAGAAAGAGAGAGAGAGAGCAAGAGAGAGAGTGGAAAAGTCCATAGCTGCTCACGTGTGGGTGAATATAAGCGTACGTTTCTATGATACATAAGTGAATGATTGTGCGCTCATTCCTATATCGTATACGTTGAAATAACCATGTATTTAGTTTAATAACTATGTATTTAGTTTCGAATTAAAGTAAAGTTGCGTAAAAATTTTAAATGTTTAGTTTACCTTTTTCAATCAGCCTCGCACATTATACGTTGCAAAGCAAGTGAATCTTTCTCTTTGTAAGTGTTATTTTTTTATTCTTTTCATTTCTTTTTATCCCTTTAGATTTTTATGTACAAATCACTGAATTGGCGGTAAACGTACAGAAAATTTATATTCCATGAAGTAAATGAAATATGAATTTAAATTAATTAGGTGACTTATTTAATTAAATGTAGGGAAAATGTTTTTTATACAACTGTCTTTTTAAAGTAATTCACAAACGAATGTATTCTTGATAAAAAATTTCAAACAAAATTGTAATGTTGAAAATACTGGAAAATAAACGTCTACTATAGATATGGTAATTTATTACTAGTAATAGTAATGTTGATTAAGTTGGACACAATTATTGCTTGTTTTTTTAATTATTTTCTTATCATTTTGTAAATTGTAATTAATTTAACGTACGTATGTATGCATGGCGCATATTGCATTAACACATCGTAAAAGTGAGAAGCAAAAATAGCCGCAATGAGGTGACGTACTTGGCTTTTATAGCGCAATCGTAACTGTAAATAATCACAATGCTCTTATGGTAATTTTTGCTATAAAGACAAGCTTTTAAAGCTTAAAATTCATAATTTGCTGAAAATTTTACTATTGTTGACATAATTATTTCAAGCTGTTAATTTTCATATTAGCAGTTAATATTAATAAACAAAATTTTTTGTTTAAAAGTTTAGACATTTTAATGCACTTTTATTGACAAACCTTTATATAAGTAATAATTCTATAAATTATTTTGCTAATATTTGAGTCAGTCATTAAAGGATATAAAATATGTATAATTACAGTGAAGTAGTACAAGCTTGATATCAATATCTCAAAATTTGAGAACCCTTTGAGAATCGGATTTCAATTGCACAGCTGTTCTTATAAGTCCTTATTTCAAAGATAATAACTATGGTATTTGAGATATAATGAATTTTTTAATGAACCTCTTCGTAGCAAAACTCTGTAAGCAATCGTTTTACAAAAATCATTGGAAGAGCAAATAAAAAAATACGAAAGTGTTTGAATTTATCTTTTTTAGTCCATTGATGAATTTCTTTGGTTTTAAGAAATTAATAGTGAAGCGCATGATAAAATTCTATCCATCGATTTAATTTTACTATTATTTCTGTAATACATATACGTGCAGAGTTTTAACATTGGCTATAGGGGGGAAATACCACTATGTGCATGTCTTGATAATTTTTTTTTTATAATTTATAGACCTGTAACTAAAGCATTAACTAATATTTTTTTATTAAAATCTTAACAAAAAAAAATGTTTTCCTCGCATAATAAAAAGTTTTCTCAGTAATAATTTAAATAGACTTTGTATTTGTCAGTCTTCAAGTAATCGTACATTATTGCTAAACTAAAATTTTGTCATTATAATATTTCAATGTCTATAATATAACGTAAAAGCACAACTTCCTAATCTCATATAAAACCCTTCACTAAACGGTCTACACTTGTCCAATCTTGGTGCACTCAATCTCCGCATGAAATCAAAGTAAAACACTATTGCATCCTACATAAAATCACAATCACCGCTGCCCACAACATGTAAACATCTTGCACTATACGCACCATATATATTTATACACTCATTCCAATCGAATAAGCCGGGAAAGATGTCGAGTTGACATTGGCCAGCAACCGTGCACAGTGCATCTCTACGCTTGCACTATACGTTATAAACCACGGCGCCGGATTGGCTGCACGCGGTAAATCACGTCTTCGACGTCGAATTCGGAGTAGTGCTATAGTATACATATATATACAGTCGCGCTGTGCTGATACTGACATGGCGGCCAAACGTCGCCGTCATTGGCAACTGGAAATACACGCAAGCGCGCGTGGATGTATCGGTTCGACTAGCGCAGTCTGTGCGGTTAAGATAAGTATCGAGAATCACGCGTCTGCATCGGACGCACGCGGGCAGATATTAATTCGGGAGCAAATAACGTCGATCAGAGCTCGAAACCTGATCATTATCGGGGTATACTTGATTTTCTCCGTTTGCTTTGTCCTCTACATCACTGTATATTAACGTTCTTCGTGGTATTTTGTAAGTTACTCTATAACCGATGTTTTTGGTATTTTATCAGTCATGTAAAATATATTTGAAGAGCGTAAGGAGGTCGAGATGGATTGATTTTTGTTGTAAAATAAAAACTTTATATGTGTAACACTTATGAATATTTCTATATCTCTGATCCAGCCAAAATTGAACAATGACCCAAAAGGAAAGGCATGATTAAACTACTAAGTGTCGTCTGTCGAATCTACGGTATTTAGACGCGACTGTTATTAATAATATTGTATTGAAAACTAATCGCTTAATAATGAAATTTTCAGATCTTCTGTAATCATTAAAATTTAAACATCAATCGTAGTCGGAATAATTATAATTTTCCTATAAATTCTCTAATATAACTTATATTAATATAATGTAAAAATAATTAAATATATAATTGAACAATACGCGAATCACACTTATAATGCTCAAATTGCAGAAAATAAGGGTCGATTACATATAGTTAATCTCGAACAAAACGTTAGCACAAAACAAATTGTGAAAAGGTGCCACCCACAACGCTGGAGTTCTCAAAATACAATGCACGATTTTCGCGAAACCCTGTTTTTAAAAACGCGAACTACCAAGTGCCTCATACCACTACAACGTGCCGCCACTGCAGAAGAAGAAGGCGGAGGAGGGAAAAAAAAGGTCGCGCAATTTCCCGAGTCGGACGTACCCTTAAACGTCCCGTAATAAAGTAACGGCGCGCCGCAGCAGCAGCAGCAACGGCAGTAGTAGTAGCAGCAGCAGCAGCAGCATCGCGCGCCCTCCGGTAAAATCCCGTCTCGAGTGCACTTAAATCTAGCCTGCGCAAATTGCGTCCAAATTCACTCCGATAAGGATGAGAGCGGCTGGGGGGAGGTGGGGGTGAGGGGGGCCCGCAAAGTGTAAAATAACTCGAGAGCGAGCTGTGCGCAAAAGAGAAAAATCAAAACAAGAGAGAAAATAAAAAAGATGGTGGGGGGAGGGAAAGGAGTCGCGGGCAGAAGCGACCGCGTGCGCGCGCGCGCGCTGGCAAGAAGTTAATCTTCCGAAAAAAAGTCGCGAGTCGATAAATCCCCTCGCATAACGATCCCGTGAGAAGGAGAGAGAGCAAGAGGGAGAGAGAGGAAGAGAGAGAGAGAGAGGGCGTCGGTCGTTATCGAGCGTGAGGCTGCAGCGGCAGTAGAGGCGGAAGCTCCTCGACGAGGACTTTAATGGCGGGAAAATAAACCGCTTAGCCGAGAGGAAACGTGTAAGAGAGAGAAAGAGAGAGAGAGAGAGAGAGAGAGAGAGAGGGTGAGAGAAAGAGGAAGAGAGAGAGAAGGTTGGTGGGAAACCCGAAACGAAAGTGCACAGAGCCGACGGTCCAAAAGGGAGGTAGACACCCAACGAATGTGTGCGCACGCGCGCGCTTGTACGTATGTGTGTGTGTGTGGTACTACTGAGGTAAAGTGTGTGAGTGTCTATGTGTGTCTTGCATTATCGCGTGTGTATATGTTCCTTATACACGGTCCTGCACTTGGCTGTCGAGCTTTTACACGTGTGTATGTGTGTGTGCGTGTGTGTGTGTGTATATATATATATATAGATAGAGAGAGAGAGAGAGAGAGAGAGAGAGAGAGACAGTCTTTACGGACATATGTTGCGCGTTTTGTTGTAGCTGTACAAGAGCGTTCGCACGTACTACTGTATACTATTTCTCTCCTGTACCACGTTCGGGTGTATCTACAAAGATGAGGAGTTTGAAAAAAAAGGTGTTTTATGCGGACGGAAACTAACGTATATATAATACACACACACACACACCTTCTTCTAACAAATCGGATGTACTCTCTCGTAAAATCTTCCGTGAACCATATATATATATATATATATATATATATATATATATATATATATATATACATCTCTCAGAG
>JAWWEQ010000010.1:29142934-29173427 GCA_035583055.1 Torymus tubicola | reverse complement strand
TACATTCTATTAAGCGTCGAATTTTTCCTTTGAATAAAAGCCAAACAAATGTGCAATTAATAACAGGAGCAAATAAAATTTCATGATAGTCTTTATACTGATTTCCAATACATTTTAATATTATGATACATAAAATAAATTGAATTTTATTAGTTATCGATCGAGGAAGTTTATTATTTTTCCCCGCTCTTCATTGTCGAACGCGTAAATCCCTTTTTCACGAGGATATTGCAAAATATCGAATTGGCGACGCTTATGCCATCATTACTGCCCCTTTTTCCTCTTTCCACCCTTTGTACACGTACGTACATTCATCCAATGTACAATCGCTCGTCCCACTCATATGATATAAACATACACACACATATATATACACGTTCCCTCATTCGGAAGCACAGCGAATAAGTCGAAAAGAAATTGGAACGGCGGAAATTCGCTCGCCCGCTGGAATAAAGGCTATCAATTAAGCGTCCCGGCGCTCAATCCATTTATCCGTCCAACTAATGAAAGATATACACACGCAGCAGACGTACACAGACATACCGAGTGCGAGCTCGCGTGAAAAAGCGAAAAAAAAGTATATACACAGCGGTCGAATAAATATGAGAGAGAAATAACAAAAGAGCGCGTTATGCTCGTCTCTGTCGGTTGGTGCGCGTGCGCGCGTGATGGCAAAAGTGAATTCACCGAACTCGCACGCGTGCGCGTATCATGAGAGCAATTTAAAAGCTCGCGCCGCGTTCTATTGTCGCCGCTTATACTTGCTTTTTTTCCCTCTCTTCTCGCAATGCTTCATTAGGAAGTTTTGTACGCGCACTGTCTGGTTTATTTGTAAGATTGAAATTCGTAATGCGGAATATTTTTGTACATGACTATGTACGTGTGTATACTCTGGGAAGAGGAAAAGTTTATTGATGCGGTTTAACGTATTTTTGATACTCTCAACTTTATAATATTAAGTATATAGAAGGTTATATAGTATATAAATATGGTTTAATATACCTCAAGGGCTTTGTTATATGCGGTAGAAATTTCTAATAATTTTTTTTTAAGGAAAAACTTTCGACTTTTACGATATACCCATAATCTCAAGTTTGGTCATAAAAAACAGTTACGAGTGATTTCATATATACAGTATATATCTTATTTATTTCGGCAACTTTGAAAGTCATGCTCGAAATTCGAGGTTATATATATACTTGCGAGCATAAAAAAATTGTTGTAGAAGAATTTTTTTGCTTATCAAAGCTTATAATATAAATACGCTATAAATATGAATCATTCGGATCTCGCTGAAAATCAATGATATAATAATACCGCAAAATTATGTTTTCTGAAATTTCGGTTAATTTGAAATATTTATGATTATATACATATGTGAATTGCAGTGAAATTCGCAG
This sequence comes from Torymus tubicola, assembly GCA_035583055.1. Classification (NCBI taxonomy): domain Eukaryota; kingdom Metazoa; phylum Arthropoda; class Insecta; order Hymenoptera; family Torymidae; genus Torymus; species Torymus tubicola. The sequence goes on along the minus strand of JAWWEQ010000010.1, from coordinate 29,172,027 downwards.
ATTTGTTTAACAAAGCGTGTACGTCGAACAAAATGAAAGTAGCTTCAATATACTGATATATGCGGTTATGGTATATATGCGTATATACATACATGCCAAAATGGTGAGTGTTCGCGCTTTATCAAATGCGCAGTATAAGTTTGAAAATTTTAACATTAAAGTATCAAAACTATTGCCGTAAATTTCTCTAATTATCTACAACACACATTCACGCGTCGCTACGAAGGAAGCTTTGAACAAAATAACAAAAAAAAGAACAGATAATCAAAACGTTAGTTAACATCCAAAGTGTCACTCCCATGCGCATCTATCTAATATAATTGTCACCCCTTATAACTCATCATATCACGAAAATCAAACCGCGGTTTCACCGACCCAACCTGCACCGCCATATATATATATATGTATCCACATAACGAAATTTCTATTTCACTTACCCGCTCATATCCATAAATTCATCTACGCAACCTAACCTATATATACACATATAGTCAGTATCCAAAATCCGTTTGCAGTACTACGCAGCAACAACGCCGACAAAGCCATATCGCTGCTCGCGCACGAAGCGCCCATCGCCGGCGTCTAACGAGTTGGCGAGTCCGAATATATACTGCTATACATACATGCGTGTATGTATGTACGCCGCGTCCCGAAAATCAGGACGCTGTGATACACACAGCGTGACATCGTACTGACGAGTCGTGAGCGAGTGCGAGAGGAAGGGAGAAAGAGAGAAGAGATGAATGGGGCGGTGTGGATCGCCGCCATCGTGCTGTTTTCGATCAGTGGGCCTGCAGCGTTGGTAACCTGGAGGGAATCGGCAGCCCTTGCAGCCTCTGCTGCCGACGATGACGCAGCTCGTTACTGCCGGATTTGCCAAAGCCACACCATGTGCCGTTTTCCGGTGGGTAGATCGTTTCGTATTCCTCCCCTCTCTCTCTACGTTGCTTTTTTTTCACACACACTGTTATAGCAAGCTAGTGTATAGACACTCGCTGTGTTTCCGTGAGCGCTGACTGACTTGTTTTCTGCTCGCATGCGCTTGCTCTCGGACGTGTATATATACACCGTTTGTGTAAATACGCAGCAGCAGTTGTGTTTTACAGGGTAACCTGATTTTTTTTTTGTTGTTGTTGTTGTCGGCTATATATATATATATATATATATATATATGTCTTTCTTTTAGCTGTGTAGGGGTTGTAGTTAGGGGTGGGATTGATATTTCTATCAAGTAAAATGTTAGTTTCGGGTGAAACGATTATTGTCAGGATTGCTAAGTACCTTTTCAAGATGAAGAAAAGAGGGAGAGGAAGAGGGAGAAGATTACATGCATTTTCGTATGTCTATGTGTGTAGTTATCTACGTGTGAAAGATAAAAAGAGGATTTCGTCAAGTATGTAATTATCGACGATAAATTACTAGTTATTAGAGTCATTAAGTATAGATATTTAACGAGCTGTTACATTGTTTATGTATATAATATATCGTTGTTAATGACTTTCTAATCAGGTTTGCTCGAATATAAATTTAACAAATCAATATCTAATAATGAATTTACTATTCATATTTGAATTCAGAATTGAATTTCTACAAATTCACGGTTCAAACACTTATTAATCGTTAATCAATATTTGAATCGGTTCAAGTATTAATCCATCATATACAATTCAAATTTGAATCTTTGATTTGTACAAATTTAATTCACGAATTAAATGTGTGTTTTAATTTAAAAGTCTAATTCATATGGTTCAACTACAAAAGGATTAGTCGAAGCTTAATAAATTACAATGCTTGTTTTGTCCGAATTAATTTGAAAGCCGATAAATATCTCTAACTCTGTTTTTAGTACATGTAGATATTTTAATGTAGAAAGAGATTTATTAACTCTGTTATTACATATCTAGAATACTTCGACATGAATAACTAATACTTTATTTCGGTATCTATAATTAACAAAAAGATAAGTTATACCTTTAATTAGAACCTTCGAAGTTAAATACGCATTTTATCCCAAAGAAAAAGTACGTATTACGCTTTTACTTTTTTGTTCTTTCGTGTACTTAATTTTATTTTTATTTTTCTTTCGTTAACCTTGTTGATTTATCTTCAAAAGCGAGAGCCCGATAATTGATTACTACACTGGACTTTTTTCTTTTAACGTCGGTCTGCTTCACTTCTCGATTTCCTAACAAAAGATAAAAGAAGCAACAAGTAAACATCAATATTCGCGTGTCGAACGCGCTAGTTAGTAAAGTTTTTAACGAACCAAGTTATGGTTTATCTTATTTTTTATGGCTTTACGTGTTAAGAAAAAGTTTACGTTGTTTCCTAAGTGTTTAGCGGAAAAAGTATAACATTATGCGTCATGAAATATTTAATATATGGTCACTTTAATCAAATTCGTCGATATAATAATACATCTATTTCAGTTACTAAGATTTTAATTTATTTTTATATTTATATAAACTTTATTTAAAAAGATTTTGAGATTTTCCATTTACTTTGGTTCTAGGAATAAAAATTTAATCGCTTTTAAGCGGATGCAAAGTTTTAATTAAATAACTAAGTGTGTGTAAAAATTTTAACGTAATTAAAAATATAATAATCATCAGAATTTTTACAATGGTAAAGTTATAAATTCTGTATTTTACTATCAAAAAAGGACTACATTTATCAAAAATATATATACTTTTTCTTTATTACTAGCAATTGATAATTTCATTTTAATTTCGTCTACCTCTTTTTTGACCCTACCCATCATATAATTTTTCTCTCTTTCCAGTTTTTACTTTTACTTTTTATTCATTTTATCCTTTTTCCAGCGAATTTTAATCCTTTCTCGCTAGAATATATTATCTTTTCTCTCTCTCTCCCTTTCTCTCTTTCTTTTTCTTGTTAATCTTTTTCGGGACTATCACAGTGCATAATGCATTTTTAAGCGTCACTGATCAAAAACGTATATATCTTAAAATGTAAAGAAAGTGTAGAGGTTTTGTAAAGAAATAATATTCTTACTTTATATTTAGTATTATATGGCACAGCTATATATTTATACGACCTAGATTTACAAATATTATAACTTTTTAATACAAATAGTATTATTCAAACATGTTTGTTGGTTTTCGTATTTAGCTGTAATATTCCAATTGGAAAGCAAGTTGGCTATTATTTTCCAAATAAATTGTATCAAATATCATTATTTTCATTGGATTATTGTTTATTCGAAAAAGCAATATTATCACTTATTAAAACCAACGATATTGCTTTTAAAATCTACTTTTTCTTCAATGTTGAATGTTTATTATGTTAATATATTATTTTTGTGAGTAAATGAACTTTGTTTTGAACTCGAAGTAGACAAGCTTAGATATAGTCAGACAGAAAGGTCATATTTCAAATGTCGCAATTAAACCACTGTCCTTAATTATACTTTACTAATTAGGTAATTTCTGTTCTATTCAAATGGAATTATAAAACACATTCATATTAAATTTTCGGCTGTATATATAATGAAGTAAGTTGCTGAATTCAATGGAAAAAAAATGATATACAACGAAACTCGACTAAAAACGAAGAATCGCCATAATCATGGAATCTGCTTCGCATGAGATAATTGAGCAATTAAATACAGATCTTCTCATAAAATTAACGTAGAGAGGCACGAAGGGTGGGTGGGTTAATGAGTACGAAAGCAACGGTGAAGCCGAGTGTGTTTTCGAAGGGATTCTCAGAAAATTCGCCAGCGGGTGGTGCCTGCAGCGACTGAGTAATTGACGCTAAAATTATTAATTATGGCCGGCTATGTGCGCGCTCGAAATTAAAAAGAATGCAAATCTATTTTATCACGAACAAAGCCAAATGTGAGTGCGAAATGTACATTTCTATTCGTAAATTTTAACTCCTTATATAGTTACTAGAGTTACCTAATTTTATCCATTCTATGTAAATTTTAAATCGAAAGTCACAGTTATCTTTAAAAATCAAACGAAATTTTCATTTATGAATGTGATGAGCTCTATATCTGCTAAATAATTGAATAATGTTATTATATCAAAGTTAAGTAAAAAATTTGTACCTTCAAGTGAAAACTGACTTTCTTCGAGATATAACAATCAATGGTTAAAGAAATATTGTATGCACACAAATAACACGTAAAAAGCCAAAATAGACACTATACGACACAAGCATACGACTCTATCGTTTCTCAAAAATCTCTATTACTTTTCACTACCAAGATTTCTTTCATACGAAGAAAAATTTCAATTGTGCAGCCGACGTGCCCAAAGACTTCACTTTAATACCATAACCTTAAATTTCGTTTACGACGAGGTGCACACACACACACAGACCCACGCAGATACAGACACAGATACGTATACCGGGCTCGCACACTTTAACTGAAAAGCTGTCCCCTCCCGTTGCAGTACGACGACCCGGGCGAGAAATGCACGGAGGTCGAGAGCGGCGACCTGGAGTACAGCGAAATCAAGTGGCTGGTGCGCCGGCATAATTCATTGCGCCAGGGCATCGCCAGGGCCCGGCAAACCCGTAGCCACCGACCGCCGCCTGCGCGGGACATGATGCAAGTGGTAATGTTTCTCTCTCTTCTTCCCTCCGTGCCCTCCACACTATATATATATACGCCCCGACTGGCTGCACTGGCCCGCGAGTAATCGCATTTCGCTCGCTCGCGTAATTCGCCATAAAATTCAATTTTATTTATTCCCCGTGCGCAGGCGAGCGCAAGAGACAGAAAGAGAGAGAGAGAGGAGAGAGTAGAAAACGAGGAGAACTCGCAGTCGCTCGCAGTTTATCTCGGGCGTGTTTTTAAAAGCGTTTTTAACCGAGCTGGCCGATGCTCCTAGCAAAACTGTGTATATGTGTATGTAGGGTGGGTGGGAGAAGCCACTTACGCGGGCTCTTTAAAAATTACGTCGGCGACGAACGCACGGGTGGATGTGTCTTTAATTTTTGGCGCACCGAGGAATGGCTATAGGTATATATACGTAGGTAGTGTGCCACTCTGCGCGTGCGTTAATTGCTATAATGGATCACTTTAATGGGCGCAGAGCAGTATATGGGTTTAATGGTTATTTAGTTATACGTTCTCGGGATTAGGTGGAGGTGATTTATTGCTTGTTTTCCTACTTTTCTAAAATATTCAAGGGAAAGAGCGAGTGTCTGTGCGGCACGTTACAGTTTGCTCGGTTATTTTTCAAACGTTAATTATATTTGCCCGAAAAACTGATTCGTAGAGCTATATCTATATATATCTATGCCGTTTCAGTTGAAATAAATGATTCGCCAGTTTTTTTGGGTTATAATTTTCGAATGGCAAAGTCCATTACTGATTAGAAGAATATTTTTCGTATACATGCGTGTAAAGTTGAGAAATGTTTGCTCGTGTGCGTATTCGAAAATCGAGAGAAATGAGCTGCTTATTTCAATATTTAAAATTTCTGGTAGATTGTAATTAGAGACGTTTAATTACAAAATGTTAATAAAGTATTTAAGGTAGTTTGATTTACAACCATCTCGTTGATAAAAACATGTTTGTCCCGCTTTTTATGCATATAAACAGTATACAATCAGAATTTCTATCTTAATGGTTCTATTGATGTCTTCTATACGATTTTGAAATATTCTACACATGCATAGACTATGAACAAAATTTTTTTCTAATTGATTTGAATAAGTATATCTTCCATGTAATAAAAAAATTACGTGAACACCGACATCCTGTTAAGTGCAAAACATAAGCAAATAGCTTTTCAATTTATTACGTAATTTTCAGTTCTGGGATCCGGAGCTCGCTAGAATAGCGCGCAGATGGGCTCTCCAATGTAGACTTCACGAAAAAGATGAGTGCAGAGATGTTGGTAAATATTGAGAATTAAATTTTCTCTTTCCAGCACTGATTAATGCATTATTTGGAAAGATCTTTTTTTTATCTATTTTATAAGAAAATCATCCAAACAAACATTATTGAAAATGTGTTTTTGAAAAACCTCCAAAATGGCATTAGTACATTTTTAGTAATTGTAAAAGTAAATTACCAAATCTTCCAAGACTAGTTATTAGTAAGTCAATTTTTCTGAAACATAATGTCTTGAATCGATCCAAACCAATACATCTTCGACAGTAGATTCGGACTTGTACATAAAAATAAACTTTATCAAATATTTTGATTACCTTTCGTTAGCATGATAAGTAAATTAATACTTTTGCTGAAGGTTTTTCAATTTTACCATCTTGATTAAATTTATCACAAAAGTATTGCAGACTCTCAGAGACATAAATCTTGATACTATTGTAAGAAAAGTTTTTTTTTATTATATGTATACGACGAAGATTTAAAAAGTCTGAAATCATCCTCTAATTTCATAAAAATTAATTTTGAGACAAAAATGTTTTCGTACAATTTTCTAGGAAATCAAACGGAGATTACAAAAGTGATCTTGACCGTGGCTTTGAATTTGACCTCGACCTGCAAAGCCCTTACCTACGAAATTACACCGCTATAGTTCACTATACCGTCATTTGCACTTTAATATTCAAGATATATGTATAAACGATTCAAGAGATTTACCTTCATTCTATCACCGCACTTATCAATGTGCCTCTTAATTCATTCTTTTTATTAATTATTATTAATTTCCATCAACCCTTTACCACACATTCAACGAGCAACCTCAATAATAACCAAATGACAAAATCTTGGAACGAAACAAATCCACGAAAAGAGCCATTAATTTCGTTCAAGGCTATAATATACACCCGGGTACACGCATATATACATACACATAGCCACGTCAATCTGAATCATCAAACGCATTTGCAAAGCGCAGCGGCCGCGCAATTCACGCACGACTCCTTGATTGCCAAATGCAACGCGATGAAGATTTCGCTTCGGCTCTCTCTCTCTCTCACTCACTCACTCGGGCTTTATTAAATGGCAAAACAGGTCGCTCGCTCTATACTCGGCCTTTTGACGGCCTATGCGCGCGCGCACGCCTCATACCGGTTGTATAATGCGAGCAACAATAGCGCTCGCTCGCGCTAGCTATATCCACCGAAACTTTCCTCGTTTATTGTTTCGCGCTCGCACAATGAAATTTCATCGTTATCCGATGGTTAAACTTGCTGCTGCTGCTGCTGTTGCTGCTGCTACTGCCGCGCTGGCTTTCAGAAACCGACGCGCTTAATGGGCTTTGCCACTTCTTTGATTATCAAAAATCCTGTGTTACCGGTGTATGTATGTGTGTATATATATATTGTTGATGTGATATAATTAACTACGCGCGTGTAGGAAAAAGGTTGGTTGGGAATAGTGCGAGCCTGGTGTGTAGGGCTAATTAATGCCAAATTGACCTATATTGAATCGACGCGGGTTTCCGTCGGGGGGCCTGCTGCTTGGGTAATGATGCCGCGCGTGCTATACGCGGATATGCTACATTTAGTTAATTTTAATCCGATTTGTATAGTATAATTATGGAAAACGGTAATGATCGTTTTTGCGCGCTCTCATGGTCATATAGTTGCTTAATGATGGTGTTGTAATCGATCGCAATTAACTTTCTGATAATGCAAAAGTTAAAAGATGCTAAAGTTATTCGGGTTAGAAAATCATTCTGATATTATCGGTTCTAAGTAATATTAAAATAGTCCATCATAGATTTTTCTATTTTTCATCCCTCTGCTCTTTATATTTCCAAGCTAATGACCTTTTTCGAGTCAGTTATTCACAACATTGCTCTATTAAAATAAAAAAAATTTTATCACTTTTCACATATATGTCAAAGTTCTAAAATCCGAAACATCGTTTACAGCCTTTTCGCAATAATACTGACTATAAAAATTTTAACATCTGGCTGATGAATTCGTTTCAATTCGCTAGCTATATAACTAAAACGAGCAGAAAAAAAAAATGAAAAAAAAGCGATTAACCATTTCACCCGACACGTATTACGTCACTCCTGACGTCTATTCAACTATCGTAAATACCCGATTCTCTGCTACTCCGGATTCTCTCGGCGTTCCAAAGTACGCCGTACGTATATAACGTATAGATATATATATATATAAAGCGGGCTGTAGAGAAAAAACTATCCATCGATAATGAGCTCGAATGAAAATCGCCGTGGGCGCTAACGAACGATCGCCGAAATCGGATTCCAGGCGCCGCTGAACCAATTTGCCTTTAGGGGCCTTCTCTTCCTATACCCATCTCCTCGAGCGTACTTCTTTCTTTTTTTTTTATCTCATACCACCGCTACTGCAAGTAATTCGGAACGAGCGAATCGATCGATCGCGTGCTGCTGCCACCTTCTCCTTCTCTCTTTTGACGTTACGGTGTAGGATAGCGGCGTGGTAGCGAATCAACATATTTGCATAAAAACGACACCCTCGCTTGGTTACATGTGTATACATATATAGCGCTCGAGGCAGCGGTAGTTCGACGTCTCCTCTTTAGTCGGCCATTTGCAGCCGTAAGGTGTTAGGTGTGCGCGCGGGTGTTTCGGAATTTCGAATGACGCGCACAGGAGGGGGAAAGGGAAGGAGAGAGGCTCGATTTTAGAATGGTAATGAGCCGATCGGTTAGGGTGATTGGGGGTGAGTATATAGCTTGGTCTTTTATGGTTTTCGGAATGTTCAATAATGGCTTTGGGATGTGTGTGGGGGGCGTGTTGTCCTTTTTATAGGTGGAAATGAGGTAATATCGGGACGATACTATCAGAGAAAAAATTATACAATTACGATGAAGGAACGCTATATGGATTACTTGGGCGAGGATAAATAATTGTCTCTGCAGGGTTGGTTAATATTTAGTAGAATTAATATGTATTGTAACTGTTTGCAGTTAGTACACTGGTTTTAATAATTATCTAATATAATTGATATATTTTATTTAGTATACAGTCTGCAATAGTTTTCTGGGACAGTAGAATAATTTTCAAAACTTCGTGTTATTTTTATTACACTATATTCTTAGTGAAGTAATTGATTTCAAGCTTACTAAAATAATGATATGCAATTTTGTCTTTTTAAATAATGTACCGAATTTATGGTAAAAAGTATGATTATAACTTAAAAAGACATATACACTGAGAGAAGAATTTGTTTATAGTTAATAAGAAAATATATTAAAAATAAACAGAAAAATTTATTTATATTTAATGATGGCATAATTAACTATTATATGCCATCATTAATAGTAATATTTTGGAATTTTAGTCAAATGTGAATGTTTCCACATTTACAATTTCCTTATTTCCCCAAATACGTTATTCAATCAACTATTTCGTATTAACTGTTACTAAATATATTAACTATAAATAAATCCTTCTCTCAGTGTATGAATAATAAAATTGTCTTGTTTTATTTCTAGGGCTTATCAATGTTTTTACCAGATATAACAATCCCGTGTAATCAAAATCCTATTTCGAACTCGCTTTTCTCCCCTCGAGCTTTAAAAAGTTAATGTCATTTTCATTTAACCCCAAAATAGAGACCCGTATCTGAGCGTTTGAGCCAATAAAGCTTTACCTTCCAATGCATACGTTACTTGTTTTGACAAAATAATTCACTATTTCACTGTAGCCTTCTTTCCGTTATACGGGAACAAAGAAAAAAAAAATTAAAATAGACAGAAAGAGCTTTGATTTTTATTGAAATACAACTGTTAATTTAAGATATTTTTTATTCTTCTTTGAGAGCTTCTAAACATTTTCATGCAACAAACTTAATATTGACGTTCTTTCTACCATTCTATTTTAATCTCTTCTTTTTTATTGTTTCATAGCATAAAGTTTAAAACTTGATGAAAAACTAGTCATCAGTTTACCAAAATGACACATTTAAAATAAAACAGCTAACATCTGAATAAGTAAACGCATTGGTCCAAAGTTAAGACATGTATTTCTTTTTTTGGGGGGGAAGGCTAAAGACCTCTCCTCTAAAGTTTCATCCAATGCAGCAGTGACAGCTGAGACCGTGCACTTTTCTTGTTAATACTATATACCACTTTACTCATTAGTACAGCGCGATGTAAATGTAAATTTCTCGACCTCTTCAAAATTCTTATCACCGCTCCGCTTCCATTTCTTTTAATTCGAAACACTTAAAAAAAACTTCAACAACGACTCGGATAAAATGTCACCTTAAAAAGAAAAAAAAACAGAAAAAACCGGTCTCTTGTCACAGGCAACTGACGTCACCGAAATCATTCCACTATACATTCCAACACTTCTGACGCAAACATGCAAAAACTACGCGAGTCACGCGAAACCACCTCGTCTTTTAAAGAAAAAAACCCTTAAGAGAAAAAATTCGTATAAATTGTCGATTCTCGCCTTTACACCACGCTGCGTCCCTTTAACCGCTATCGACCCTATATATATATACACACGAGAGTCAAAGAAACCCTGTGTGTCCTCTCTTCCCTTTCTCTTCCCCCCCCCCTCCCACACGAATCAGCATATATTCCTTTGCGATGCTAAACCGGCGCATTGTTTCCTGCCGCAGAGCGATTCGCCGTGCGGCAGAGCGTGAGCGCACTGGACCTGCAGGAGGCGGGCAACCGCACGACTCTCGAGCGGCTCGACTTCCACGTCGTCAGCTGGCTCGACGACGACAACGACGATGACGACGACGTCAACAGCTACGATCGTCCATTGGGATTGCTTGGGTGAGGCTCTTGGCTTATATATATATTATACCTCCTTTTCCTCTTCTTTTTTTTTTACTTTTACTTTTACTTTTCATCCCTCTTCAGTGCTGAAAGCGCCTCGGTAGTATAACTCGCTCTCACACGCGCGCACGGCCAACAGGATGATTTCCAACGTGATATACATGTATATATATAAAGAGAGAGAGAGAGAGAGAGAGAGACGTCGATCTGGTTTTATTTCTGTTTTGGCTTTTATGCCTGATTGAACGAGTGCGGCCGCAAGAGTGAGCTACGCGCCGCGCATTTCAATTTCTTTTACGGCTGCTCTTCCGCTTCTTCTTCTTCTTCTACTACGTCTGCTATACGCGAACAGGCGTTTAATCGGAAGCTTATATACGGGATAGCTGAGAATGGGACCTGATTTTGAATCAGGTTCGTCGTCAGGTATTCAAGTGTAACAACACTTTTAGCTGAGGTGTGCTGAGGTTAATTGGAAATTTTAATGAATTTATATATGTATAATACGTATATATATATCGCGTACCATCTGGTTGGAAATATTCGTGCAACAGCCGTCTATATTTGAATAACTACCTGCGCCATAAACTTCCTTATCGGTCAATGAACTATTTAATTACAGGCTTAGGAGGTAGTTCTGTATAGCTCTGGGGTAGTTTGCCAGCAGTGAATAATTTTATAGCTTTCAGCGATATTATCATTTTATAAAGTGTGTCTTATCACCCAGTCTACCGTATGGCTTATATGATGTGGATTTGTTATTCTCTACGTTGTAAGTGCACGAAAGAAAAAAAAGAACGTTGGTAATTGCTATATATATATATATACAAACCTTTAGGTGACTAACTGCTTTATCAGGTCGCATGCGTGCGAATATGTTTATCAGCTGTAATTTGGTTGTTGATTCAAGGATTTTTTCGTCTATCAAAGTTAACAAGTTTATGAATTTCGTTGTAAATATACTTGGCAATGAAATAACCAGCGTAGAATATTTTTAATAGGAACAACTATGGATTCATATTAAAATCAAGTTAACGTTCAAATACATAGCGCTATTAAACGAAATTCTCTTGAAATTGCGCTTCATTTTTACCAAGATCAACAGTGGCGATCATGACTAAAACTAGTCTTAAATGGTCAAAATCAAGGGAGTCTCATGTGTACTTCACTAAGTTTTTGCCACTAATAACTCCATAAAAAAATAGCTATCCCCCAAACAGTACCAAAATTTTTTCAGACCATTCTGACATTATATTTTTTCAGAAAAAACAATCCACAAAGGTGTGCCTGCTTCTAAAATTGAAATAAAAATAGGTGAAACATCATACTACAATTTATAAATTTCAAAAAAAATTTTATTTGTACCGTTTAAAAAAAATAGCTATCTTTTTTTGTAAATTTGAAAATGGTCAAATATTCTTCTTGAATGAACGAAAAACAATGACGTCTTAAAAATATGTGTGCTTTATTTCTAAAATAATCTACATCATTTGAAAGAAGACAACATCGAAGCGTAACTCGTTTAACAAAAGTGTATTATTGGGTGTCACATCCACAGAAAGCATTATATTACCCTTAGCATAGATGTGAACTATAGATTTGAACATTTACGAAGATATTATCTATATGTTAAAATGTCATTCAACTTTTATGAATTTTCCGAACGTATAGAAATATATACATGCATATATGACAAAAAATGAGTAACCCTTTATTTTCATGTTTTTTTAACCTATCGTAATGAAGTAAAAGTGTTTCGGAAGGTGTGCCTTAGAAAAATTTAGAAACTTTTTTCTTGCCCAAAATTGAAAATTCGGTGGATGTGCTCAGATATGATATTGACATAAATTGGCATCAAAAGAGATATTTACACGCGTTTTATAAATATATACTTGCGTAACAATCTATATGCAAGCAAACATTTGCCAATAAATATACGAATATCGAAGTTGTCGCACGTCGCATCGATACATTTAACTATATGTTTGTACGTACAAATGTAAATACCGTAGATAACTTATTAAAACACTTATACACGCGTGCAATTAAAATAATGCAGCTCATTAAACATCAATTTTTCTCGCGAACACATTAATTAGATATTCTCCTCAAAAGAATCGTTAAATATATTATATATACACGAAGAATACGTATATAACAATAACAATATAAAGTGTTAAAACGCTTCGAATCGACGACCCTTCTTCCGCGTCACGAACGCTTGCAAGCAATCGAATCAAAGAGCTAAAAGCGCGCATCACCTTCACACGTATGCAATATATGTATATACGCAGACACGAAACGATCAGACGTCGAGGATTGATGCTTGCGCATATATATATACGTGTGCAAATCCTTCTTTGACTTCAAAGCTCGTGCCGCGCTAATACTCGTGTTCTTTCTTTCTCTTTCGCATGTTTTCGCCGACGTAGCTCGAAAAAAGAAACGTTCGCATACGTATATATATGTATATATATAAGAGGGTCGATGCTACAAGGAGGAATATACACACGCACAGTGTGGAGAGTGCGGATGCGCGCTTATCATTCTTATCAAATGACACTCGAGGCGCCTTTTTTCCCTTTACCTCGCAACGCGTCGTCGCTGCCGACGTCGAGAGTTCCAGTCGCGTATATATATATATATATATACAGCGTAGCCCGCACTATAACGCTTTTGCCGTCGGTATAGCAATGGCAGAGACGACGATGCCGTAGGCGGAGGAGGCACGAGTTTATGACGAGACGTCTCATTTACAATTTAACGACGCGTGTGCTAGGCTCACAAGGGATTTTCGGCAGGGAGTTCACAGCGCTTTCCATTTTTTTTCTTTCTCTCTCTCTCTCTCTCTTTCTCTCTCTCTCTCTATCTTCGACCCTCCCCCTCCCCCTCTTCTTCTTCTTCGTCTTCTTGCCTTTTGCATCCGCCGCGTTGTGCTTTTGTCGAAAAGTCGATTTCCGACGCAGCCGCGTTGGCGTTTGAATTTTTCGAAGCGTATACATTGCCGCTGTAGGGTTGTGTGTGTGGGTAAGGTGCGTATATATAGTTGAGAGCATTCGCCTCTCGCTCTCTTCTACGAGGGAGTCGAATCGATGTCGGATTAAAGGATATGTCAGTTCGTCGAGTGTGACGCAATGGTTACAGAACGCGCGATTCTGCAGTCGCGTAGCTTTCTTCCCCCCCTTGTGGAAAGAGATTGGATTGTTCGGTTTTTGTAAGATTTTTTTCGTTTTTACTTTTTTAAAACTTTTTCTTTATAATGCGTCACGTGATCATAACCTGCGTGAAAAATGTATTTTGGAACGAGGGTATGTATGATGTAGTAGGAAAGTTATTTTCAACGTCGTGTAAGAATTGGAAAAACATTGATTTCATTGGGATTTTATCTGGTGGAAACAGTTGTAAGTGTCTGTTTCATACTAAATTTATGATCTTATCTTATTGAAATCGTTTTTCAAATTTATGCATAGACACATACTTCTATAGAAACATATAATGCATCAATATTAAATTTACTATTTAAGAAACGAAAAAAAGCTTATAGAAGTTTATTCTGTACATGTAAATATAAGAATAAATAATGTATACCCTTTGGGTAACAAGGTATAATTAACTATTTTATTCACAAAGCCATATCATAAACTATTTTTGTCTAAATTTAAATGTAGCTTAAATTAAATGATACTTCAAGTATATATTAACCGCAGAAATTAAATCTAATAATAATAACAACGTTACGATACTTTTAACGCTATTACGAGCGAGCAACAAGGTTAAAAAATTCCAACACAGGCCGTCATACACATATACATGAATGAATTGACACCGTATATAAAATATTCGTTAGAGAACAAGGATCTCATGTCATTCCCTATATAAAGCACATAGATATACCATCACACACATACCGTCAACGTATTCGCTTGGCGCTACCGTCAAACTAAATAACCATAAACTAGAGTAAAACAAAAAATATCCGCTGCTCTCGCGAGTCGCGCATCTCTCCATCGTCCTACGTGTCCATCAATTAAGCGCCTCCGTCTCTCTCGGAACCTTTATATGGCCCACATATACGCGAACATCGGCGTCGAGTGAGTATCATCGCGCGTGTGGAGCGACCGCGAGAGAGCCGTCGCATCGCATCTATATATATACCTATACTCGCTCTCTACGTAACTCGCGCAAGTATACCGGGCGGCGCAAAATTCATTTGCCTACTGACTGTACATATACACATATATATATATATATATATATATCTATACATATACATAGTATGCACTTGCATATACGCAGGGACGAAACGTCTGCTGTGTCGTCGTCGTCGTCGGGTCTGGCTACGCCGTCGGTGAGTAACGTCGGTTGTGGTCGTGCAACCTACAGCTGCTGCGAGTACGGTGGTGATAGTGGTGGGAACGACGGCAGTAGCAGCAGAAGCAGGGTCGAGGCGCTGGTATGCAATTACGGGCCGATCGAGACGGAGCTAGAAGCGGCGGCGGTGGTCCCTCGGCGCTGCGAGACGTTCAGCTTGCTGTACAGCGAACTTTGCCGTAAGTTGCGCGCCGCCCGCGAAATTCGATTGCTGACTGGCGAGGAGGGAGCAAAAGGGATGGGATAGGATGCTGTATATACGTATAGGGGGGGTTGCACGATCGAGTCTGGGAATTTCGGAGGACGATGCGACACGGCTATATATGTGCGTTGGAAATTTATCGGGAGTGCGTCGAGATGTTTTGTAGATTGCAGGGGGGGGGGGGGTGAAATGCGAAGCGGGGGTCGAGGGATTGTCGTAAGGGGAGAGTTTAATTGCATGCGCCGAGGTTAAAGATTAATGATTTGGGGGTGATTATTGTGAGGGGATGAGAGAGTGAGAGACGAGAAGTGGAATCTGAGTCATGGAGAGGAATATGTATGATGCTGAGCATTGATTTTCGAAGATTTAGTGACGTACAAAGTGATCTAATGGGGTTTCATTAATTTCTCGGGGTGAACAGATTTTTTAGTTGAAGTAACTTTTTCGAGTAGTATATTTGAGCTCGTAATTTAGTTGTTGCGGACAAGCAGATTTGATTGAGGCGTTAGGGTTGAGATATAAAATGTTCCACTAGGTATTTTATAATAATTAACATACTTAATTCCGTTGCAATTCACAGTAGTAAAATAACGATAGGATGTTCATAATAATGATAACACTGCGAGTTAATATCGACAAACAATTTCATTAGGAATCGAACATTCTAAAATGCCTCTTTACAGTAATTAATATTTGTATATGCTAGCCTAATATTACACGAATGAATTCATCTATTCATAACTAATGTATCCACATCGTGAACCATTAATTGGATTGCTAATGTTTAGGTTACGATAGATTCCTACCATTCAATTACAAAGTTAATTCTCAGCGGCGATCAAACGAAATAATTACGTAAATCTTAGTATTTAAATAATTTCAATTACATTGAGATCTAAAATTTACCTCGCTTGGATAATCCAGCTACAGATGAACCACTCTCCTCGCTCACTTTTATCATTATACTAAAATCAACTCACGCAACAAAGTGTACAATCGCAATTCATCTCGGCGACTCTGCAAAGCTCTGAAAAATTTTCCGAAAAAAAAGAGGACGACGTAAAACGATAAAACGAGAGGGGAGAAAGAAGGTGGAAAAAAAATCCAAGGGAGGGTGGAACGGAGGGTAGCCGGTGAGTAAGGTAAAGAAAAAAGCGCACGGTCGAAGAGAAAGGAAGTGCCCGGACTCGTTAGAAAGCGATCGATCTTCCCCCTTTGAGTCTGCCCGTGACGCAGGAAATGGCGTCTTTTGCCGCGCGACGCTCGCTAAAATAGATTAAATCTGTCAGTGAAGTTGCAGGAGGAGAAGGAGGAGGAGGGTGGATTTTCACGGCAAAAGTCGGAGGATAGCTACCGCGACGACGTAGACGACGAGGAGTTTCCTCTCCGGATGCACGAGGATTCACGCTGGTGGCAAAACGGGGGAAGCTCTGCCAGCGTTGCTGGCTCCTTACCGAGCTATCCTCCTTCGCTTCTGCTCGGTCTACTGCTGCTGCTGCTGCATAACGTTCTCCTGTAGCGCTTCGCGCGCGCGCGCGACCCTTTTGCACCGAGAGGGAGGAAGGAGACTGTCTCCGGTAGTAAGTCTTCCGAGGGGAAATTCTTTCTGGAATTTTGTCATTACGCAAATTGTCTCGATGGAAGAGCAACGTCGACGAATTATAATAACTGTTGCTATTATTTTGGCCGTTTGGATAATTTCGTTGAATGTCATTGTGATTTTGTACATTAATTTGTAGTGTACCCGTTTTAATTAAAAATTTAAGTGACGGAATTGTATTGTTGAGTTTTTTTTGTTTATTTTTGTGATGATTCACATTGAAATTTATAATAAAATTACAAAATTACTGAATAACATTTTATAAGAAAGAAAGCATTGGAAGCACTTTCTATAAATATATACTTAATTTTCCGACTGTGTATAACTTCATTTTCATTTTTGCACGGATGAAAATTTTTTGCTCATGTATTTGTTAACTTATTTAAGAACTTCTGTTTACTATCAAGTTATCGAAAATCAACTTTATTTCAACTGTATTATGGCTAATATTTCATCCCCAGAGATTTCATTGAAAAATTGTCTATTAATAACATACTCATACCAGTAGAAATGTTTGTAAAGTTTAGAGACTCTAAATTTCACATGGAAGAACATATATAACTAGACATCCGCACGTATGCAGTCACCTAAATGCGTTTAAGGCAAAGAAAAAAAGGGACGTGTGACATCGATTTCCATTCGACCGCTTTTACGGTCGAAAACTTGCACACGCTTGCATAGGCGAGAGAAGAGAGAACTTCGACTTGGCAATTAATTTTCTGTGACGAATGTAAACGCGTCACGCTAAGGCGGCTATATAACGCTGGTATTCCGAATATAGACACTCGTTCTGGGGATATTTCGACCACCTTTATTGCCGTATTTTCGACACGCTCGAGAATTCGCTGTAATTTTGGTGCTGGCGCTGCGTTCATTTTACGACTTCTTTTTTACCTGTACTTGCTATTCTCCGCATAACTCGTTTAAGCCATGGTTCAAATTAGCTTAGTTGTATAATTTTCTTGTTTTTATATAAATAAAATCAATTGGGAATAACGCAAGGTTTGTATATAAATCAAACATCAATTGTAAAATCAATTTAAATTTTATTTTTAATTTTCTTAATTGGTTTCTTTTTAGTCATAAATATGTACAATCAGGTATGTGATGTTTACTTTATCGATATTTGTTTATAAAAATTTCTACGCTGTGCGCGAGTTTACAATGATTACGAATTTCATAAATTCTATATACACAATGACTTGTACAATCCTAAAGCTAAGACAGTCTTTTATTCATACTAGACAGTTCAAATTAAATCGAATAAAAAAAATTAATGATTTAATCGAACATTAAATAAATTATGATTAAAATTTTTTCAATTTAATTAGGTAAAAAATTATTTAAAAATTCGAGTCATCTTTAAGATTTTTGTACATTATTTACAGCGGAATTTTCTTCATCAGACAGTCTTATATTCTCACTTTTTAGAAGAGCATCTTTTTTGATAATTGCATCATATAATAACTCTTTAGCATCTTTTGCCCAAAGAAAATCGAAGTGATTAAACTTGTCATTTGCAACAGCTTCCAGAGATACGACGTGTGGTAATCTTTTTGCCAATTCCTTAACGTCCTGTAAGTAAAAATTTTTTAGTTCATTAGTCAATTGCTTTATTAAATTCTTCGTTTACCACCTTTTCAAATGTTTTATAACTAACCAATATGATGGGAATATTGGAATATTGAATAGTGACTAAGAAATATTTAGCTATGTGCAAAATTAATATGAAGTCCGATGCTTCGCCGAAAATAACTTAATAATGAAACATGGCTAGAAATATATTTGTATAAACGTAAATCAGTCATTCGTATTCATAAAATTCTGTCTGTGGTTATTTAAAAAGAGTTATTCATTAAACTAATACCAATATTTTTTAATAAAACTGAGCCACATTATAAATAATGATTATTACAATGTATAATATTGACTTCCACAATAGTTAAGCAAAAACGAGTACGATAATTCTTAAAATCAATTAGATTACTGTATAAAAGCTTATGAGAAAACTCGATTTTATTTTAATTTTCTTTCCATTGAAAAAAATGTAATAACACGTGGAACGATTTTTCAGAATAAGTTAATTTCAACAATATTGGATTGCAATAATATTGTGAGAAAGATACCTCTTTATTCACGATATCTTCATCCACAGCATACCAAATAGCTACAGGAACGTCAACATTGGTTAAATTGTAAACAGGAGGTGTTGTTGAACCATAACGCTTTTGATTTTCAGTGGGACCATAATCATAAGCTTGATAGGAGTCTAGAAAAAAAAATTAATTTAGAACGATGATTTGCAAATAACAGAATTTATGAATATATTTCCAGCTATGACAATTTTGAATTTACATACTTCTCTTAAAATTTTCATTATAATGATATACGTTGATAACTGACGTTCCTGCTGGGAAGTGAGCAAGAATTTCAGGAAGAGCAGACTGAAATTATATTAGAATTACAATTGTGTTAGTTTCGCAGATATTAATTTTCACATTATAAATCTAAATAAGTTATGAGGATCATTTAAATCTACCTTAACAAATCGTTCTGGGTCTAATCCAATGTTTGAAAATAATTGAACACATAGAGGTTGGGTTACCACATCGTCATCTCCACAGAACTTCTCACCAATGTATGCATTAAGTGCAGTTTGCGTTAATATTTCTTGAAAATTGAAGTATGTGTAGAACTCCTTCAAACAAAACAATGAGTCAGTATTCAAATTCTAGTACTGATTTTTTAAGAATATTCATATGATGGTTTATGTTATGTACATAAAATTCAATGTTTTGGTTTAAATTGATCATAGTCAAATTAATATGTCTTATTTTATAGATAATATTTATACCATTAAGTTTAAAACTGATTGTTTGAAATTTGCAATAAAACATAGTGAAAAATATGAAGAACATGTAATATGATTTCTTTTTTGCTCAAGTAACATATTTCTTAGTCTTACGTGTATTGGCTCGAACGCGGCGTTTACAATCTTCATCAGCCTTTTTAATTCGTGCTTCCAGAATACAACAGGTGCAGCAGCGTGTATCATGTTAATTTTCTCTTTATACTCTGGACGCATTGCCAATAATGTAAAACCAATCGTTGTTCCCATAGAATATCCATAGTACGTTAGTTTTTTCTCTCCCGTCTCTTTCAAAATAAAATCAATGTATGCCGGAATATCCTTTGTTGCCATTTCATGATAGCTAAATATAAATATTGATTATTTTAATTTTTGAAACGAAATGCAAACTATTATTGACTGTGTTCTATAGTTAAGACGTTTTTATATTTAAGATGCTTAATTAATTACATTAACTCTGTTTTAGAAAATTTTATGTTATATTAGTGAAGTAATAAAACTATCTATACCTGTATTGCCAAAAAGCATCATCTGTCGGACTTAACGTCTTATGAGATCGACCGTATGTATTTCCTCGAGCATTACCCAACCATACGTCGTAACCCGCATCAGCCCAAAGAAAAGCTACAAAAATAAATATTTTTAATACATTAAATGATAATAAATTTGTACAAATTTATAGAGATATTTTGAATTTGCAGAAGTATAACAATTGCTTTCATTAATTTTATAAAATCACGACTAAAAATTAAAATTGAAATTAAAATTATAATTGATTAAGGTTTTATGGCCCTTAACATCCTTGTCAAAAGTTAGTTTGTGACATTGAATCTATGATAAATAATTATGTGAAACAATTTATTAATGTTTAGTTCTCGCAATCTATGTATAAACGGAATTGTAGCACTATGGGCTGTAAAAATCACGAATTGAACAAAAATTGTAAGATAGGCATATCACTTTTTGAAATAATCCAAATGCACTGTGGATTTCAAAAAGTGATATATCAATTTTACAATTTCGCTTCGATTCTTAATTGTTAAAGCTTATGTAGTGTTCTAATTTCATTCGTCCATCATTTGTGAGATCAAATTGATTAATTATTTTACATAATTCTTTAATGCAGTTTTAATGCCAAAAACTAAATATATGAAATTATCTATATAAAAAAGTACAATTTCTCAGTTTGTCAGTGGGTTATGTATAAGCCAGTCTAGACTACCAGTAATTCTATTGAATTGGTAAACGTAATCGTTATGTACAATGATATATTAAATTACGTAATATTATTTTGACAATTGATGATATATTAATATGTGTATTTTTTTGATAGATTTACATTTAAGATTTATTTAATATTTTATAAGAGTTTCAACGTGACCTAACGTAGTTTGAGAGTTTTTTACCTGTCATAACCTAAAATACGTTTAAAAAGGAAAAGTTAGTTTTTAAATGATTAATCATCTTCATAATAGAATAATTGTATAATTATAACCTATTTTAAAATAGTTATACTTATTAATGAAACTTGAACTGTAAATTACCGGTATAGCTTTATTGCATAAATTGTTTATTCCATCTTAATGCGAAGTGGAAAGAACTACTTTCACAACTAGAATATATGAGATAAAATTCCCTTTTAAATAGATATTCCTTTTTAAATTTATCTTATTTCTACTAGAACTTATTTTTAAATGTAGAAAAATAAACAAACAGGTTTGACCTTTTTAGACAGTGTATTTGTTATTATTACATGTAAGATAATTATTTCACATACAAAATTATCTAATCGCTACTTTTAATGTAGAACATTTAAAGGTTTTTTCATATATTACGTTTTTTATATCGTTGTAACGCGCGAATGAGTCATTTGCTACCCACAAGTAAAGAATTTATAAAATTTTTAAAACATTTTGTATGTTTCAAATATTAATACATTTTTTGTATTGTCCTTGAATTCATTAAATCTTAAAAATATGTATTTTAACAACCCTAAATTATACACAACAAATTTCACATAAATTTAAATTAAATGATTCTTTCAAAAAAACTCTTTGTATATTAATGGATTCATGATAGTTTCTAAAACTAGGATACAAATAAACTGATTTACTTGTAGTTATATTTATGACAAAAATGCATTTCTGTTATTTAATAATAATTGAACTAAAAATTAACCAATCTTCATCAAATTTTACTAGGCACATGGCTTTTTTTATCTTCGAATAAGTCTTAGGGTAAAAAAATCATGCATAAAATAAGTGGTAAGTTATTCGAGCATAAACTTATTCAATTTTGTTTACAATTACCATTTATAGGGTAACCAGTGAAAGATATAAACTATTTATGTATATATTTCTTTGTCATAAACAAAATAATAATTTTTTAAATTATGTCATTATATAGAAATTTATTTATGTAAACTTATGAACAATATAGAAATATTAGTGTATCCTAGATTTATTATTGAAAATAAATTAGATAGCATCATTAAAATCTTGTACGAATATTTTAGGTAGCCGATTCGGCTTGAAATATAGAGTTTTTAATATGTTAAATGTTAATGAATTCTCAGTAATTTATTTATTGATTACTTCAAAACTTTAACTAATTTTTAGTAATTAATCTATGCTAAATAAATAGGATAAGAAATTGTAACAACGTGATTTTATAATTAAGGTGCTATTAGAAATTGTTATGAATTATTTTACTAAATTATGTCGATGTTAATTGATAAAGTTTGTAACGGTGGAGTGCAACGGAATAGAACAAAAAATTCGTTTTCCTCAACGGTATATTAATTAATGTAAATTTAATCTTTTGTAGTAAAAAAATAATGGCAAAGATATTAGATAAAATTCCCATTACTAATTATAACTTGAATTCATTGCAAAAAATTATTATTTATATTGTTATTGTAAATAATTATTTGATATAATAGTATTCAGGTAACACGATGAAAAAAGATTTTAGAAAGCTTTAAGATAACATTTAACAATCACAAATGGAATACATTTGAGATGTCTTGTGTAAATAATACGATACGAAAGTTTTGTTAGCTAACGTATATTTCAGCACACATTCATAGATGCGAGACCGGCAAAAGTAAATTCAATACTGAATAATCTTACGATTTTTATCGCCAATTCAACTTCATAATCCATTTTAATCACTCTCTCTCTTTCTTTCTTCCCCCCTCTCCCTCTCTCTCTCTTTCTCTCTCTCTCTCTCTCTTGCCTCTAGGCGCCAGCAATCGACTTAACAGATTTCTATCGCGGGCTGATCTGGCAAATAAAACGTGCGATAATCAGTCGAAGTGGCAAAACGTCAATTGCATAAATTACCGAGATCTTTTCCGGGGCCAATAAGCACGTAACTGTCCGATGAGAGGCCGATGCCATGCTGCATAAACACAACCGGTTTGCCTGGCGCCTTTGGTCGCGTCGGAGTGCCACTTATCCGGTGTAATCGCAGAATGTACCCATCGTCCGTCTCCACAATGTGTTCCTCCGCTGTGTAGCCGTGACGCGAGACCAGACCCACCTGCGAAGGGAAGAGACGATAAAAGAAGAAGTGCTCGCAATCAATTTAATGGTCGAAGGCATTGTATAGCAGTACTAGCACTTATTTTAATTTTGCTAAGAAACGGTTCTTAAGGAGAGCGGGAAACGTGTTCCACGTTACCCTAAACTGGTTTGTTTACGATATTCAAAAATACCCGAGCCTTAAACGTGCGTATGAAGATAATCGTTGTGATTGCGTGAAATCTATAAAGTATGCTCTTTTTTTCTTTAAAATAATTTTATGGTTATATGTTGGCGTTTGATATCTGTTCGTATAAGGTTATTCAACTTTGTGTGAAAAATAAATATTGTGACGTCAAAATATTATTTCAAAGCAAAAGGTAAGTCTAAATAATTTCAAGAAAAATGTTTCTATTTAACTTCGTAAATTGATTCGAATTATAGTCGTCACATTACGATAAAAAAACTTTTTTTAAATAATAAATATTGAATAACTTTCCTCTATACTTTTTATTAACACAATATTGAAAATATTTTAACTAATTTAATTATGTTACTGACTAATGACAATCATAATTTTCATAACTTTTTTTAAAAACACTTTCATTCACCTATAGCTGAATCTTATTATTATTATTCAGTGATTGGTAAATAAAAGTAATTGAAAAATTATTTTTATATTTAAAATTTATAACTGTTTAAAAAAAATATATAATCTATGTGAAAATCTAACAACCCAAAAATGAAAGGAAAAAAAAATTAAAATGCAAACGGCAAACCGGCTTAACCGAAATCACACAGTTGCAAACTCAGCGATACGCATAGCATTCCAGTTGGTGATAAGTGTTAAATAATACTTATATAAAGCCAACGAGACCTCTGTCATCATCGACGAAACAGAACCTGTTTCGGTTCGCGGGTCTATCGCGTGCGCATGTATATACATTATATATGAACGACTAAAATTTTCCAAAAAACTGTCGGCGGCATTACAAAACTCACGGTGATCGCGCGACGCAAATAAATCCTCAACGATCAGGGGAAAGAATACAGACGCGTGTTCATATATATATATATATATATATATATATATTACATATTCATAAACGCATATAATAATCGTGCGAATTCCGAATGATGTACTTACAAAGTCGAGTATAGGATACTGGTTAGATCCGACCTCCTGATCGAGGCTTCTCACATGGACGACCTCCTTGTTCAAAGGTACAACTTCGGCGATGAGTGGCGAGAGGTAACGCCAAAGTATCGCCAATGCCGGGAACACAAAAAGCTTGAGAATCGCTGAATTAATGGACACCATGGTTGTCGTATTGCCGTATAATCTCGTTCAACTGACTATATAGGTGCGCGTGCCTGCTCTGGATTTCCTTCTCTCGTCGTATATAAGCACACTCGGATTCACATATATATATACATACGCACATCCACAGAGACACGTGCAGAGACAGCACGACCGGTAAAATTCGACGTGCCGCACCGTTATGACGGATCACCGGCGCACGCGGGTCCCTATATATGTCGAACTCGCTCAATTGTGGTTCAACGAGGCAAAGAACACACGGTAAGAAGAAAAAAAGGGGAAGAAGAGCGTGTGAGAACAAGAGAGAGTGAGTGCGAGAGAAAGAGAGAGAGAGAGAGAGTCAGACACGAAAAGCGCGAAACGTGCGCAACACACACCGACACATCGTATATATAGTTGGGTATGGGGCGCGAGAGCGCTAGGAAGCTTTCTCTCTTTCTCTTTCTGTCTTATCTATAATAGCTCGCACGCGCGCCGCTCGCTCGAGCAGGTATTTACACTGCGCGACTCGATTCGAATTTTCCTCAACACATAATATGCGAGAGAGGCACACGCGGCTAACTCTTCTGTCTCTCTCATTATATCGGCAGTGACGGCACTCAGCCGCGGCGCCCGCGATTGTTTCACACGCGTGTTTGTTTAAGCACATACAAGCACGCAGCCCAGCG
The DNA here is from genome assembly GCA_035583055.1 of Torymus tubicola. Classification (NCBI taxonomy): domain Eukaryota; kingdom Metazoa; phylum Arthropoda; class Insecta; order Hymenoptera; family Torymidae; genus Torymus; species Torymus tubicola. The sequence goes on along the minus strand of JAWWEQ010000010.1, from coordinate 29,146,785 downwards.
TAAGTATATCATACCGAGCGGCCTTGAGTTTTGACACTCTTCGCAGATACTATATATATGCACAATTTTCCCCAGCACACAGGGCGTATATAACGCTTTTCCTTATTTTTATAACACTATACATACCTGTCTTTACGGACACCGCAAGCGACACGTGTGCTCGCAATTAAACGTAGCTATATGAGTAGCTATACTAGCATGTTTTGTACATATAGCCTTGGTGACATAGTGTAGAAGATAAATTGTAATGGCACGCAACGATCGAAGCTGTAAGTACGACAACACGACCTCGTACGTGCGACACGTGGAGTTTTTTAAAAACGAGATGTAGGGGGCGGCTGACTAATAAAGAATATCCGTGTGTGTTATATATATAAAGCGATGGCAATGCAGGGGGGCGGGCAATGATTGGAGAATCGAGTTTGAGGTGTTTGCAAGGTAAACAGGCAATGTACGTGAATGAGCTAATCATTGAAGATTCAGCCGGTGAATGTCTATCGCTTCCCGATGGTTTAGAACCTGTTATGTGCTCATGGCATGTTGTGATTGTCGTAAACTCATATGAGTAGGTCACGGGGTAATAATAAATACATAGTTAAGCAAAAACTTCACCTTCGAGAGGCGTCAGGATGCGTTTCATTAATTACACTGTTCTGTAGACATGCATTCGAAAATAATCTAATTTGCATGATCGTCAAAGATAGATTCGCCAAAAAACTGGAGAGCAAATGATTCGTTTAATATAACTAGCTACGTTTAGCGCGCTTCGCGCGCCCTATATGCCTTCCATTTTATTGTAAATTTTGTAAATCTAATGTTATTTTTTTTAATGATTGTAAAACAATAGAAAATTAAATGTTAGTGCCCTTTTTACAGGCGAAACGCTCTACCGCCTCTACCTATACATTGTTTAAAAAAAAGAACTAAATTTTGTGGTAAAGTCATACTTTCACTTTGAATTACTTAGTTTTCAAAACAATATCAATTACAAATATTCGACTAATATTAATTATTTAATAATAATATTAAATAATAAGAGTAGATACATTAATTAAAGTGATTAAAATAAATCAATTTAAATTTTCTCGTTTTATAATCCTATAGTCAATGCTCGTCGTCACTTTATTTTAAGAATAATTGAGGTTAGAAATATGGTCATTTTGTATAATGTAGTTTTAATCAATTTTAAATATGTGGCATTACTATAATTATTATAGACGAATTAATAATAATCATTTTTCATACGACTTTAATTTAGTTACTCAACTTAGAATATTTAAAATTAAAAGTTCAATTTCAATAATTCAAACGTATTCGTTTTTAGCGCCTTTTCTCTCCAAACCAATCAAACTGATCAACATCAACCAAACAAAATAGTCTTATTGTGATGACAGATTTCATCCATCACTTTTTTAAAGAGGAATTAGCCTGTGATGTATTCGACAACAGCGTGTAGCCCTCGTTATCATGTGTATTATTATTCACATTTTATTATGAAATTCGCATCGCGTGCGACAGTTTTGCATGAATTCAATATCTTGATTGATAATTAATTAAATATGAACGAGTAGTCGTACGATAAAATCTGACAATTAGCAAGGCAAATATATAAATAGATCAGCAAAGAATTCAAAGTAATCTTAGAAGAGAAAATGAAATGGTACAGTTTTCGTCATCGTCCGCATGAACAACTAAGGTGAAAAAACTCAGCAGTTGGTCACAATGAGGATTGGGAGCGATAGATGGAAACCAGAAAACAACCCATGATAATAGTATCAAGTAATTAAAATTACTTGTACTATAAACTACTTTAATTTTCCAGAATCTGGAATTAAAAATTTTAGGATTCTGTTAAACTCTATCAATAACCGAAGTCTGATATTATTATTGTAGTTCTGAATGATCAGTATGGTGCTCCAACAATGTTCGGGCATTGCTCCCAGTAGTTTTAAAACGTGTCTTGACTATTAAGTTGTTTATCTTCATGAATTCCATTAAAAAGATGGACTTGTAGGTAAATAGATTAATTCATGTAATATACGAATCATATCAGACAGCAGCTTTCCTTGAATACGACACGTGTAGCACAACACTCTTGTTTTCATATTACGTATGTTTATTTCTTGGAAAAATAAGACTAGCTAAACAATCCAATGAATCAATATTTGAAATTAATTGAATAAAAAAATACACCCCGACGTGTTTTCTAAAGAAAAAAAAACATAAATTAATTATTCCAACGTAGCTTCTAGATCATATTTTTTAAATATTAATAGGTAATTAGTTGAATTCGAGTATTATTTTGAAATTCATAATATGAACTTTGTATATCGTTGATAAATGATACAAGACACAAGTTTTTCCTACTGAAAAAACTCATATGAGTATAGTCATATGAGTTTTTGGCACGAAGTCTCATACGATAACTTATATGAAATCTCAGATAAAATTCTAGTGTACTCATAGTTTTTTAGAAACTCATACGAGATCTCATGTGATTTTCTAATGAAACTGCTATTAAACTGGAAACTCATTTCTTTTCAGTGTATTAAGACGTGATGGATAGTCCCGTTCACCTATCCTCCATTGCATTTGTATTATATACACAAATGGGTGCCTTTTACCTGCATGTTAGGCCATCATCCTGCCTTGAGTCTGGAGAGCTCTAAGAAGGGTTGTTTGAGATCCGAGGGCGCAGCAGCGCCCTACTTGGTGAGTATAAGGAACGAAGTGACGTCGAGCGAGCAGGACGGTGACGCTCCCTTATATACTTTGTTATTGGGTTTTCTAACCTTACATTTTTGGCATCTTTCTCGTAATTATATAATTGCAAAAGTAAATACGATATATGAGATATTCATTTGAAAGCTTTTTTCACGTACATTCGATCTGCAAAAAGTTTCGTGGTGAAAGATGCTTTCGTATTCGATTAATCAAGAGTCAAATTTTTCCTATCCGCGAAATCAATTATAATTTTTTTCCTTCAGCCTGCAGGGAATTTCTAGGGGGAATCTAGGTAGTGAAGAGTTTTTATGCCTCTTCTTAATGTCAAATCCTTTCAATATTTAGTGCTAATTTAGTGCTAACAGCGTACGAATGGCGGCGCTACTGCGCTCTGCTTCACGAGGAGAGAGAGCGCGTGAAGGCGTTGCCACATGGTAATAACCTGTGTTGCGTATGATAGTGTGCACACAGCTGAGTTTTGGTGCTGTTAATTTGGTGTGTGTGTGTGTATTACGTCGCGAAGCACGCCGTCTGCGTGTGTATATATATATATATAAAATACAGAGTGTTCAAGTAGTCGCGGTACGGCAAGATGACTTGACGGGAGAGTATTTCAGTGAAAAATGTTATAAATACAAAAGTTTCAGGATTAAGGATTAGCTCAAGATCTAGGTGAAGGTCATGGTCACCACTGATCACTGAATAGCTAGGGAAAAATCCTGAAACTTTTGTATTTAACATTTTTCTCTAAAATGCTCCTCCGCCGAGTTATCTTGCCGTACCGGGACTTTTTGAACACCCTGTATATACACAATAGTTTATGTGGAGGACGTCGCGCGCGCCAGCGTGAGTACATATAGCGGCTAGTTGTTTCCGACTTTGACGTGATGAATTTATATTGAGGGGGGAAATCGATGCGATTATAGGAAGAAGCAGCAGAGCTAAACACGCGTGTATATTCCTGCATATTCTATGTATATACTTTGCTTCAGATTATTTGCGGCAGGTGCAAAAAGGGGGATTGAATCAGCTGATATTTTTTGGTAGGGCTATATATATATATATATATATATATATATGGGCAGTTCTCAGGTGAATCGAGAGGTCAAAATTTTTTTTTCTTTTAA
>JAWWEQ010000010.1:29082458-29142834 GCA_035583055.1 Torymus tubicola | reverse complement strand
TTTACTAATTCAATAGTGGAAAACTTGTCCACTATGAAAATTAGTGGAATTTTTACTATTTCAACTTTAGAGAGTACGAAACATTCTTACCAATCATATTTTCATATGTTCTTTGGTTTTAAAAAGTTTCAATCTATAATTTTTCATTTATGTTAAAAATATTGGTAGCAAAATTTATCACTCACAATTAGAAAAATACAAACAATTATCATTTTCGAAAATGTATTATGTATATGTAATGCAACAAAGTAATAAAGAATCCAGTATATATCTGCATTACTTTTACGTAATAATCGAACGAAAAAAAAACGTGAGAATGCAATTATCATACTACTGTAATCTGAATTAAATGCGATTATCGTACCACAGGAATCTCAAATAAAAAATCAAAACAAAAAAGAATAATCAGCAAAAAATTCGTAATTCTCTGCATTCTTTCAACATTTTAAATCTCACTACGGTAAAAGTAGAGTCACTAAGGACACGTCCATGTTTCCGCTGTTGTTCTCCACTGGCCAATCCAAACACGGAGATTTCGTGCAAAAAAAAGAACGACCAACACTGCACCTCTGCGCGAAATCCCCAAAGGCCTAAAGCTCAGCTCTCAAGCGCCTGCCGCAGTTGCGTTTCGTCTCTCGTTGCGAGTATGGTACATAAAATCGACGACAAAACGCACCGACGCCGAAAAAAAAAACGGAGACAACCTGCCAAATGCCGTGTCGCGTGTCGCTCTTCAGTTTTGATGAGTTACGCTTGCGAAAATGCATACACGTTGTACGTGCCATTGTCGCGTTCTCTCTCTCTCTCTCTCTCTCTCACTCTTGCTCGCTCGCCAAGCGTGATATTTACGAGAAATACTGCGTTTACGCAACCGTGAAAAGCGTCTCACCGCCTCAGCGTTGAGCTGCTGCGATTTTTTTATTTTGCGCCACTGGGCCATGTTTGTTTGTCATACCCTCGACAGGGGAGACCCGTTGTAAACATTGATATTATAGCCTGCGCAGCAGAGTCGTAAAATTCTATGGGCAGGTGTAGGAACGTGCGCTTGCTTTGAGTTATTAAGTATTTTGAATAATGCAGCAAAAGAAAAATGGATGCTCGCAATTAAATAATAGCTTAGAATTTTTCATGGGTTTGTGCGCGTTATTCAGAGAATGAGAATGGGGTTGCTCGTAATTTTCTTTTATATTTCCATACATACATCGACTACTTTATAATTCTTTACACGATATACTACAATGAAATCTGAGAATTGGAATTGAAGTTCTATCATTTCTGATCACAGAAGTTACTGATAAATTATAATAATTGTAAAAGACTTCGAAGCGAATGTAATTCAGCTAATTTTTCATTCTACTGACAAAGTATAATTTTATTTCGTTTTATTTATTACTTGAGAAGGTTATGATTTATTTTTAATAAAGTATTACAATAAAAATTGTACGGTATATAGTAGACAGCAACGTCTATCTCAGATCATATGCGGAGAACTACTGCATATAAACTACTTGTTTATGTGAAAAATAGTTCTAACCTTTTAATAATAAGTGCGATAGCATTTTGTAGATATACTATTTCTAAGTAGAACTTAAAATGTATTTCAAAAATACCCAGAGTAAGTCGTAATAGGAAAATTTTATAAAATTAATTTTTATTGTTCTGTTTTAAAAACAAGTTAAATTATAAAATTATTTAAATTTTTGTTTCTAATCTCAGCCATTTTTGTTATAAGTAAATTAATATTTTTCAAACTTTTCAAGTATTTTTCATCAAGAAATACATAACCGTTGCAATTTACAAATTATTGTTTGGTAAACAAGGCAAATCAATTTCAAAACGATACGAACTTGCAATTCATGATTGATTGCTAAAAAATTTATGAAAATTATAGCATATACAGACACTCACAAATACATACGCGGATATACACGCATACATGGTTTATTTTCTTACTTTTATAGTCAGTAACACTTACACTTCTACTTCATTTCTGCATGATCAGCTGTGATAGACCATCTACTGTTTTGATTTATGAGAATAAAAACATTACCTCGCGCAATATTGAATGACATAAAATTTAGGAACCTTTTTTTTCTAACATACATCTTATAGAATCTTCCTAAGTACCTAATCATTTTTTAACCTTTTATACTAAAATTGAAAATATGGAGCAAGGACTAAGTCTCGCACGCAATAAGGCGCACTTATAGTCCTAAAGTCAATTGATTACTTGTAGCTGAACAGGATGTATTGCTTGATAAGCAATACATGTAGCTTGGTAAGCAATAAATGTAAATCTGATAGATTTACATTTTTGTTCTTTAGAGGCAATTGTAAAAAATAAAGAACATAAGAGAGGTGATAAATAAAGAACAATATTTTTAAGCATATTCTTCTATTACAATATTCTATATTTCAATGCTAAATTTTTCTTTTATTATTTTATAACTCAGTAACTTTCATTAATCTATAAATGAAACGCTACTTATATTCTAAATTTCAGATCGTTACAAGTATTTTAGTGAAACAAGAACATTCAGTTTGTCTAAAGGTTGTATGGCTACATGATTAACATCGCTATGACAATACTTCAATCCGTCAAAACCAAGTAAAAATTTTTTAAAATGTATTGAACATTTAAAAATCAACGTAATATGTTTTTAATTTTATTCAAAATAGTGTTCATCTGTAAATATTATAAGATTTTTATTTTAACGGTCTCTTAAAGTAAATAATGTTCAGTTTACAAGATCGCAAATATTGAATTTATTCGGAATTCTTCTTTGAACAATATAACATAAAAAATAAGAATTAAATGGAACTTGAAAATGCAGCACTATTTTTATTGAAATTAAAAACATATTGAGTTATATGGTCTTTGAAAATCAGAATACTTAAGGTGGCTTCGGCGTCTTTTAATAAAAAGACATAATACTCTAAAAACCCAATAAAAATGTTCTTTGAACAATAAACGTTCGATTCATATTTTGAAAATATCACGTTAACGACCAAATCATCGAGAAAACTATGTTTAAAAAAAAAATAACATGTAATCTTGTAGGAAAAAACGTTAAAGCGCTTCAATCTTAAATATAAATAAATATTTTTCGTTCTACAAAATATAAAATGAAAGATATTTTTCCGCAGAATCTGATGGTATATTGAGAATTATGGATTAATGATGAAACAAAAAGATATCGTTGATAGTAGTAGACAGCTGATTCAACAAATTATTGTTTTCTCATACTTTTCGACGGAATAATAGGGTCCTACTTGCCCAGTTGGTAAGTCGCCGAAGCCACATTAAGTGATTTGCGTTGAATTTTCATTTTTGAGAACTTAAACTATTTATCAACTGTATTTTCATTAATTTATCAAGTAAAAGTAATAAATACGATTTACTAATTAATTATACAATATAATTTCAACTGAAATGAATGATTTGTTTATATTTTTACATAGAAGCAAATAAATATTATTTCAAACACGAAGATAAATAAATAAATTTTTCTCGATAAGTTGTACAGTTATTCTAATAGTTTAAATTCTACTTTTTACAAATAAATTCAAAAATACAACTGGCTTATTTTAACGATTTTGATTATTTAGGAACTTAATTTAACAGAAATACTGTCAATAATATTCATGCACAATATACATTTTTGACATGCAGTTACTTATTAATGTAATTTTACTTTTATAAAGTAAGGACCCAATGTATAGCCTCTTTTAAACATGTTTTTATAATATTTTTACCATCAAAATTAAGTATAATACATAAAAACTTATCTAAGACTATCGGAGTGGGATTGACCACATTAAGCTGGAATCAGTACTGGCAAGGAGAGTGCGTAATATCGTTCTCAGGATTTCTTCTATGAAGTATTACTAATTAATTTTCATGTGCACTTTTTTTTTAAATAATCTTTTTTAAAAAATTTTAAATATTTAATTTTAAAAATGTGTTATTTGATTTAAATAAAAGCAAATAAAAGAATGTTATAAAAGTAGACAAAAAAGCTAAAATTTAAACTTTCTCGTATTACTCATTGGTCCTAAAATTTATTTAATCCTTCTACTAGGCTTTTTTCTATTTACATATATTAAATTCAATTATATTATAAAAATAATAAAAAGTATTTATTACTTAATATTATTATTATTATATAAAATTTCTAATTCGTTATTTTATAAATGTAAAGTGATTGTTTTTTCAGTTTAAAATTACTTATGTATATAAAAAAGTAATACTTTAATGATAAAAATATTTATAAAATTTAATTGCGTAATCACAGTCATGATTAATCCCGATTACTTAACAACTTTAAAGATGATATCAATACGGTATTCAATTAAATACATTTGTTGAAAATTTAATCTTTTATCTTATTCGAATTAAATTTTTTAATCAGATTTAATTGAATTTTAAAACTATTTCAGATAAAAATAAAACGGGAATAATCAGTAAAAACTAAGAAAACAGTAATATTGTTTACTTTTTAACAATTTGAAAGTTTATGCGCTCACACACACACACACACACACACACAGACACACACACACACACACAGACACACACAATTTTAACTCTAATGTAGAGGTAGTTAATATATTAAGCATAGAGGATTTTCAACTAAATTCTATACTGTAATATTCTTTGAACAGCTCATTTAAATTTTAAAAAGAAAATTGAGTCATGTCGATTTCGCTATCGAAATATTTTACAGACCAAATAAGAAGTCTAATAATTTGTTGGTATTAGAAAGTTTTGTTACTAAAAACCATCATTCTATCTATATTGAATAAAAAATAGTGAATTTAAAGTGGAACCCAGAAACTCTTACAATTGATGGTTTTTGTGCTGCTTTTATTCAGCTTTTCGACTTATCAAATAAGGTTGAGCGAAACCGCTAAAAGCAGACCTCTTGCATTTTTTAAGATACCAAATTTAAACTGTCAGCATAAAGGTAAAAATACCTCAAATAAACGGTTCTTGGTTCATTTGAGTTATTTTTTTCAGATTTAAATAATATCTGACCAATGTTCTAACGATAAGTTTTCGATCGTATAAGAGAAACTATTTCTTCGTATAACAATTCTTTTACGTCTCTTGCCCAAAGAACATCCAAATGATTGAAACGATTATGAGGTACTTGTCTAAACATCACAAGATTCGGTAAATGTTGAGCTAGGACTAAATTATCCTGAAAATAATGAAATATTTTAGTTTATAAAATTAATGAGCCATTAAAGTTGTAAATAACATTAAACTTTCAAGTTAAAAAAAAATTAGTATTAAAAAAATATCTTCAAAAAATATAGTTTAACAAATATATTGATGTATAAGACATTAATATTAGGTGCAAGATGTGAGTTTTTATTACTCAGAGAAAATAATGTTATGATGTAAAATTCTTGAAATGTAATAAAACATTCAAAAAGGTGAGAACACGAATTCTGTAATGTGTTTTAATAATAATAATTTTAGAGAGACTTTCTTTACAATTTTTAATATCCATTAAGTAAGATCATAGGCATCATCAATTATTTGAATCATTTTGAAACGTTTCATAATTTATGTTGAAAAGACTGCGTTACATTCCTTTCACGATCAAAATTAGTTAAAATAAAATAGTTCTTGAATATTGAATATTACAAGACTGAAACTGCAATTTGTGCTTAGTAGATTAATTATCTCACCTGTAACGTTGCAAAGTAATCATTAATCCCGTAGAATATAGCCACTGGAGCAGTAACAAGTTTTAAATTGTAGTTGGGTGGTGTTACCGTCGAATACTTTATGTAATTAGTTGCAGCGCCATAGTCGTATGCTTGAAATTCACCTGAGAATATGTTTTGAATGTAATGCATAAATGCCTGAAACGAAGATCCAGCTGGAAAATACGACAAAATAGTCGGATAGCTGCTCTAGAAATTGATTTTAACGTTTTTGAAACAATTCAAACAATAAGAAATTCGTAGTAGAAGATTGTTTAATGATTACCGTATTAAATCGGGACATATCAGCCATTGGAGCTACAAAAGTAAAGAATGCAGTACATACTAATAATTGCATTTTTAATGTTCTATCGCTGCAAAAATTCTTAGCTAGGGTGCCCATAAACGAAGATTGTGGCAAAACCTCGTAATAGTGATATTTTCTAACAAACGACTGGAAAGATTCAATATTATCTATTAATTGTAATTATGACATGATTTGATGAAACATAAAAATACTACCATAAATTCGTTACGAAAACAATAAAAATAATTTATATATTTAACGATACATTAATTAAATAATATTTTGTAAAAAATCATGATACTCCATGTGAATCATTTACTTTAATACAAATAACAAATAACAGTATCGTTACATACTCATTCTTTTAAATTTTGATGAATTACGCTAATATTACAAATTATTTACCTTTACGAGATCGAGATTATCGATGACAACTTTCATGGTCAATGGTAGTTTATGCTTCCAAAACGCGATCGGTGCTAAACATATTAGTAGACTGACTTTTTTATTATATTCCGGTAATGTTGATAACAAGGCGAAAGATTCACTCGTGCCCATAGAATATGAAACCAAAATTAATTGACGTTGATCCGTCGACCACAAAACATAATCAATGGAGCTGCTCAAATCGATGACGCCAATTTCGTGATAACTATGAATAAATGTATACATTTTAGAAAGATTTTTTCTACGATCTTATATATCTTTAAAATTGAATGTGAAAATTAATAGTGTGATAATTTTATATGTTTATTATATGATAAATTAACTAAAATGAAGAAGTCTCTTTGAAATACCAATATTTTCATAAATCTTTTTTATATGCAAATATATCTATGACAAGATCTTAAATATAAATAGTATACCTGAATTCCCAAAACTTTTTCTCCTTCGGTGATAAGAAAACATGAGATCTAGAGTAAGTGTTACCTCGGGCGTTTCCAAGCCATACATCGTAACCAGCATCTGCTAGGAGAAATGCTGGAAGAAAAATAAAAATTTTGTGATTTTCAAGTTTGAAAATGAAATTGGAACAGAATGAATATACAATTTCCATACATGAATAAAGTATGATTTATTTTACATTTAAATTATTTTATTGTTTGTAGTATTTCATAATAATAACTTCGATACTATAACATCAGTATTTCATTATAAAACAATTATCAAGGATATTTTTTAATTATTTATGTAACGACTATTTTTTGAAAAGGTAATTTTTTTATTAAAATAGGATTAATTAATTCCAAACAATTCTTCTTGATACTGGCTATTGTCTCCGAGAATAAAATATTATTGAAGATTTGAACATTTTTACCTCAAAATTACAAAATCAAATTTACTACATTAAGATAATAAAGAATATTATAAAAATAAGAGTGCAGTTTTTTACTCTATTGCATAGAATAACAACAACAAACTTGTAAAAAGTAAACATGCAAAGTGTAAAGAGTTACTCACCGAGGTCTTTACCAGGTCCAATTAAAACAAAAGTATCGCTGGACGACAAAAGGCCATGCTGCAAGAACACGACGGGCTTTCCCGGAGCTTTCGGATTTAACGGACTGCCGCTAATCCGGTGCAATACCAAAATATAGCCATCCCATGTCGTCAGCTTGTATTCTTCCGCTGTATAGCCGTGACGTTCGACAAGCCCGATCTGCAACGAATTTACGACTGCGAGGTTTTTTGCTTTTCAGACACACCCGTACGTACGTGCGTTGGTAAGACTTTTTCACTCGTTTTATTTGTGATGTTCTCGGCTCGACTAGAGCGAAAAAAGCGAATGAAGGTACAGCGAGAGAGGTACTGTCAAAGTAGGATATTTCACGGTACAGACGCGTGAAATACATGGTTCCCACATTTCGGCAGGTTGTTTGTTTTATTTTACAAAATCATTACTAATAATACGTATTGGCAATGTTTATTTATGAGTTTAGTGAAATTATTCATATGAAATTCTATGTGCATCCACGTAAAAACGTTTTATACTGGGCAGTGTTGGGAATGTTGGAAAGATACGAGTTACAAAAAAAAGTGCAATAAAGTTTATTACAGTTAAAACGCTTGATATACTTTCACCAAAAGATGCAATATTCGATAATTTTAAGAATCAAGCATTGAACTTATTAAAAGTATATTGACAAATGTAAAAATCTAAAAAATAGGCTTATAGTAAATTTAATTTGATAATAAACAAACGAAATAAAAATGTAAAAGAATCTAAATAATAAGCACCTACTGTTTACTGTAAATTCTAATAATCACATGTATTAATTATATGTTTCTTTTCAGTAATTACTTACAAAGTCAAGTACAGCATAATGAGATCCAAGTGCCTTGATCTGGCTTTCATTTCTGACTTTAACAACGTCATACTTGATAGGTATCAGATCCTCCGGAGTGAAACAAATACTGCCCTGTACACTGCATATCACAATTACAAATAAAATCGAAAAAACTTTCATATCACAATTATTCACACTTCCACTATGTTAATCTTCTCCTTTGATGAATGATAATTTTTCAATCGTATTTTAATAATCGACGATCGTTCCGGTTCAACTATCTTCTATCAAATGTTACTGAAATGGAGGGGTCAGAAGATTAAATACGTTTGGTGATCCTGTCATTAGGCATCGTATCGCCTTGACGGGAACGCTACGTATTCAAATGTGTTCACTGCGGAACACGTTTTTTTTTAGATAACAATATCACGACTATTATTAACGTTCAGCGTCTTGACAGCTCTAAAAAGTACCCAGAAATTTTGTATGATTGAATCTAGGAGGTTTTTAACGAATGTATAAGCTACGATATTTGAATTGCAAATATTACTTCATAGGAATTAAAGAGTTTTTATTGATTGCGACCATTGAACATATTTTTAGCTCACTGAAAAGAATGAAAGTCAATACTGGAATATGCAAAAGATTTTTTATTTCTATTCTTGTTTATGTATTCTAAACGTTTAAAAAATATTGCTATCGTGTTATGCTCTGAAAACTACAAGTTAACCATGTTTTCTTGTACCTCATTTGTATACATCTTGATCCTTGTAGAAAATTAACACTGTTTTATGATCAATATATTAATTAAATGGAAGCTATTTTAATAACGATAAACATCTAACAATAACACTATGTATATAATAGTACCTGAAAAATCAATATTATCAAATGTAAATGCCAAAATTCACTTCAAAGTCATACATAATTATAAAAAAAAAACAATATTATTCTTAGCTGTGAAAGAAAAGTTATGTAATCTATGATTAATATTTTTACTAAGAACGTAACATTCTTTTTCTTTTCGCAATAATATTGAAAAAGTATTTTTTCAGAAAAAGTATTATAAAAAGTGTATTTTTTTTAACTTTTTGAAATTTTCAATCATAAAAATCTATTTCAAATGATATTTCAATATTATTCTTATTTTTTAAACATGACATATTTTATATTTGATATACATGCTCAAATTTAAAAAATATAAAATGCTTTAATAACATCATTGAAAAATATTCAATCATTTTAAAAATAATTTCTTAAAAACAAATACCAATAACTACATAATTGCTTTAAAAAGCTTTGGTTGTAACATCTCAATGTATAGACAAACAAAGTATCATTTTCTATTTTCCAACACTCTTATTTTATCTTTTATAAACTGTTACTTGAAGATCTGAATTAAATAACAACTGCTACGTGCATGCCGAACTGGAGAGCCACTTGACACGATCAAATTCATGCAATCTTCTTTATTACGATTCAAATGCAATATAAAATTCTCAGCGTTAAATATTCAGCAAGGAAGTTGTTATTATTTAATGTATATCTCTTGAGATTTTCAGGAATTTTCATACCATATTGTCGAAGATATGACGTATTGAAGTATATACAATCATATGAGTCGATTATGATGACGTCTCACCGTATTAAAGAATATAATAAAATTACTTTAATGTTGCTTATTATTAAAATTTTAATGATTGTAATAAACTACAAACTTCTTTTATATTTTATTACTTAAACAAGAATATTTCTATTTTCGTAACATTTCTATTAGGTTTACGACCATTTGGCATTATACTGCATATCTTAAACAGCGCAGACGATTCGGAAAAGAAGTGACATATACTAGAATTTTGAAAATTATCGAAATTTAATCTAGTTATTGTGCATATTTTATATCAAATCATGTTTATATTCAATTAGAATGGATAAAATACATCACAACTACAATAAACCATAAAATGATATGGACTTATGTCGTTATGCAGCACATAAAATCTAAAAAATGGACTTATGTCGTTACGTTTTTGGTATATCGTTGTTTCATGGGAATATTATAGCTATTATTGATAGTAACAATTAATGAAAAAGATCCACTTAACCCTTAAAGGGCCGGGCTTTGAGAGGTCAGTATCTCCATAGAAATGAGGGAGAAAGTCCCCCGCTTTTGATCAAACTATTGCCAAATGTCGGCGAGTCATTGATATGACGCCTCAAGGTGTCATCGGGGCCCTCTAAGGGTTAAAGATACAAAATCCAAAGTATTAGCGATTTTCAAAAAAATGGACTTATGTCGTTATGCCTCGAAGCCACAGCATTAATCAGCAAAAAAATAGACGTGGCCATAAGCTCCATGTAAAAGTGTGCTATTTTGCAACTGTTTTCCTTAATAATTTGGTCGGCGACCTTATGGTTTATTGGCAGCTATGAAAAGTTTAAGACCGGAAGAATATTTCAGTCAAGTTTTCAAGTTGATTTAGTATTTTTTGACACTCCGTGCGGAAAGTTAGTTTTTCCACACGCTCGGCAAAAAACGTGTGTTCAAAATCTGATTTTTCACACGTCGTATAAAAAAATACTGTAAGATACATGTTCTGGAAGGAGATTCTCGTCTCATGTGCCTTTCTAGCGAAGCGAGGGTGTAAACATCACACGAGACGAAAATTTACTTTCCCGCACTTGTATCGTAATGTACTATTACAAAAGTCGCTTATGCTACCTGAAGTGAAACTGTACATGATTAGTTAACTCTTGACTTTTCAACCATCTAATTTTGCATTGTTACGCTGTTACCGTATTTGTGTATCAGTGTCTAATTTAACTGTTTGAAGATCACGCTAACTAAATTAACTAGAACGGTTCTTATAGTACCTCTATGGTTAATAAGTAACACCACTTTGACCTCTTCATTATCAACTATTTTTTAAAAACTTTAAAAAAAAAAAAAAAATAAAACATTCGCAAGAAGTTACTATTCATAGAACCTTGAAGCAGAGCTGTAAAGCGATGGAGCAGATCAAGCGATACCACGTTGGTGTGAAACAAAAAATGAAATAAATTTCCATTATTTATTGTAAAATTGATCAAAATACGTATCCATTTTAAAACATATTTATTTCATCTGTAGTTTCATGTTTAAAGTAAAGTTCATTTTTTAATTAAAATTTAATAGAAAATGTGTCTTTATGTGTCTAATGTGAAAGAAATTAAAAAATTCGTAAATATAAGTATATGTAAATTACCATGCATTGATTTAGAATGTTTCTCGATTCTAAAAAGGAGCTATTTTTTTTTTGTTTCACTTAAGTTATATGGCTTATTCTATGCAAATAGACTTGATCAGGACCAACATCCTAAATCAATTTAGTGATCGTTTATTAAATATACATACACCAAGGTCAGTTGCAATTTTAAAAATAGTTTTACTATTTTATTTTGACTTTATCGCAATAGATCATAGCGTAGCAATACTAGTTTACATTTTGCATAAAATCGTATAAGAATTTTTTTTAATAATTCGTCCTTGCTTACTGATGAATAAATTACTAGATATGCATGGTTTTTTTTAACCAATGTTTCTTATGATTTCTATTTTAGGTAGGTATATCGGTTTATAAACTTGCTTTGTACAAATTTCATCTTAATTATCACTTGTTTCGCGTGGAATAGGCGTTGATATTCCAAATAAAATGATTTTTACTTTATTTTCAGAGTAACTTTCTCATGGAAAGTGACAAACGCTAATACGATCATTTAAGATATTGAGTATGCTTACAGAATAATAAATTATTTAAAGTTGTAAATAACCAAATAATCAAAGTGACTATGTGCCTAGCAAGGTCGTACACACTATTTGGATTCATAGCTGATCACCGAAGATAACCAGCACTAGGTGCGGTTAATATATTCAAATAGAGGGTCGCTGCAAACCTATGCAAGGATACCGGATACCGTTTAGGTAATTTTCCGCTCTGAATAAAGTATTGGATAGAGGTTAGTAACTTTCACATACTTTTGACGCTAAAAATACCTAGTAATGGAAATATACATTTGAAACTGCGTAGTGCAATAGCCGACAATTTCTTTATACAAAGAAATATTTAACTAAGGGTTCATTAATTCTGGAACTTAACATCATTAAAGTGATGAATAAATAGAACATACAACAAGTTAGATTAAGTACTTTCATTCTTTTTGTAAAATGTTTCACTACAAATTAAAAAATTTAAGTAAAAGAGAACTTTACGTTCAGTTGCTATATGTAATAACAGATAAATTAATATACAAAAATAAAAAGCTGACACAATATTAAAATTTTACGTATGCATATGCTCATATTTTTCACGTCCGTGCTGTTAACTAGTTTTATTATGAGATTTATCGCAAAACTTCATCGGCTTCACAAAAGTATTGAATATATTTGTCACGAAGACGGTTTGTAGTTGCTGCATATTATATTATTACATTAACTAATCATTTAAAACTAGAAAAAGTGAAGTGATGTGATAATTATTTCGATGTAATACTCGAAAAAGCTCAATGAAAATTTAAAATATCAAATGAAAATTTGTACGTCTTGACAAAAGTGTTGAATAAAAATAAAGAAATATTTTATATTCTATTAGAGAATGAAAAAGTATACTATAGAAGTTTTTGACTGACGAGGTTTGTGTAATTTATTTCAATTACTTGGAATGGCAAATCTCGAATAAGGCCCATTGAGAGCAAGTAATGCCACCTAAGAAAAGAGTTTAAGTTTCATTTTATCTGTATTTTAAATAATGTTTTATAAATAAATTATCGTTATAATGTAAAAGTATTTTGTTATAGTATAAGAATTACATACTTTACTTTATTAGGGTGTAGTAGATGCATCCTTAATAAGGCTCGGGTCTCGTAGCCTTTACTATCCTGTACTAGACATACCTTTTTAGCAATTAATTTCTAAGTTCCGTAAGACAAGAATTTATTTCCCTGGCTTAGAACTTATTAGGGCTCACTAAGGTAGTCTTTACCGAGAAAACATCGACACCACAACTACTAACGTGTTTAAAGTAGAACATAAGAGTAAGTGTCAAGGGCCTCATGAACTAATTTATGCAAATTCAATTTTATAATTGAATTTGGGTATAAAACAATTATTTTTGATTGCGGGATTTGGATCTGGGTCTTTCGACACGGCAGTTGAACTTGCTTAATTTTAGAACTGATATTTCAACTATCTTGAGTTTTACAACCTAATTTAATAATAAATACGCAATTAAAGTAATATTCAATAGATTGAATGTTGAATAAACAATATTGTTTCTAGTAAGGAAAAATGGAAAGAATCAGTATTTCTTCAGTCGTTTGACGAATTTCTAGCAGGGACATGTATGATTAGTTACAGAATAACCTGATATAAGAGTTTGTTTTTATAACATAAGAAAGATTTTCAGCTTTTTTTTGACCTACTAAGCCAACCTAAAGTGACCTTTTCAGACTGACAATAAAAAAAGCCGTCACCGGACGTTTTTCAGCTCAAACAATGGGCATTCGTGTCTATTAAAATATTAATTTCATTTGATATCTTATGGATAACATTTAGATAATAAGATGAGATAAGGAAAAGGTGAATGATAAAAGATAACCAAAAGGACGAAATGAGATAAGAAAATGTAAAGATAATTTAAAAATTTTATTCAAGTGTCGAAAAACTATTACTCGATAGTTTCATTTTCAGAGGTAGAAAAATCATAATAATCATGCTCTTCTAGTTTTGCTTGAACCATTTTCCTTCTTCGTTCATAACATATGCACGAGTAACTTTCGAAACACTTTTGATTAAAATTTTGTTGCAATTTTGTTAATGGCAAAAAATGTTAGAATCTCATAAAATCTCTGACCTCAAAATTTATAATTTTAACAAAGTAAACTTCCCAAAGAAAAACGATAAATACTTTGATTTACTAACATATCAGTAATTAACAATTCAAATAAAATTATTAGGTCAAATACTATATTATGTTCGAACAGCAACTTGTCATCAAACCTAATAAGTTTCCATTACAATATTAGTAAATAGAAACATCATTTCCTCGAGCGGCTTGCCCACAATACCTCCATTCGGATATAATAAATATAGTTATCGTCGTATAAATGACATCGAAGAGCGTCACGCGCAATTTAGCGCACGCGCAAAGAAACGCGGCCTGTCAATCAGCAGTCGGGTTACCGACTACACACACACATATATATATATACACGCACACACAATGCAACGAGCAACGACCGATAATCGCGACGACAGTCGTTGGTCGCTCGAACGCCCGCGTAATTAATCTCTATACTGCGCATGCCCCTTCTAGTGTCTACTAACGAGCTCGGACGGCTCCTTATGCTTTATTCAGATGCCCGCCGCGATTGATAGCTATTTCTCTCTCTCTCTCTCTCTCCCTCTGTATATATAGCAAAGCATCAGCGTTAAACGTTCGATTGCCCGCGGCGGATAAATGCGCATCGTCATTGCGCGCGAAGCGAACGTCTTGCTGTCAAAACATCCCCGAGCTTGGCCGAGTTTTCCTCCTCTGCTGCCTCGAGATCAGCATCAGTTACGATCTCCGGTTCTCTGCTACGACCTAGACTTCGCCTATACTCTCTCTCTCTTCCTCCCCTACCATTTTCTTCATCTACACCCACCTAGGGCGGTAATGTGGCTCTGCTGACGTCGTGTGTGGATTCGGCCTCGATGTGGCGAGAACGCGCGCGTGAGATTCGAGCGAAAGCGTGACGCTGAGTAGGATTGTTAGCGGGTTGGATTCAGCCCTTCGCTCTTGCTCTGTGTTTGCTCGGAGCAACGTTTGCAACGTTGGATTTTCTCATTGTTTTTAATAGGTCGTATTTTCGTTTTTCTCTTTTTCGAAATGGGCTATGCATTTTTCATTTTCAGTTTTTAGTTGAAATCTAAAAATATATAAATATCAAATTTATCCTTATATTAATCTTTAATTATATAATTCAAATTTCCTTATTATAAATTTATATAAAAGTATAAGCACCAAAGAAGATCGATTCACAGTATTCAATGTGAATATATTAGACTTAGAAGTCTTAGTTTATTAGAATTCTACTTTGAAAGTATTTCAAATAGCATATTGACCTGTTTACTAAACATTAATGAGTTGATGGACGTATGTTTGTCTAGGAAATATTTACCAATAACACCCTAATTAATCGGACAAAGTCAAATATATTCAAATACATTAGATCTAATGTTTTCCTGTCTTGGAAATCAAATAGGCTAAATTTGATAGATTATTGGCATTTGTAGTGTTTTTCCTTCAATGTGGGCATTTTCTCTATATGTATTAGAAAACAAAAATTCGATAAAATGCACTCTTTATTCAAATTTCTAATAAATATAAATACATCCAAGTAAATCTTTTTTACATCTTAAAATATATTACTGCAGTCAACCCTACAATCCTCCAAAAAAAATTCTTTAAAAGTAGCTTTCAAACACACAGAAATCATGCTCCAAGACCTTTACTGTTCCAAAGTTATTACAAACTTCGACACAAACTTCTCGGAATCTCTTGCCTCGTTTCTTGAACACAAATTCGTGATTTAATTCACTCGTGGGCTGTGCGCGCGCGTTTGGCAAAGATCGACGAGGTCCAGTTCGCACAGTAAAAAAAAAAAGAAGAAAAAAAAAGACGCGTCGTCACTCTTTCGCTCTACTCCTTATCCTTCCATTCGCCTCAGGAGCTCTCCTCCCGCCTGATCAGCTCGGCGATGCCGTTACCCATTTCCAGGAGGGCCTCGTACTCCGTCAACCCCAGTCGCCTCTTGTTGCTGACGTCGTAGACGCCGCCTTCACTCTCGCTATGCTCACCCCGTGTGCCCCGCACCTGTGAACAGGGTTCATTGGAGGAGTGAGGTATGCTGGGGAGAAGCGAAGGACGATTTTTTTCTTTCCTCACTCCTCAAGAGAGGGTGAGTGCTTTAGTGATGGGAAATTCTTTTTCGAAAGGATTAAAGGGGATGTATATGCGATTCCTTTTTTTCTATAGCGATATATATACATATACATGACAATTTAGAATCATATGATCAATCAAAATGTTACTATTAAAAGATCGCAATGTACAAATTTCTTTGAAAAATCTTTGAGAAAAGTGTTCTTAAAAAAAATATCGTTGCTTAAACAATTAGGACTGTAATCCGTCTCATAGATACACGTTACAAAAAGATATTATGCATTTAAGATACAATGTATATCAAATTTTTCATATGTGTTACGTATTTAAAATAATTATGATGACATTATCAATAATCCATTCATTCAAAAGCAAAACATGTATGTAATAGCGTTTTAACTCAGGTTGTTACGTAACAACGAAATCCATATTTTATTCTACAAATAAAAATCGGTTAAGAATAAACATTCCACTTGGATAGCTTTTAAAATAAAATAAAAACATAGCATTAATGATCAGAAAAAAAAGTATTGTTTTGATCACAAATAAAATGGTATTGGTTAATGGAACAATTTAATTTTTCGCCTCTTTGTACGCATCTATTAAGGTAACAGACAATATTTATGTTTACCTTTAGCGGATGGATGGTGTTTGGAATAGTTAAAATGATTCTACTTGGAAGGCACTTTACAAGTATAATATGTTCAATACATCACAGTTATTTCTGCTTAATTATATTTAAAAAATATTTAAAAAATACACAGGTAAGTCAAAAAAAGATATATTTAAAATTGTCACATTTTCAATTTAAACCACCTAAAAATTATATTCTGGTAAACCGAAAGATTAGAAACACTACAATTAATTTTTCATCTGTAGATTTGGATTACTTAAACATCGTACAAAGGGTTTCGAGATTACATAATTATGACGGTGTTTAAATTAATGTTAGACTAAGTACATAAATGCGTTAATTAAATTAATGTTCTTAGTTTGCTTGAGAGATTTTGAGATGATATAATGTAATATATTCGTTTGATAAAAAAATACAAACTTATAAATCATTTTTTAAATTTAATTCTCTATTATGCATGTTCTCGCAATCTAATTTCTCAAATTACAATTTAAATCTCGTCTTTAGATTGCGTTTCATTAAGCGTTCTATTTTGCTCAAGCTTATCCTACCTTCAATACAGAAAAATGAAACTAATTTTGGACATCATTCATTTGTAATTAAAAGGCAGTTATCAATATAAGAACTTGGTATCACTGATAACATTTGTAAGATCGAAGGCTATTCTAAAAAAAAAATTCATTGTTACATAATTTTAAGACAACATTTCTGAGATATATACGCGAAACTAATCTTAAAATTTAATTAATGTCAAGCGGAAATTGATTATCTTAATAATCTGTAGCTGCATGACAAGATTACAATCGATAATTATTTTAGAACCGTAACTCTTGCAACACACATATACACATAAATACTATTTTTTCATTTATCAACCAACATTATCGTCGCATGTCATCGAACCCATATACCACACAGGCGCGCCAAGCATCTCCCTAAACTCACCTGGAGATTATAGAGGCCAGCGATCTCACGGAACTTGGGTAGATCGGCAGCGAGCTTGGGCAGCTTGACGTGCACAGAGGCGCGAATTGTCGTGCCGAGATTGGTCGGGCAGAAGGTAAGGTATCCAAGACGCTCGTGGCGCGAGAATTTCAGCTGGCGCTCAAGCCGGCCGAGGGCATCGATCAACCGCTTGTACACTGCCGCTAGGTCGCCACCCTGCTGCATCGAGATCAGCCGCAGGTGGTCCTCCTCGTTGCACCAAGCCAGCAGGTTCTTCGGTTCATTGTAGAAGATGCCGCGGCCTACATACGCAGACAGCGTGAGCATGACTAGCCCTTATCAGATTCGACGATTTACCCCCCCCCCCTACCCTGTACCCTGAAAAGCGGAATTGCTGGATGTGCTTGGTTCAGTGATATCGGTATGTATCGGTATAGGATACAGTGACGTGTGAAGATTCTCGAATTGGATGGTATATAGGGGGAATGGTATTTGAGTTCATGGTGGTCAAAGGATATTGAACCGATGAAGATGGTTTGGAGAGGAAAAAATTATGCAGAAATGAAATATGGGCGAACTTGAAGTTAATTGAGGAAATCGTTAAATTTTATAACGAGAGAGAAAGAGAGAATGGAATCTCGATTATTTCATTTTCGTTCGACAGGATAACGAATTTTTAATATTGAAAATGAAAAATTTATGGTAATTAATGATATATGAGTTGGCAAATTTAACATATTGCGATCTGAAGCTCGTTCCAGGCAATTAAAGATAATCTGCGAGAAGAATTAAATTAATTTTAAAAATAAAAGAGTTCCTTGTTATACAATCGAAAAAGGTCAATAATTCATTACGTCACAATTTTACAAATAATGAATACGAAAAATTTGTAAAAAGATAAAATAAGACTGTCACGACTTATCCCCTTTTTTGTTCCGTTAACTACAATGTTAGGTATTACGCAATGGAATGAAACAAGTAGTGCTTTCTGTTAATACAAGAACTCTTTTTGTATTTGAAAAGATAACAAGTTCTCTAATTCATACTGCGATAATTGTTCGCTTTATGAATATTCCTAAAACGTATTTAATTTAACATTTTTTAATCATGATGATATGGGTAGATAAAACTTTTCTAAGTTCTGATAATTATACTCTTTCAAGTACATACGTATAATCTTTTGGAACTTCTTTTAACTGATTGTACCGCATTCACCTTGCAATATATAATACGCTAATGAATTTTTTATACCCTGAAAAATGGAGCTTATTAAATTTTTCATGCACGTGAGCACTTTTTTACGTTAAATTATTCATTACCAATAATTACTTTCATTTAAACGTGTACTGGTGTTCGTCTTTGTGTCTTTGTACTTTTTCATGCTTACAGAATTATACTCGAACAAAGAAATTTTATATCGATGATTAGGAAAAATTAATAATTTAATATCATTATTAATATCGATAACTGATAAGTGATCAGAAAGTTAATATCCATATTGCATTTTAACTTACATTTCAAGAAAATTTTAGTAAAATAATTGATATTTTTATAAATCAAATAAAATAAATAATTTTGTATATTTTGCCCCCCCCCCCCTAGTTATTCGAATTTTACAGATCTTTTATTAAATTTACTTAACGAACATTTAATTGCATGTTATATAAGAGTATGGAAATAGAAATTATATATTTTAAATATTATGATGATCATTGGAATATTAAGGAAATCGTTCCATAAGTGAGTGATTGACAGGTACTTAATGTTTCTTTTTTTCGTTTCACTTTGTCACAGCTAAAGAGCATTTATAAGGAAGTAGACTATTAATTATAAGGAAGATTTTTACAACTTTAATTATAAAATAACATATCTCAATGTTCTATTTTTTGTTGGAAACATATTTTACTGGTAAGTTTAAATTCGAATATCAGTATATATAGATTGGGCAAAAGGCAAACGTTAAGAAATAAATAATTAATAAATACTGTTTCTACATTATATACAAATATATTAATAAAAATATAAAAATTCTATAACAATAGTACAAAATATTAAGTCGAAAAATGCTAAATTCGAAATACATTAAAATAATTCCTATTTCAAATACCACTAAATATATGTATCACTAATGACATTCACACCTCAACTCCATTCGTTACCACTACCATATTCTCCATCCAACTGCATAAATCGACCATAAACTCGAAATTCGGACGTACAACATTAACATAGACCACATATAGTCGCAAATCACGACTTTATACTGGAAAATGCCAAAGACTCGCTGGCGTCGTTCCACGCATATAAGCATTTGAAAGGAAAATCCAATCCTAATGTACGGAACGTTCGGTTTAAAGTAGCAGCAGTGACGGCATGTGTGTGTGTATATATATATATGTGTGTGTGTAATCCGTTGGCAGATGTAAACATCGGTGGCTGCTCACCGGATGATTGATGTCGACAGGTGTTGTTCACCTTGTATATACGCGCGCACGTGTGGAGACGACTCACGAGTCTCAGGCGCGCGCGCGCTTATATGTATAGTTACATATATAGCCAAGCTCGGACTGTATAAAGACAGAGAAACGATATATAGGAAGAAGACGAGTGAGCATCGGATAAACATATATATAGCAACGTCGATACGTCGAGAAAAGTCGGTAATATGTGAGTATCTGGGGATGGGGAAATTCCAGAAATGGTAGACATCTTTTGGTAGATCAAGAGGTTAAATTTTTAATGGTGTTCGTGCGTGAATTGCAATTAATGCTCGACTTGATTGATGCTTTAGGGTAATGACATTAACATATATATATGTATGGGTGAGGATAGTATAATATTTATGAATGGAGTTTTTTTTTCGATGGATCGACAACTTTGTAAATAGATGTTTTTAATTTAGTGTGTTCATAAATAGACGAGGAAACTGTAAATTATCACATATATAGTAATAAATGTGCAGGGATATCAGTAAAATTTATCTACACGCAACGTTTCCAATTCATTTATGTATTTTTCTTGCATATTACACGATATTTTAAATACTGTATATTGTATAGAATATCGAGTTTGTATTCTATTTAAAGCGCTTTAATAGAAATTAAATGTTGTTTCCAAGATCAGTTCTACGAAGTAATTGAACCTTCTACAGGATGTTGAAAAATGAAGAAAAAAAAATTTCAGTAACATTTTATTAAGAATATTTTTTTTATAATATACAAACATACGTCGTATCGTGTGAATGAGTTTTCCCTAATTGAGGGAAAAATATGAGAAACGTATGTAGAATAAATGCCTGCTATTAGTCGTGCAATAGAAATAGAATGTATCTATAGTTTAGAATTCATTCTCTTATAACCTCATATCAAATTATTCCTAAACAGATATTCCATACATACTAAGTAAGTCGGGATCAATAACACCTTCCTCTATCGTGGAATAGTGTAAATATATACCTATGATGACATACTGTTAACGATAGAATTTCATTTTTTTCTAGATTTATTCGCGAAATATACATTAAATATAATTTTCTAAAAACATTGCACCGTAAGTATACATAATATATCTACTATACAGGTATAGAAAATAATAGTGATGTTTGTACAATATTAAAAAAAAAGTAAATAAACAACAACATATTCTATAAATAAAACGTTTATTCATTTTCACGCAGACCGGAATATTGAGTAACATGTGTGAGACTTTAAATATTCAAGCGATTATTTGCGTTCGATAAAAATTTCACGCCGCGCACAGGCGAGACATTCGGTAATTACGAATTCATATACTATTCGACGAACGAGTCTCGCGAATCACAGTAGGCCTCTCACTTATTCGTCCTACATCAATCCTCGTAACCTTGCTTTTCCATTCTCTTTGACTTCCGCGATTCCCACTCATCGTACACCTATATATACATATCCCTATAATGAAATGATTAGTAATACGACTCTCTCATCTCATCTAACCAAAGTCTCCTAAAATCCACTGCTATATATAGTCTATACTCCAGCTTATACCAACCGACATTTATCTCTCTCTCTCTCTACGATTATAGACTACGCTCGGCGCTGCATTAACAAACGAAACCATTTACTTATGCGAAAATCAATGGCGAAGGGCCGCCCGCGTGTTTTCCGCGTTGGCTTGCTTGCGTCGCTCGCGAATCCAATTACCACGCGGCAAAGAAGCGATTCCGACTCGCCCTTATAGCGAGCGTCGTTCCCGTGGCTTTTCTTCTAGCTGTTTTTTGTCATCGTCGTCGTCGTCGTCGTTGGGTGCGACGAAAGGGAACGTAGAGAAGAGGAAATTGCGCCTGCGCGCCCGTGGAAAGAGAGAAAGAAGAAAAGTAGACTGGCGGGGACTACGAGGTGTGCGAGGAAGGAAAAAGGAGCGATCGAGGATAACCGCTTTTTGTTCTATCGGTGAATATGATTGATCTTCGCCTGTTAACGATTTTTACTTCGATTTTCAATACAATCGGGAAAATTCCACGATTTTTCAAGGCGATTAATTTTAGGTAACGTTAATCGTTTCGTAATATTTTGCTAAAAAAGTATATCAGTGTTCTACAAATCTTAATAAGTCACGAATGACTTCAATTTGTATATAAGCATGTTTGTTATCTAACATTTTCGTAAACGATTTTTTATATTACTATGGATAGTAGCAGATAAACAAAGTATTATTTACTATTTGGAGATACTCTGGTTTAAATTGGATAAATTAAAAACATAGATTAGACTGATATTTGAATAGCAGAAAAAATAGATTCATCTATGGAATCAACTATATAATGCAATCAAAATTGTGTTAGATAAGTATAAAATTTATTTGATATGATAAATTTTCTAGATGATAATTTTTTAAAATGCATAGTCGAATATTATTCAACTTTACCCTCTTCTTGTACAATTAATTATTTCAATAGAATTTCATACTTCCTTTATTTTAATTATATAATAATAAAATTGTATATTTTAATAGATAAAACCAATAGGTAGTTGCAGCGTTTCCTGAGTAGTGAAACATAATTAACTAGATTGCCCAAAAACTGGTTGCGACGTAGAATATCTAACAATAGAAATTTTATGTTTTTTTTTAATATACAAAAAACAAATAAATATTTATAATTAGAAGTAAAAGTTTTAACAGATATCGTTTATCGGTTTTACAGACACCGTTTGTTTAAAATATATTTCAAAAGTGTACAATATTTTATCTTGGTATATTCACCTTACTAATTTACATTAGCATAAAATTATTTTAAGATTATCATTAATTATATTTATAAAATATATATGACCACAATGGTGTCCACGTATGCTTTCCATATACGAATTAATATTATTTAACATCAATGAAATTTAATGTAAATGGAAACAAATTTTGCACATAACATCCTTGACATAGAATACCGTGACTTTATTTGATCATTAAAGTATAATTTCTATCAGCATATAATAAATATACAAATTCTTCAAACTTAATTCAACATTCTTATTGCTGACAACATAAAACTTACAAAAAATCCCGATCCTTCAGCGTCTTGAAAAAAAAAAGTACAAAAATTCCACCTTCCCTTAACACAATTACAACAGAACAGTACAGCGCACGTAGTCCCTTTGGCTTCGTCTCAACACCAACCCCTCGATTTTCCTTCCATATACGTTTTGGCGTCTCTCAATACTAATTCAATCCCAGAAGCGACGTCGCTGCCGCGTAGCTTTATATACGTTACATTCCCGCTCGCGCGCGCGTGAAACAAGGAGCTTCGCGAGCTTAATAAGCTCAAAGGTCCTTTCTCCGTCACTCCTCCTCCTTCTCCTCCACCAGTACCCAAGGATTCCACTGCGATTACCCGACTGAAAAATTCGTATATATCCCTCCTGAAAGCCGTTGTGCTCATGCTCATGTACGCAAGAAAGTAGAGAGTAAAAAAAATATATATATATGCGGTATTTCAGGTGAAATCAGCAGCTCAAAATTTTAAAATTGCTCAAAATTTGTAGACACTTAGTTTTTTATGAAAAAAAACATGTTCCTAAATTTTTAGAGCAATATTTCAATAATTACAAAAGTTATTGCACATCAAAAATTCTTATTTTTTGCAATTTTTGGTGAAAACTCAACTTTTGCCATTTTTTTACTCAAAATCCTGAAACTTTTGGTATAGAATATTGATTGGGAAAAAGTTTGCATTTTACTTCTAGAATATAGTCATACTTTTTTTATAATCCTTTTTGAAAGTCTCTGATTAGTTGCCTTACAATGTACTTTTATAAAAAAGGGGGATTCGACAGAATATTTTTTGTTCGACAAATTTTTTTCTGATTCTGTATTGTAAATCCTTTTATATAACCATGTACCAAGATGGGTAACATCTTTAGAAAAGAGCAATGAATTTTTAAAGAAATAAATCACTATAATAGGTTTATTCTTTATTATTATAACATCATGACCTTAACTATTCTACTTATACATAATTTTATGCTTTTTACACTTTTTATTAGTTAAATTGATACTTTCGATAGTGTCTAAAAAACCATTATACATTTATAAGTAGTATAAAGAATAAATTTATCGACAAACAAGATCTTGCAATGTGTTATACATGCTACTTACCTGCAATAGTTTGATATTATTAATACAATGAATAGTTTTTATGATTACATTTTACAGCTGAGGGGTAAAATATTATCATTCTCTATTGAAGAAGCAGCATAAAAACAAAATTCTGTGTAATTAACACATGAACATAAGTAATAAGTAAATTTGACTCCGCTAGTCATGTCAAAAACAGGGTTTTTTCACTATTACATTTTTTAAAAATTCATAGCTCTTTTCTGAAGATCCCTTCTTGGTCCAGAGCTTACGTTAAAGGGTTTACAATACAGAATCAGAAAGAAAATTTTCTCCTCTCTTTTTCCAGAACTCCTTTTTTGATAAAGGTACACTGAAAAGCAGCTAATCAGAGACTTTCAAAAAGGGTCGTAAAAGAATATGACTACATTCTGGAAGTAAAATGCAAACTTTTTTCCAATCAATGCGTTATACAAAAAATTTCAGGATTTTAAGTAAAAAAATGGCAAAAGTTGAGTTTTCATCAAAAATTGCAAAAAATAACAATTTTTGATATGCAATAACTTTTGTAATTATTGAAATATTGCTCTAAAAATTTAGGAACATGTTTTTTCATAAAAAATTAAGTGTCCACAAATTTTGAACAATTTTAAAATTTTGTGCTGATTATTTCACCTGAAATATCCCATATATATACGGTGGATAAGAAGACGTCGTCTTGTGCTGGCGTTGATCGTGGATTACCGAAGGCTCGCACGATTGTTTTCAATTTCGATGAGAGAAAGAGAGGGAACGTCAATCCAAGTGGAAAATGAAGGCGGAAAAGCACGGCAGTAAAACCAAGGGCACACCGATTTTATTTCATCCACACGCTTTTATATATGTACACATACACACACATGATGCGTGAGTGAGCTGAAGTGAACGCGGTAAATTGGCTTCCAATGAGACGCGCGAGCGCTATGAAAATATGCTTTCGCGAGCTTATTCCGCGTGCGACGTGAGCGCGCGCCTCTTGAGGGTATTTCGAGGAACTCGCTATAGACTGGCACGGGGACGAAAAGGGGCTGAAGTTGCTGAGACGCGTACTTTTCCAGGCAGCGTGCGGGGCTATGTATTTTAAGATTTGCTCGCAAGGTGGGCGTAATTTTTCGATAAGAGAACGTTGGACGTTTAGGTTAAAAGATGAACTTAAAGCGTTGGGGTTTAAAGAATTATGTGTACTCTATGGTATAGCAGATTTAATAATTGTAATAATATACTCTACTTACTGGTGAATTTAAGTGGGATGTATTAGATAATACTTGATTAAACGTGCTGTAAAAGTTAAAAATATTTCCAAAATTCGGTTCAATTGATGTAGGAATAAAAATAGTTTTTCTTTTAAAATCCCAGTTTTGGAGCAATTTATCTTTTTACCATTTCATGATACCAGTAATCGATAGAAATGTGACCAACTGTTGACGATTTTTTCATCAATTTTTTTCATTCAAACCATACCATCATAATTATGTTGCTATATTATATCGACAAATATTAACTATTTATGTATCTGAAAATAATATATTATAAAGACCTAAAATATAACGCTAACCAACAATGTTCTTTATTTTTTACCACAGAAACTAAAATGAATTATTTATCAGATATTCTTAATTGTATAAAAGTAATTAATTATTTCAGCGATATATTGGACAACGCGTAAAACTGAACATGTAATAAAATATTTTTCGTAAAGTAAATTAAAAAGATTGAATTGCTGTACTAATATTCCTCTAATTTCATTTTAAAATATCTTATTGCCGTGTATCTTGAAGAGAAATATATATGTATACACCCTTTTAGGAGAGCATAATAGACTTCTTAGATGGCTTCCCGCTCTGAAAGGTTAATCGCTACAAGTGATCACATTTCTGCGTCGATCATATTACCCGCATAAGAATTTCGACGTAATCTGAATCACTTCCTATAAAGCAGTAGAGTAGTTTCTGATGCACTATATATTTTGACACTCTGTTCAATTAATGGTTTAATACTTCGCTCTATGTATAGCATTCAACGAAACCTAGTTTATTTGCTTATTGGTATAACTTTAAAGATTAACTAATAATACAAGGTAAAACTTTTCGTGAAAAATATAAATATTATATAATCTCATTTTCAATATAGCCTGTCAAATCCTATTTTTTAAACAAGCAAGATTTCGTCGATTCTTCACGTACCTTATATATACTTTAAAAACATGACAACATAACCGGCGTCGACGTAAAAAAAAATCATTTCAACGTCAACCCCGAGTCATCTTAAAACTCATAAACCTACATACATACACGCAGGCATACACCGTATGAATAACTTTTGAAAAAAATGTTTTCTCCCCTGACATAAACCATACCAAACGACTTTGAAATCGATCGGAAGAACCACCTTAAGAAGTTTTAACAAACGAGCGTTTACCTCAACCCCACATAAACAAAAAGCGCGAGGTGGTAAAAATAAACGCGTGAACCACACACACACACACACATCCAGCAACTACATGAAATCTCCGCAACATAAACTACCCTCGTAAAAAAAGCATCAAATCAGAAGGGCGTTCGCATATATACAACCACCCACGATGTGAGTGTGGGCGTTGAGAAAAAGTCTCACGCTTATACAGTCCCCGCGAGAGAGGAAAGTAAGTCCACCACCGACGACGACGACGTTCCCATATACTCACCAGTCGGCCAGAACTCGCAGGCCCGGGCATCCTGAAGGAAACGGTCGCCCTCCTTGAAGAGAAAATGCTCGTCGATCAGACGTTGCTGCGTAGCCTTGTCCATGCCCTCGAGGGGGTAGTACTCGCCTTTGAGCTCGCCCTCTAGCGACTTCAGCGCACCGGAAATCTGCCAATCGAAAGTTTGATGAAGAGAGAAAGGGAGAAGGAACGAGAAAACCTTCGTTAGCTATGTGTCTATATATATATATGTGTGTGTGTGTATATAAATGTACAAGCAATCAATCGATATGTACAGGGGATTGTAACTGCGTATGAGTGTGTGAGTTTTGGTAAGTGAAGTCTTATAAGTGCGCTGCTGATATTTTTTAAAACAGGATAGGAGGAGCGCGCTGAGACTTCGCTGGTACCGTGGTTCAGAACTTATCAGGGTGTAAGGTAAAATTATGTTTGTCATAGATAAAGAGATTGTTAATAAGATCGTTGTTTATACCTAAATTTTTATTTTTAATTAAAGATGTAAATTAATGAAATATTTCTATCTTTTTTACTAATGGATGCAAAACAATTTTTAGATTTTTTAGAAATAAAACATTAATTTTGTAACAAATATCGTATTAGTTTACGTACTCTGCTATAGTTATCAACGTGCTTACGTTGTTTATCATAAATTTCACTCAAACTTTTGTCATTAATTAAAGCAAGGTAAAATAGTAAATTATCGAATTTTGGACTTGTTCTTGCTTCAAATATACATGGAAAACTATAAATTATAATGTTAAATATAACGTAAGAAATCGGAAATTATAAATTGCTGTGTATTTAAGTTTACCTTGAATCATTTGTCGTAATCACATGCATTGTAACTTAGTTTAAAAACTACGATTATACCGTTATGCTTAGCAGGTATAATTTCGTATGAATATTACGGCTAATGCCGTTTACGGGTATATGAATGCAGATTAGAACTAAAGTTGGTGTAAAGTTTAATTGCAGACGAGGATAAAAATGAATGCAATTAGAAATTCTAATGACAAATAATCAGCTGTGAAATGCACGAATAGTAATTATTTATTTCCAACTTCTGAATCTTACACAGGGCCATCTGTTAATGAAAAAGCCGCAGCATGTAATTAGAGTATTGTTACCTTAACAATAATTTTTTTGTTCTGTTACTATACGTTTTACACGTAAAAACCGCTGTTTGCTCACCAGCTTCTTTTTTTCTTTCTCTCTCTTTCTTTTTTTTAACCAGCAGCGTGCAACAATGCAGATGCATTTTCGTGTAATTAGACCGTCGTTCCTTGAAGGAGGCGAGCGAAATAATTAAATAGACTTGTTTCACATAAATGATGTGCTAATTTAATCAGAAACTTCTGCGCCCTCTACCCGTACAGCGAAACGAAAGCTAACAAAAAAGGTGCGCACGCGCGCGTGCACACGCAGCTCTTGTGCCGGAGAATTCATTTATTCCCCGGCCGTGTACACCATAAGTTTGCCGGCATTTTATTTAATTTATCACTGCTGATTCTTTTATTTTTCTCTCTCTTTTTTTTATACCGCAGACCTTCGTCCCCATCAGTGTTTTCGCAAAAACCAGCAGCAGCAGCAGGACACGAAAACCACGCAGACCCACGAAAACTCGACGGGGTACCCAGAAAAATGAGAAAGAGAAAGAGAGGAGAAACAAGGCAACAGAGAGGAAACACACAGGAAAGTAGAGCAAAGAAAGAGACAGTCGCGCGTTCTAAGGACACAAGCTGGCTCCTTTCGCCGAGATCAAAATATCGTCTCTTCCTCTCTCTCTCTCTCTTTCTTTTCCTCCCTCTCTACCGTCTTTCCACTTTAATCTCGGGCGTACAGTAGGGGAGAATAAAAAGAGAAGCAGAAGGTAAAGCAGAGAAATAAGAGACCGCGCTCGCGCGCGCGCGTAAAGCAATGTGTGAGTGAGAAAGCGTATATAGAACGAAGAAAGGAACGGTACAAAAGCTCACCGCTCGCTTGCGCGCGCTCACTCGTTCAATGGAAGAGGGAAGAGGTGCGTAAACGAGCTGCTGCTGCTGCTGTACCGTGAAGAAGGAGGAAGGGAGAAAGATAAATGCTTCGTTAACGGTAGAGGGAAAGCACGAATTGTTATTGTTACAATGCGCAGATTGAAAAATGTAAGGGTATAAAGCGAGAGGCAAAAAGGTTCAGAGGTCAAGGTGATTTCTGAGGCTTCAAGGGAATGAAAGATTCGCAAGCGTGGCGCAAGCTTTTAAGGCGCTAGGTTAGCGCGTTGAAAGGTGGAAGAAAATAAAAATTGTTGCCTCGACAGTGCACTTTTGGAGATGTATTATAGTGAGCTTGGTTAATCTATTGTTATTTAATCGGTTTTAATGTATACGTATATATAATTGAGTGCTATACTAATTGAAGGATAAATATCCATTATTTTATCCTTGTGTTGTTGTATGAAAATTAAATGTCGGTAAACATAAATATATATAGATATTTGTTAGCGCAGATGCAAGCAAAAAGAGTATATTATGTTGACTCAACAAATTTATCACCACTGCAATGTTTGTTTTAATCTTCTTTCGCTTTTCATTTTCAGTGAGGTATATATAAAAATATCGTATAAATAACTTTTAATCAGAGGCAAGTATAATTGTTATCTATGAGCCTTATATATATAAACTAAATAAAAAAAGCGCTTAATTGGTATCATGGTAGCGAGCATTATTCTGAATTTAATACTAATTGTAGTAATATCAACCAATTCTAATTAAATTAATTTAAAGGTTTCAATTTTGTGCCGATCTATTGTTTTCAGCGTAACAACATTTACCTGTACAATATTCTCCGCACAAAAGATAGTTCTATGCACGGGCCTTTGTTACTGCAGAAAATAACGCTTTCAATTATCATATTTGAACGCGGGATTTCTTTCAACGCTATTGATACATGATATAAAAGCTATATACTTTGAACTCGACGCGTAATTAACATTGGGACGAATAAAAAATTTATATACCAGTATTGAACTTGGAAATCAAACAATACAAGGCTTATCATTATGAGAATAGTATAAAATAACTAAATAATGCCGATGTTTACATATGTATTCGTGCTGCTCTCTCTTTATCAATCTCATGATATATTAAGTTGAAATCAAGCTTGGCAATAACCGAAATTAAGTTCTCTTCACACATAAACATCTCGAGAGACAATAAAAAAACGCGCTTTATATATCCTTCCTCGAAGCACTTTTCCCCGTTAAACAAAAGTAAATATGTACAGATCTACTTCGTCGCATCTAACCCAACCCTCCTTTCTCCTCCATAAAGAGATCAAATTTTCCCCCGAATCAAGCGCTTTTCCGCTCTGCAAATAAAGATATAGACCACCATCACAGGGTATAGCAGTGAGCTGGCCGGAAGTTTGCCTTTCTCTCTCTATATATATACACCCCGTCTCCATATCGCCGTTGGCGTGACCCATCATAGCTCATATCTCGGCATCGAAACGCAAACTATCCTCTTCCCCTTCTCTATACGCTATCGTCGAAAAAAAATCGGTCCTCCCCAAATAAACAGCCGTCACGCGAATTAAGCGTCACCTCGCAGTATCCTACATATATATATATATATATATATATATATATATCCCTCATCTCTGGCATTACACCACACAGGCAATAAGGTACCTGAAGAATCTTACCTTATCCTGGATCTGAAGATAATGATCGCGGGTCATCGTCGGATTGAACGGGTACTTCTCGAGGGAGCGAGCGCAGCGCACTCGTGTCGAGATGACGTACTTGCCAGCAGGATC
This sequence comes from Torymus tubicola, assembly GCA_035583055.1. Classification (NCBI taxonomy): domain Eukaryota; kingdom Metazoa; phylum Arthropoda; class Insecta; order Hymenoptera; family Torymidae; genus Torymus; species Torymus tubicola. The sequence goes on along the minus strand of JAWWEQ010000010.1, from coordinate 29,111,861 downwards.
GAAGCTGGGTAGCTTGTCAGGCTGACCGAAATCTGACGGTGGATGCACGTCCTGAGAACGAAAACCTTCGTGGTAGTCCTCGATTATATGGTCGAAGAGTTCGGCGAAGGTCGCGTAGGCTTCTGGATCGCAAGCGTAGACACCGATGCCTGAGTCCGGGTTCTTCAGGCCCGATTGTATGACGTCGAGGAGAGTCGAGCCAAAGCTTGGGGTCTTTCGGGTCTGGAAGGAAGAAAGAAAAAGAAAAAAAGATGAAGAAGAAGCGGCGTTTATGATTGGAGAAGCTGGGTGACCCCCCCGAGGGCAAGAAAGTGAGAGAAAGGGAACGGAGATTGGCCTTCCCACGATGGCTTCCTCATTTGCGTTTAGTTGAGGAGGGAGGGGCAGGGATTCGCCGTACCGTAATTACGCGGGGAAGGAATCGTTCGGTGATAAGGACGGGCTGTGAAAAAGACGGCCTGTCGTAGACGTTTGGCTGTATGGAATTTCAGATATCTGAGAGAGAAAGAGAGCCTGCAGCAATGGCTGCGTTGTTGCCGTCAGGAGACAGTAACGACCGGTAGTTTGTTTTATGCCCATTCTGAATTTCATGAAGGTTCGAGGTGAAAGCTTCAATTATTTACTGGCCTGAATGCGTCAGTTTTAGTGATACTTGCCGAAGCAATCGTGTAATTACAATCTTTGGTTAGTTTAAATCGTTCGTGTCATCATCAAAACATAGAAATAGTTTATATATATATTTTTTTTTTATTCTGAGGAAAGATAAATTATTATTTAGCTTATTATGATGCTGTATAATATTTGATGAAAAGTAATTACGAAGCTTTCAAGAATACAATTTTCTACAAGCATTTTGCTCTAATTTTGTATACTAATTTCTGTACGTGAAAATTTCATGTTCAGATCTTTTACGACTTACTCAGCTTCTTATAGTAGCTATATAAAAGCAACAAAGTAAATATAAGAAGTATGTCAGTAAGCTATATTCTCACGTCTTTATTGATTTTTTCACTTTAATAAGAGAATATCTTTAAATAAATTGTAATTTCGTTTCAACAGTATAATCAAAATTGTTTAATTAAATTTCCCTTCGTGAAATTTATAACATCAAAGATACCTATATTTATATTTATATACATAGACCGACTACGACCAGGAGATTAGTTTTTAATTAGTAACACCAATTCACGCGTAATTGTTTGTATTATGAAAATAATTTTAATGAATAAAAGACAAGCTATTTTTATTTGATGAATTAATGGGTCAATTTAATATGTAAATATGAGGCCAGTATGAATTAGTGACATTAAGTCCGAAAAATAAGTCAGGAATAGCAACTTTTGATCTCTCAGACTGAGATTCACTTTTTGATTAATTATTGTAAAGAAAATGTAAGTACAAAGCATTCTAACAGTAGGTTTCTCATTGTAATTTTCCTAAAATACGGTTAAAGTATGGATATTATGTGCTCAAAATATTCATCAGCTCTCAAAAATAATTGTTGAAAAATAAATTTTTTCGTCACTCCATAAAAATGTAGATGTTACATTAATCACTCAATTATTTTGGCATACGTAAAACAAATGATAGAGAGTTGATAAGTATATTAACCATTCTATGGTATCGTAATAAAAATAAATAAAATCACTTCTTAATGTCAAGTAATGCATTAACATGCAGGAATGCCAACAAAACTATCTCGAATATATTCAAATATTTCTTAATTCTTTTTAACTTTGAATACGTCTGTCGTAAAATATTTTTATTATTTTATGTAAAAACTTTTTCTAGAAGCTTTCCCTACGTCAAAGTTTTGCAATGGCGTGACGTAAAATGACTACGTGACTTTTACATACATAACAATGTTTTTACCGTATCCGCATGCTTATGTATCTAACGTTAATAAATTTTATAATAACCTTCTAGAATCGTCGCTTTTGCAATAAATGACTCCTATTCCTAGAACAAGCATACGGCAATACAACCAATGTACATAATAAATGTGAATTGGAAAATACGCAATATCGAGATAAGATGGGCAATCAACAACATTGTACGCATCACGCATATACCTTGAGCTTATCGAAAAGCTCGCGGGTGAGGTACTTCTTCAGCAGAGAGTCGCTGGGCGCCTCGGAGAACCTGTCGTAGGCTTCCTGGAGCTTGCGCATCACCGCCGAGTCGACTTTGCCCGACTTCTTCTTACAGCTGCATTTGCTTTTGTCGCACATCTTGCTCGACCGGTTTATGCGCTGATTTCTTTTTAATACCGATGGATTTCACTGCGAGAAAAGGCCGAAAATCTTTAATTTTTTGTTTTTTTTCCGCTGCTTTGCCGGCGACTGGGAATTTGGGTTATGTCGAGGGAAAAGCTCTTCTTGCGCGTGTGCGTATGTGGCTAACTTTCCGGCGGTTTTTGTTTTGTCGGTCCTCTCTCCGAAGTTTGGTTCGACGCCGTGCGACGATTCCTCTGTTTTTCGAGTCTCTCGAAGTTTAGATGTATGTGGAGGTATATATATGTCTACGTGGGCGTTCGTTTGAAAAAGTTCATAGTTCTCACAGAAATGCTGTCTTTCATCGTTTAACTCTATTCCAAGAATTTCGATTAAATGTTTAAGTGTGCGTTAATAGTTAAGTTACAGAAAATATTGTTAATAATTGAGCCTCATGTAGAGAGAGCCTCAAAGAACGTGTATGCTTATAAGTATACTGCCGTCCTAAGCAAGAAATGTTGTAACTGACATTTTTGAGAAAAATGAGATAAAAATACAGCCTTATAGAGAATTTCACGATCTATTTGATGGAATAGGTAAAAATTCAAAATTCGTAAAAATCAATGAGAAAAAAATAATTAATATTTTCAATTTAGCGATTTTATAGTCAAATATCTCAGTTATTATCGTCAATATCTCAGTTTCACTCTTCATGCCGTTACGACATTTCTTACTTAGGACGGCAGTATACATATTATAAGAGGAAAAATGTGTAAATGAAATAGAAGAGAGTTCTATAAATTTCTGCAGAAAAAGTTTCTTTAGACATTTTTATGTAAAAACAAATTAAATATTTCGTTTATAATCAAAATATAAACTAAAAAATCCAAAAGTAGGTAGTACACGTTAAACAAAATAACATTTTTTCTGTGAAATTTATAAGTATGATTATAGTAATGAATTTTTTTTAATTTGTAAAAGCAATGTTTATTTGCTTAATTCGCCTAATTGGATAAATTTTTGGAACAAGATATAATTTATTTTTAGTTTACAGTGAAATCTCTTTTATGTAATAAATTACAAGGCTAAATATCGTTGTTTATTTTACATTTAGTTATCATTTTTATAATTTAATAGTCAAAAAAGTAGATCTAAAAATATTAATTCTTACAGTTTATTAGTTAATTTATAGTTTTTTTTCGCAATAGTAACCAAATCAGGTGACATGTCATCTTATTTGGCGAAGATGTACATTTTCAACGTTTGCACCCTTCAAAGCCAATATCACTCCTGAGAGGTTATTGCTAATTTTCTTAGTAATATATATATATATATATATTTAGTACACCTTATTTTATAGAAGGAGATAAGAAATATGATAATTTTGTAAATGATAACGTTAATGTGGCGCTAGACATAATTGAAATTGTTTCAGATTAAAATTGTTATAGAAAAACTAAATTTTCACTAGTACAATTGAAATGACGAATTCATATTTCTCTGAAAAACGTCACTATTTTGACTACATCAACACTCATGATGATAAATTTCATTTTGAAATTTTCATGATTGTTATTATCAACGTAGTTCTAACGACGTCAGTCATCTATATTGCTACGTTAATAAGTACAAACACATAAAGTAGTTTCATCAATACCTCGATGAAGTGTTAATTACTGTACTACTCAAATCTTTTTTAAAAATCTGGAAAAAAGACTACAAAGTTGATATTCTGCGAAAAATTTTATAATGAACTGAGAATAAGATTGATGTTGAAACATCGATTAAATAAATACTATAGTAAGAATTCATTAATAGTTATATTAGTTTTTCATTAATTGTCGTGACGTAAAATTGTCTTCCTGAAAAATTAGAGATGGAAAAAACTTGTTTGAGTATTGTCTACTGCATCGCATCATTTTTCGCTACTATTTATATATGACATCGATTTTCAATTATTGCATGTTGAAATATTCAAAATCCCGCCTGTTTTAAAAGATCATTCAAATAATTTATAGAGTAGTAAAAATAGTGTACATAGCTTCGTTTTATTGTGACAATATGGTTAAAGTCAGTTGAAATGGAGGCCCAAGTTGATCCCGTGTCATGTACAACTTTTTGAAGTGTAATGTTTCTTAATAAAATGATCAACTAAAAGTTTAAGCAATTTCTTAAAGTCTTAAAGTTGAATTTTTATTTCTTGGTTTATTGAATAAAATGTATATATTTTTCCAATCGCGCTATAAAGTACTTTTTAAAATTTAAAATAAAAGAAAATAATTTTTATTTTAACGTTTTAGGAAACTTAATGTAGTACAAGTTTCGTGACAATAGACACGTATTATATAATATGGTTTCTTTGCTATACATAAAAGCCATTTATTAGACATCAATAAATATAGCGATTTGTCGATATGTTATTACTACAGATTACCATTATTACATATTTCTCTTTTTTTGTTGGAATTGCATTTTTTTCCCAAAAATGATCACGCACGATAGGAAAATCCAATACAGCAGCCACAGTTGTAGTAAAACCGTACAAATGTGATTTATATTTGTTTCAGGGTAGCTGACATGTGTGCACCGTGAGATTTATATCTCCATGGATATTCTAATGAGAAAACTGAATTCTGTAAAATATCGCGGTGTAAAATAATTTATTATCCACAGTGCAAAAAAAAAACAAACATACACACACACAGAAGAAAATTCTTGATAAAATGTAAAACGCTGAAATATTTATGACTATTCTTATCGCTTTTCGCGCGCGTAAAAACAATGTAAAAAGTACATATATTATATATACACATGCAGTAAGCGAGCGAAGAGAAGCTATAGGAAACGGACGCACGCGTTCTGCGGTAAACGCAAAACCCTAGAAGAAAATTGATTGCAACTTCCGGGAAAGCGCTCCTATGTATGTCCATCCGCGTACTATAAAACAATAAAACACCAACTCTCCAACCGTATAACAAGCTCGCTATTATTTAAATATCAAACCGCTGCATCTACACTCACGTTTCTTTTTTGCACTCTCGCGTACGCAAACCAACCTATATTATAAGAACAAAAAACCATAAATACGAAAACCCATTCACACATACACGAGCGTCTGTCTATATGGACATGAAAAAGCGCGTCTCGAAATTTGCTCCTCAAAGACCCGGCGTCGCACTACCGCGTGATATCAAACGCCCGCATATATCCCAAAGAGAGAGAGAGAGTCTATACCTATCCCCGAAACCTCCACCTCCTCCTCCTCCTCTTGCTCCGGGCTGCCAAAGTCTCGCGCCTCGATGAAAGCTCGCCCGGCAGCTACTCTATACTACGTCGTCGTCATCGTTGCTGCTGCTGCTGCTGCTACCGCCGCGACGACGACGGTGCAGCCAATGAACCGGCTCTGAAATATTAAGCGCGAGGGCAAAGACCCGTGAGCGAAAGAGCCTCTCTCTCTCTCTCGTAGTAGCACATATATACACATACATGTATGTATATACATCACGTGTGTACGTATATATATATATATATATATATACAGGTAGGTGTCGCACGATGACGAAGGCTCTAGTGCAGCGTGTGTGCGTGACGTAACGTGAATGGAGGGGGTGACGGTGGGGGGCTGTGGTTCGATGAATGTGTATGGCATATATAGGGAGGAGTATATGTGTGTGGAGCAGTGTCGCGAGTAATGGGCCGTTCGATTATTTAAATTCTTGTTTGGTGCGCACACGCTCGCGGAAGCTTGTAGAGAGAGAGAGAGAGAAAGAGAGAAGCTTCGTGATGCGTATATATATAGAGGGATGAGAGGAAAAAAAGAGAGACGCTTACTGCCATATGTGTATATATAGCTATTGTGGTATGCTGATGATGATTATGTTTGCGCTGTAGGTGTATATATTGATCGCGTACCTACGCGTTGCTCAGCTTTTCTTTTTTATTTCGTCAAACTGCGACTGACACGTTACTTATGGATTGTAACGTTTTCCATTGTTGAAAGTACCACGGAAGTAAATTGTCTGGAAAGTTTTATAAGATGTTACGAGAAGTTTGTATATGTTACAAGAAACGATAATGTTAAAGTATAATGCGTGCTTATTTATAATAAAAGGAGATTACACAATAAGTCAAGTTGGGAAGTAAATTTATTTATTTTTTTACTTGAAATATAAATAAAACTTGAATAATAAAAATTCATGGAATTTATAAAGCGGATTTATGAGGTTACTAAATGGCAAAGTTTATAAAAACCCCGATTAAAAATCAACGTGTTTTCAAAATTGAGTTACACTACTTTTATTGTATTTAAATGTATTTTATTTCTGAATATAGTATTTTTATATATACTTCGAATAATGTATCTTTTATAGGCTTTCACTTTTCAAATTAAATCAGTTCGCTATCAAAAAAACAAATAATAACAAATTCTACCATACTATCTATCACTTCAATATCCTGGATTTGAGTTAATAATACAACCGCATATGCTTTCAATTGCATAAGTAAGCCACACTTCTGTCACCCTTCTCACTCACTGCACACATCTTTCCCCCTCCAACTTATCCCTATCGGCGATCGCCTTATTCTTGCGCTTTTTCGCTGACGACGAGGATCCCTCTCATTTCTCCCTCGCCTCAACTATATATATACATATAGCTTCGCCTTGGTTTTTTTTCTCCTCGCCGCTGTTGTCCCTCTCTTATCCCATGCATTATGCGACGGGCTCTCGTTGAATTTTAATTCGATCGAGTGTTTACGGTGTCATCACGACGACGTACCACCACTACCACCTATTCCTTTCTTTTTTTTCTTTTTACTTTCGTCCCAGTTTCGGAAGACGGCCAGCTATGTAAAAACTGGATTGTTCGTGCACGAAAATTCCTATACTCAACGAGCGTGCATGACAATCGTTCATACACGTGCTATTGATATTGCGATTTTTGGAAAGAAAGTGCTATTTGATGTTTTGGAATTCGCAACGTATATAGGTAACATGAGTAAAGGCAGACATGAAGTGTGTATTTTTTTTTGCACACACACGTGCGATGTATATGCGTACAATCGAGCGATTTAGTTATTTATAGGTGGGAAGTGAAGTATAATATTATATAGTCGACACGTACGGGTATATAGAATTCACGAAAATAACATAGCTCTGGAAAATGTAAAATAATACCCGAAGCTCGTTAAAAGCTTCGACTGAATGTTGATCTCTCGTTTTTTAATAAAAAACAAAAATATCGTAGTATTTAAAAGGAAAAGAGAGAGAGAGAGAGAGAGAAAGTTTGGATATATAAAATATCATAAAACAATTTGGAAATCGTACAATAAAAAACTTCTATACCTCATTTTTAGTTACCATATATATACTGTTTTTACACCAACGACGACGCAAGCGTAAAACGAGTATATATATATACTAGCGCGTAGGCACATTTATATCAGTAAATAAAGATAAAAATTTATCGCAAGCTCGTAAAGAGAAAAAAGTGTCATTGCATTATCATGTTAAAGGGATTCACTTGTAGATGAAGACTTAGAGATTGAAAGTACGTGTCTCGCGAGGCAATATAATCTTTTTTACCACCTACAGAGAAAGAAAAAGGCGGGGAAAGAGAGAGAGAGAGACATAGTTCGCCGGTGATACATTAAGTAATAGCTTCGTGATTATGATGACATTGAGTCACGCACGTCAATTACAAGCAAACGTTTTTCTAGATTGTATCCACTTAATAATATAATTGCCGAGGTTTTCCTATATATTTATAATTCCTTTATTACGTATATCATTCTAAATTGACTTTTCAGATTATATGTACAAATGTTTCGCGATATTTAATTATTTGAATTTTCATGATAATAATATAACACGCTACAAAGTAAGCCAATAAATATTATCACATCTATATATCGGTACAATATTAATGAAGATGAAAATTATAATATTACGCTACTATTATAATTTATATTTATATATAAACGATAATGTTTATGTATTTAACGAAACAAGGATTAAGAGCTAACCAATCATCCCCAATCCATAAATCGAATCATCGTACAGTAAGATAATCGGATTTCACCGCCTCGTTCCCCTTCAGCTTTCCTCGCTCAAAGAGAGAGAGAGAGAGAATAGAAACGACTACCACTCTCGCATTCTCCTAAATACGAGCGCGCCCGCGTCTTCACAAAGAGCAAGAGCCCGTAATAAGCTGGAGCAGTAGCGGTGGTCCCGGGATTTAAAAGAAAATTCTCTCTCTCTCTCTCTCTATACCTCCCCTTCCTTCTGTCGACAGCGCGCAGCTTATAACAAAGTAACTCGGAATATCTCGCGCGCGAAATTTTCCAGCGCGTTCCTCTTCTCTCTCCTTCGACAATGGAGAAGAAGGAGAATCGTCTGTCGGATCTATCTCGGTTCTTTATACTGTGCGCACGCGGTGGGAGAGAGGAGATTTCGGTTCTCTCTCTCAACCGTCCATATTTTATCGATTTCGCGCTGAGCGCTTTTTTTTCGTTCCTCTTCTTTGTACTATATATGACGCGATGAGAGAAAGAATTTCAATATACGAGGAGTTTAGGGAAAACGCGTTTCCCGAATTGTTTGGCGAAAAGCGTTTATTATTCAGTTTTACTTTTTGCGTAATAGAATTTTGACGGGTATGTGCGTTTTTTTTTTCATTAAATTTCAATTCCCAAGGTTCATAGACAAATTAAATAACGCACGTCTTCTATTTCATCGTGTTTCTTAATGCACGTTCTGTGAGATCTTTAAAAAATTAATTATTTTTTATGTTAAAGACCCTTTCAAAGCTTTAGGATCTTCGCTCGAGCTTTTCATTTCACCTTAAAAAATAAATGTATATATATACACACACTCACAGTTTGATATTAAAAATATTTCGTATTTCTTAATGTAACATAGACCTTTGCAAGTATTTTCTAATTTATGTCTAAACAGTTATTCTACCCTTTTATACGTACGAACACATGATATATACATTCTCCATATTTTTTATAATATCCTTAATCAACATTAGATTCGGTCCTATATCAGTTACCCTTCAAACCCTCCGTTTCTTAAAGTTCACCTGCCACACACGCACGCAGCTTTACTCTAACCAAGATACAACTTTGCATATTTCGCCATATATACAGCCACGTACACTCAACGGGGTTTATATACGCAGGGCCTATAACGGAGACGGTATAAAATCCCCAGTCGTTCGCGCCGAAAATTTTTCTCCACCGCGGTTTTCGGTGCTTTTCATACATCTTGCAAACGCTAAGGGAGGGTGCGAGAGAAAGGCGAATGGCTTTTTTTTTCTCTCGATTTCTCGCCCGGGCGCGTCCTGGTCGATCGCGCCGTGGCTTCTTCTTCTTCTTCTTTCTGGCCGTTGAATTTTTCAACAGCGTCTCACGCGACTCGATCTATCTATCCTATATACGCCTCTCGTCGTCTACTGCGTCTGCGTCTACTTAATACGTAATTATTGCGGCGTTGAACTCGGGGACACGAGGTATCGTATATATATAACGATGATATTGCAACATTTCACGTATATAAGAATAAGATTTTTAGTCTTTCAAGTTAAAAGACTATATTTTTTTAATTAATTTTTTTGATGATAAAAAATGGAATATTTTAGCTTGATCAAATATTATTACCATTCTAATTTCACATTCGTAATAGAAGTTCTACAAGAAGAGCTTGAAGCGGTAGCGTATAAGAAAAATTCTTTAAGCGAAAGATTACTTATCTTCTTTCGTTCAGTTTCTTATATATATATAGACACTTTTCCTTTGACCAGTTGACCGTGGACTCGAGAAAAAAAAGAATATCTCTCAAAAACGCTTCGATCGGCACTAAACACCGTCGCGTGAAAAAAAACGGCTTTTTGTTGAGAATCTTGGCCCACCGCCATTTCTATTACCATACTAAACCATAATCTCTGCCTCCACGCTCAGTCGTGTTTTATTCCTCTTTTACTGCCAGCCAACCTCCCGCTGTCTTTCTCTCTCTTTATTTTCCCCATACCTCGCGCGCGCGCGTCTCCACATACACTCGATCCTTCCCTCATCTTATCTCGACGCGTACATCTTTCTGTCTCTCTCTCTCTTTCTCTCGACTCTTACTCCTCCTCCAGCCGCCACCGACGCCTCTCCATTTCTTCCTCACTTCTCTGTCTCGTGCCCGCTTTCCTTCCTCCACTCGCTTGCCCGCTCTCTCTCTCTCTCTCTTTTCTCCGCGTCTTCAAGAGGCAGAGTCTCGGGGAAATAAGTCGAGGAGGCGAGCGAGCGCTCGAGTGATTTTCTACGAGAGGAGGTAGAGAAGGAGAAGGAGGAGGAGGAGGGCGGCTGAGGGGCGGAATTTCGCCGCGTAAACTTCGGTTGGTGTACACTTTCGAGAGCGCGATTGCCAACGAGAGACCCTTCGTCGCGGCGTTGGCTTTCTCTTTTTTTTTTTTTTTTATTTGGCGATGGACGCTGGATGCTCGTGGAGGGTAGCCTGGTAGGTGTACCACTTAATTTCGAGGATTGTGGCTGAACTGTGAAAGAGAGAGAGAGAGAGAGAGAGAGAGAGAGAGAGAGAGAGAAATTCTGCTGGTTTGGGACGTTAACTACTTGACCTTCGAATGGGAAACTGGCATCGAATTTTATTGCTGAATATTTCGAAAAATTGATGTGAATCTTAATTCTACTTTTGTTATTAGGCAAGTTTACACTCACTGTTGTGTTATGAAACTATTAAACTACTTTTTGATATATTATTTTTACTTATTAAAACCTTGTTCTAATCTATTAACTCTTTTCAAAAATTATATTGCAACTATATGATCAACATTTTTTATTATAAAATTAGTACCTATTTTACACAAATTTTTTCAATATTACATGTTAAAATGTTTCAATTGTCTTAGTTAAAACTGGTCAGTTTTCATGACACTTTGAAAGAGTAGGTATAACAATACCATCGTGAAATTGACATTAACGGAGTTCTATAGAAATCAAGAGATAAAAGCACTCGCCATATCATTCTGTTCACCATCTGAATAAAAAAAAATACAATAAAATTCTTTAATAAAAATTTTCAATAAGAGCATCAATGCAGAAAAAACAGCGAAACTATACATATTTACGCTGATGGATTTTTATTGCATATATACGCGACGGACAGCTAGAAAGAAAAATATATAAAAGAATTCTTTCTAGTATATTGAATTCTTTTTTAAAAAGTACAGGCTAAAGCTATGCTATTTCATATTGATCCCCACAGATGTTTTTTTTCTTCAAAAACTTTTCATAAACAGCAAAATAAAATCTCTAAATTTAATCTATATACGATACAACAGCTGTCAAAAAGAAAATCAATAAACGCACATTACTCGATAAGGATACTTCAACAATGTGCTGTCGACAAATGCGATTTAATCAACCACCGCGTCGATGCAAAATTTCGCAAACTTGCCTAACGCTATACTCGCTGCAATAACAATTACCAAGCAGTGACGGCGAGCACGCGCGTCTTCGCGTAAGTCGAGCGCGGCCCGGTAAATTACGTATAGTGGCGGCCACGCGAGCCGGGAAATTAAGCATCGGCGTGCGAGCTCGATATTAGAGCTGCGTCGACCGAAAACCCGTTCGCATATGAATCTCGCATTATAGTGTGCTTATTAAAGATTCTTTTTGAGAATGTCGCAGTGCTTTTACGATATAGGAATAACGTATAAGTATTTTATACTAATAAGATTTTTTTATTCGTTTCTGTTTTCTCATCCCTATAGAATGTGTGTTAATAAAAATTGGCAGCGTAAACAATTGTTAAAGTTAAGAAAGTGAAAGCTAAAATACATTAAAGGCCAGTATCCCTAAGTTCGAATTAAATTTTTTTAGAGAAATTTTATTTAAAAGTGTACTGGTATTTAACGTTAATGAAACAAGTATTATAAATTACATATTCGCGAAATGAGATTCACGACAACAGACACTTTCAACCATGTTACAATCGAGGAGAATTGCAGTAAATGAAAGTTTGGTCCAATAATTTATGCAAATTTAATGTAACACTCGTGTTTGAATTTATGCTCATTTGTGCACTAAATTATAGCTTACGGTCAACTACAACGATAAACTAATAACCGTTCTATTATCATATCAATTTGATTGCTGTTTTGAACATAGCGTTCTCAGTTTATGACCTGCATCATATAAACATAGGTGTCAATAGTTTGACATTTAAATGATAATAGTTCGAATTAAAGTTGCTAGAAACTCATAATTAATTAAACCTGTTATAACTTACATATAAGAAAAGGTATGTATAGATACGCAATAGATACAATATATTATAGTTAATTTAAAGAAAAAAACGTTTTAAACATTATATTTAGATACTTTTTAAAATGTTTTTTTAAATATTAAACATCAATGTGTACGTAACAATAAGGATAATATAAAAAGCATAATAATAAAATCAAAATAATAATTTGAATAATTGATGTAATAATGGTAGTTGAATAATTAAAAATTGTTGAAATCAATATATCGTGAAATATTAATTGTAAGTATTTCTCCCGCTTATACATATCGCTATGACGTTTTATGTGTTTTACGTCCTTATAATATACGTCACTAACTAATTAAAATTAATAGCTAATTTTATATTATTCGTAAAAACAATAAAAATAAGCTTGTTCTCTGTTGAATTTCATTCGAATGCTAGAATTACTATGTCTTCGATTATCTATGTAACCAATTTGAATTGCAAATTTTGTGAATACCATTTATAAGAGATACATAGATGTCATGAATGAATCAATAACACGAAGAATTTCTACATTGGAATTTCAGTCAAAATATTGCGCTTCAATCTGCAAAATAATTTACGATTTCATAGTAATTTACATGCGTACGATGTTGACATTTGCATTTTCAAAACTTCTTGTTTTATTGAAAAACTTTTCCTGGAGGTTTTTTACGCGAAAACTCTATGTTTCACAAACGCATAGTTTGTCGAAAAAATTGAGTGAAAATAAATTCGGAGAAGCGAAACTTTTTTAGCTGATTATTTTCTGCAGAAATATAAAGTCGATATATTGTATTTTTCAGTAGTATTGTTTTTACACTATTTCTTGTATTTTCTGAACTAATTTCACCATACAATAAAAAAACATGTCGAGTTTCACAAAACAAGTAATTTTTCTTTCGCCACAAAATGTTGATAGTTCTTTATTTCTTCAGAGGTGAGTTGATGTCCCGAAAGTAGCCCTTTGGCGACTTCGAACAGCGCCACTGAGACTGCTCCTAAAATAAATGCAGTATTGTTTAACTTGCTGTTAGGACTTGTAACTTACGCCGTGCTAAATAAACTTGGTGCCACTATGTTCCAGTATATTAAATGACTTTTTGTGTACCCCAAATAAATAAATTTTCGAATGAAAGAAAGGATAATATCCCAAAGAATAAGTCTGTATTATTATTATTTAAATATAAAAATAAAACTATTTTCAAAATTAATTATAAGAAGAAACTGTAAACGAATTTTGCAAAAAAAAAATGATACTATTTTAATGTTAAAGCTTGAGAAACAGTATACGGCTGACCAAAGCTACACAGTTTCTACTTCAGTATACTTAGCAAAGTTATTTTCAAGCTACGAGACGTAAAAAGTTGTAAACCGTAGCATTTGTATTGTTGTTTTTCCTCATCTATATACCACTTGGAAATTCAGTCAAGACAATATTACGAAGGTAGTGGCGCGCCAAAAAGGCTCTATCGCGAAGTACAATCGAATAAATCGATAACCAAGAAGACTGACAAGTTAATCGAGAAAGCCAAAGTCAAACAAACCGAGCGAATAGACAGACCCTCTCTCTCTCTCTCTCTCTCTGTGTACCGCGCATTGTTGATTTATTAATTTTCAACGCCAGTCCGGAATAAACCAACTCTCTCTATATATACTATACCACTATTCACAGACGCGGATGTATATATATACACTGTAGTACACTGCCACTGAAGCGATTAGCACTTGGAGCACGCGGCTTTATGCACGTCGTGTATATCCATAGATACGCATCGAGCGCACTCGCAAAAAAGTGCGCAGCCTTCGAGCGGTGACGGCGGCGGCGAAGAAGAGGAGTAAGGAGAGAAAAGAAAAGAAGAAAGAAAGGGGGCCATGCGAGCAAGTGAGCGTAGTGAAAAAAGTGGGTCGACGAGCGTCTCCTCTGTTCGATGCATTTCTCCATTATTTCTGTATCGCGCGGCGATACGGTGGAGCCGAAAAACAATGGCCTTCATGGATGACAAAAAGAAAGAGAATAAAAAAAAGATGAAGCAGCGCGACGACGCAAAAGTCGTTTAGTAATAATTAGTACGCGCGCCCGGACTGTATATATACTTATAAGACTATATTGCCGCTGCTACGTCTTTATTCTTTTGAGTACGTATGCATATATGCGAGTTGAGGTAGACAAAAGAAGAGCTGGGCTGTTTTTTTTTTGGTCGATTGTAATGTTGTGCCGTTTTTCTTTTCTGGTAGTAGTTTTTTTTTCCTCGCGGACGATTAGAGGGAATGCGCAGAGTATATATTTACGTACATGGATGACAGTGGAATTTTCTGCTGTTCTTTTTTTCTCTCGCTTTTTATATACAGACCGAACGCTTGTCGATGACAAACGACTTGTGCTATTCAGGGCTAAAGGGGTGGAGAAAAAAGAGAGAGAGGGAGGGGGAGTCTGTGATTGAAAAAGTATCGTTTTCCTTAGTGTATATATAGCGCGTAAAAGTTAAAAGAGAAAGAGAAATTGTTTTTACCCCAGGCTGCAGTAACTCGCTCATGCTGTTGATCCGGCTATTCATAATCTCGACTTCCAATTGTTCCTTGCGTAGCTGCGGATTTGAGCGAGAAACGAAATTAGGTTACTAAGATGATAACTTTTAATCCAACCACTAGATTTATGTAAATTGGATGCTCGATTCAATTTGCCATGCGCGCGTGCGCGACGAATAAAGTTATATTACGTTTGTGGAAGTGACGTTTTTTTTTTGTTTTATTTATATAAATATGTATATACGATCGCGCGAAATGGCAATTAATCGCAAACTTTACGATTGATCATTCCACATTTTATAACATAATAATTGATGCATGGTATTGTGTGTGTCGATACTTTTGTAATTAGTAAACGTTGCTTTCAAAGTTAGAGACGCGACGATACGGAAACGCGCGTAAAACTCGATCGCGCGCGTATATTTTGCTGGAATTCGTCGACATTGTGTAACGGAGCATCGACGAAAGTGACATTAATATCGCAAAATGTCATTGAAATGGACGAACGATATTTATGCTTCGAATTAGTGACAGTTATTGAGTATGAAAGTTCGATTGCAGAACTTGGCTACTGTACAATTTATTATTCTGACACTGTGTCATTTACAAAGTTCAGTCAAATCGGCTCGATATCGCGAGCGAAGACACAGACACTTAAAAATTAAAAAAAGAAAAGAAGAGGTGTCTCGCGAGCCAATGAACGTACACTCATCGAATTATTCATCTGTTCAGCGAATCAAAGAAATGTCAAAAGTTGTTTGAAAACAAAGAGTAGAATAAGCGTTACTAATTAAACAAAAAAAAACAGTCTACAGCCTAATTAACCCGAAAAAGAAGTGCAAGTGTATGCGTATACGTGTGAGAAAGAGTAAAGGTATATATAGCAATTGTATTGAAGTTTTACTTACGACTTTCTTTGTCTTGTCGAGGAAGACGCCGGCCTGCTGCAGCTGTAACATTAACAATGGAAGCTTATTACAAACATTTCGTACGGACGTATTGGCTGTAAAGAAGATGGCAGACTGTGACTGAACACGAGAGGGAGAGAAGGGAAAAGTGAGAACGTATTTAAGGCGTGAAATAATGTTATTGTTTCCGCTAAATTTAACATGAACGTTGCAATATCTACTGTACGAGGAAATTTCTTCTCAGAGAAAATTTAAATAGCAAACTTTAACGGTCGTGACTCGTAATTAAGCGATGCATCCTTTTACTTCAGTTTCCGCTTTTATGACTTTTGAAAAGGTGCAATGGATTATACTGAAGTCGAAGTAACTTAATAAGCATCTGGTAATGTGGCAATTACCGGCTGGTATTTTAGTTAATTTTATAAGGAAGGATTAATTTTGCATAAATTGGAAAAGATAGAGATTGAGAGAGAGAGAAAGAGAGAGAGAGAGAGAGAGAGAGAGAGAGAGGGAGAGAGAGAGAGAGAGAAATGGAAATTTGATATTAATTGGAGAACGTATCTTTTGTTACATATATATAAAAGGGTAATTTATATTACAAGGTCGATTTAAAATTTTTCGATAATCACAAAGTATTTCAACATTATTTTCTATCTAAAAAATTATAAGAGGATTTTGTATCCCATACAAAAACGACTGCTTCATTATGCATCGTAATCCTTTTACATTGATTAAAATTTAATGAACGCGTAAATATTTCGCGAGCAACCTAAAACTTTTGCAATTAGGGCGAAATAACGGTTAAAAACATTGAAAATTCTTTTACCCATCAACATTTGATTGCACGATATTCTCTATACTTTGAATTTAAAAATTTACACTCAAAACTATGTTTTGCATTATTTAAAAGTAAATAGAATATTTTGTCAAACAAATGAGCAAAAAAAAATAGAGAATTTTAATTCAAAATTACATATATACTTGTACAAAGCTTCTCTGAAAGAGTAAATAATTGAAAGTGCGGTACTCCAACAGAAGGCAGAACGTTAATTCAATCGCACAATTAAGACGAAAAATATCGTATTCCCCAAAGCGCACCTTTTGAATGCCACTCCAAACACACAAAATTATCAATGCGCTTGTTGCGCGACGCCGTGTCTCTACCTTTCCCGCGCAATGCCAGCATCTAAAATTACCGTCCCTTGACGAATTTACATTAAAAACAACGGATCCATTTATACGAGCTTTCGCAGTGCACTCGGCAACACAATATCCCTGTACGCCCCTCGCTTTATACAACACGCATATATATATATATATATATATATATATATATAAGCGTAACGTTTTTTCTCGTTCTTCCTTCTTCTCCTATATATATATATATATACACACACACATTATATACGCTGCCTCATAGCTCTGTAGCATGTATATATACAGATCTTCAGCACCGTCGTCTTTGTGCATCATGTCACATGGAAATGACGACTGACGAAGGTGTAAAAAGGACAAAGTATAAGACGCTGAAGACGAAGAAAGTGGTACTTACGTGCTTGTTTATGCAATTGAAAGCAGGTCTCACTTCCAGGACGCTCTCCTTACGCGGCAACATCTGCAAAACGGAAAACGGCCAAACAGAAACGTAAACTCGCTCTCGGACGATTAATTTTCCGTGAGAGAAAGAGAGAGAGAGAGAGAGAGAGAGAGAGAAACCCGAGAGATGTAAGAGTATAAAAGAGGGAGAGAGATGAAGAACGTCGATTCGTATTATATTATGCTCCTCGTGCGCACGTTTTGTCTTGTGATTCCTCTGGTGCGAGGACGAAAGAATGAAGGAAAACGGTCTTTTGTCGTGTGTACGTGAGAAAGAGAAAGAGAGTGGGAGAGAGAGAGAAACGATGACAAATGTTCATACCTTCTCCGCGTCCTCGCGCAGTTCTGCGAATTTCTTCGTGTTGCCGAGGAAGATGACCCAGCTCTGGAAGAACAGTGTTAGATGAGAAAATGCTATTGTGTCGGTGGTGTTTGCTTCGAGTTATGCTTTTATGTTGAGACTTTGTGGTACTTTGAAATAACCAAAAATATTAATAAGTATATATATATCGAAGTTGAAATGAATCGTGAATGTTTTTACGAGTGGTAATTAATTATTAATTAAAAAGAATGCAATATTAAATCTTTTTGCTATATTCTACGAAATTCAGTATTAAAGCAGAATTCGTGTATTATTTTTTTGTTGTTTTTGTTGGACCTAAGCAATAAAACTTTAAAACGATTTATTGAATTTTGACGAGGTAAAATAACGATATTCCAATTCTTCTTTAAATATGTATGTTCATTTATGTAGATTTTACATTCGATGACCAGTATCGGAAATAACGTCTCGTCAGGAAATTCCAGTTAATGAGAGGATAAAATATTTAAAGGCAATGTCTAGACTTATCTTGTAATTATTGATTATTCACTCAATCATTGTACTGAAATAAATACGACACTCTTATGGATGAAGAACATTTTTTAAATTGATTTAAAGATATCGAATTGATTAATATTAACGTATTTCTGTATTTGTATGCGTAAATACTACAGTTGTTTTATATAAGTAATACAATTAGTAAAATTAAAGTAAATTTTAAGATTCAAATAAATTTTTTAGGTATTATAAATTTTGACATGTTGGATAAAACTTTGCAAATTAGAGTAAAATTTGAAAATTTGATAAAAGTCAGATTCGTTATTTAAAGAGCGCTAGAAGTTCTGAAAAAGTACTTGTCTTTATTTTCTGAAAAAATGCAACTCTCTAGGACAAAGCAGAATATTTTGAAAATTTCAAAATGTAAAATAACCCCAAAAAAAACAAGACGCTAACGAGGCGAATTTCGCAATGTAAAGAGTACACCAAAAGAAAACAAAATTTTCAAGCATATTTTTACATAAACTATAATTTGCATATCCCGTGACGCATGTTATTGCAACCCTTTATAATTCAATCATTTTCCATTCACTATTACGTCAGTAACTTTCACCTCCGTTCCACTTATATCTTCTACATCTCAATCCACCCTTGTCCTACATATTACCCAACACATTCGTAATCGAAACCGAAACAAAAGCCATCGACTTTTTGAATCCCTGACAAACCAATCCACCAGCAGCGTCGCAGATCAAAAACCGCACACGTTGCAATCCCGCAACTTAATCTTCAAAATTCGCCAATAAACTAGCACTTTCCCGTTCTACTCTCAACTCTAGTACCTCCCACACCTCATAGAGCCCAAAAAACCCGTACACAGAACTGCCTACAAGCATCCAAAATCCTCATTTCGTCTCAACTCCTTCTCTTCCCTTTGCACATACCTATATATACACACGTGCAGCAGTAGTAACGCCCGCAGCGCGCTAATCCACGCTGACACAGATATCCTTCTCTCTCTCTCTCTCTGTTTTTTCCTCTCCGTATACACACCGGCATCCCGCACACCGCGCGTAATCGTAAAAAGCAACGCGCGCGTGTCGGTGTAATACAGCCGATAACCGGCGGCGGCGTACCGCGATAAGAGCCTGCCCCTGCTACCGTGTGGCGAAGTCGCGTAAAACGAGTATGCGTGTGTGTGTGTGTGAGAGGAAGAGGGATTATCGTGCATTTTGGGGCAATACACAGCTGCTACTAGTGCTGTTATACGCTCGCCTGTTGACATACATATATACGTTCGCGTACACGAAGAGAGAGAGAGAGAGAGAGAGGGAGAGGTTGAGCATAAAAGGCGATATTAAAGTCTCGAGGCTCTTACTCTGCGGACACCTCACCTCACCCCGCGCGTCGTTCGAGTATTTTTTCGCGTGCGCAGCAGCTGCTTTCTTCCTTTGTCGGCTCGCAAGGCTCTTCTTCTATAGCACATCAAGCGTGTGTGTATGTATATATGCAGGGCTCTGTGTGTTGCCGTCTATCTAATATCGCCCCACGCGAATGCGAATCCGCGTGAGAGCTCTAGTCCGACTTATTAAGGCGTGGAAAAGGAAAGAGAGAGAGAGAGAAATAGAGAGGAAAAAAAAGGAAACGAGGCACTGGGTCATGGCCCTGAAATGAGTAGCGTTATGCTGTAAGAGAATAATGGGTGAGAAGTTAGGAGTGGGCGAAAAAATTTGGTTCGACGCTGCGCTGAGATAAATTTAATTTGGTTGTCTAATGTGCGCGAAGGGTATGTATAGATACGCGCGTCAGTAGCACCGAGTTATCGATTTTATACGACGACGTCGTTGAATGTGTGACAATTAGTAGAACTAAGTGGTTACTGGTTTGTCGTTACTAATTTGATTTTTGATGCATTTACAAGAGTCGAATAAGCGCGACTTGTGTTGGGAGTAATTTACGACGGTAAATAATTGCTCCCTATAGTCTATTTAAAAAAGACGACTTGTAAGGATCTTTAGTTGATCGAAAAACGAGTCTTCGATTAATTATGCAGTACGTGATCAGTTTTAGTTGTGTCTCTCAAATGTGTTATAAATTTTTTAAACGCGCTTGTTTGAGAATGTTAAGGTAGATTTAAAAGTTTGCTTATAGATGCAGCCTATTTATATGAATATTTTCTGTGACGGGATACTTCTAGAGTATTTTATATGCATATAAGCATGTCTTTGTATGTCTGACCGTATCAAGATATTCTCTACTTGAATTTGCCCACCTTTCGGTTTCGATTAAACATTCTTTGTTTCTATTTTCTATCAATGTAAAAGCGAATCTCAATAGCAAATACATTTACGTATCGAATATCAGTTAATATTATATAATATGGATATATTGACGTCACAAAAATGAATTTTCTCTTTCGTCCTTATCGTGAATCAGTGAATGAACAGTTCTACTGATTTCTATTTACTCTAACGAAACCAATTTCACCTCTAATTTGTTCCTGGAAATATAATTGTTTTTTCGAAAAAGCTAATCATTGTTTACAATTAAAAACGATAACGAGAAAAGTGTGCCTGTAACGAATGAAAATAAAACTTTTATTTTGTTCACTAACAAATTTTATAACTCTAATATCAGATCAACTCTTGGTCCAAAAGCCTCTCGATTTTATACTGTTCGATATAAAATAATTAATACGTTTGATGTAAACAAAATTTTTAATTAAGAATTAAATGTAAAATCAAAGTGATTCGGGTAAAATTAGGTATACACACATGTGAGTGTGTAGGATAATAAACAAGAAAGGTATCATAAAATTTTAATGAAAAACTGTATAACTAAATTCAAGGAAAACAAAAAATATTAAGTCAACAAATAACTTTGAAAAAGAAGGATCATTAGGTCTTGTTTGTACATGATGATCATATTTCAACGTATTAGTAGCAAAATATTTTCTTAGTCTTACCGAAACCACTTTTATAGTTAAAAATACTAATTTTTTTGGTATATTAGGTACAAAATTTCAATAATATAGTTTTCAAGTATAATCGATTATTCTTAGCAGTACAATCTTACTCTTAGCTCAATTCTCGAATGAATAATTCTAACACCACTACCTACATAATTTCTCTGAATCGTCTGGACATCAAAACACTCACTACTATATAATTACTTTAAGGTGGCTCCGTCGAATTAGCGAAGTCGATAAATAAGAAAAAAGAAAAGTACCTACTGAAACTACGAATTTTAAAATTTCTTTGGTATTTTTCTGAAGTAGGATCGTCAGGTGAACTACCGTCAAAAAATTTGTGAAAATTCAATTTTTAACATAGGCCCTTATGGAGAGAAAAGTATTTTTCCAAGTTATTTCATGAAAATCGATATATTTTTTCATAAAACCACCAGAGAGTATAGCATTTGAGCTACAAAATCTTTTCCTGTGAAGAAAATATTAAGTTACCAGCAAAATCTAAATTTAATTTCATAAAAACTGAAAATCGTGCTTTTTACACGCATATATATCGCATGTATCGTGGTTATTTTTATGTATCATAACATATAATAGGTCCATATATATAGTAGATGATATGGTACTACTATAAATAAAAATTTACTGGTCATTTGATAAAAAAAAATATTGGTGCCCCCCGGGGCCCCTCATAGATACGGCCCAGCACGACGGAGCCACGTTAATTCAAAAGACTTGCTTCAACCTCAAATAACCACAACACAACCGCCCTACAAAAAACCTCTTCCAAAATTTCACGCACCGTTCCAATCCACCTCGAATTCACCCACGCGCATCAATCAATAATATACATCTCTGTAATGCAGACCAAAGTCCTCGACGTCATATAGTCAAGATGTACGCGTACGTGCGTACGGTACCCTCCCATCATCATCATCATCATCGTCATCATCAACACGCGTATATGCGACGTGCGATGTTTGCCATTCGCGGTCGTCGGCATTTCGCGCGCTTGCGTCGCCGGCATTAAGATGCGCGGAATACCAGATGACGATAACGTCAATACAGGACGAAGGGGACAGGAGATGCCGACGTGTATAATGTCACTGCTCCACCGCGCTCACGTCAACAATCGCGCGCGTTATGTCAATACACGCGACGACGCGTCAGGAGGTAGAGGTGGAGGAGGAGGATAGTATATATATATGAATATATATGTATATGTATATATATATACTACAGCTGTCCAAAGATTTACTCTCCGCGCGTTCGATTCCCACGGTGAGTGCATGCTATATATATAAAGGAGGAGGAGGGAAACCTCGTGTCGCTGTTTTCGACCGCGAGAACGAGGGGAGACGAGAACTGATGGGGATGTATAGTGGATGGATGGATAGGCGGAGCTGTGATTGAAATCGCTTCTTCTTGTATTTTTTTTTTTCATTGAGATGCGGGTGGTAATTTTCATGATGACGAGCATAACTTGATGGCTAACGACTTTTCTAGAGGGGTAGGTGGTGGAATGATATCTTGTTAACTTTTAATTTTGTGTGATATGTGTATATGGGTGATGGTGAAAGTCATTTTATAATTATAGGTGTGGAGTGAGATGAGGTAAGGTAAACGTAAACGTAATAGACATAGTGCTTTTTCATTTATGTACAATGCTTTGGAAATAACAGTACTGGTGTTTCGTGTTGTGATTCGGATTCTCCCTGTAGCTCACTAAATAGTAAAAAATTCACTATTTGATTTGGAATACCTATAATATTTTAGCTGAGCATTTCAATAAAAGAATTGATGAGAATATAATAACAAGAAACAAATTGGATATTTTACTTGCAAAAGATAAATTTGATCAGATTTGTTATTATTCCAAATGAAACGAATCATTTACTACACTTGAAATACTATATGATGTTCTATTTGAATAATATTAAAAAAGCACAAGAAAATTAGTAAGATATTTTCTTTCCTTTCGAATCAGGTCATGGGTGAAAAAATTAATATTGAAAATTGATGAAGAACGAATGGAATGAAAATAGAATGAAAATCAAAATAAGAATGTACTTTATTATGTTTGAATATATTATGATTTTTAATTAAAAATATTTGAAGTTTAATATTAGTACAGTATAAATAACTATAACAAATAACTATTATATCATTGTATTCTCTTTTGTTTTTGTCAAAAAATGAGCGCTGGAAGATAAAGTACAAAATCTGTACTGTTAGAATTTTAAAGAATTAATAGCCAAGGTAAAGTAGAACAATAAATTTTAAATAATATAATGTATTCGTATCATTAATATAATTGTATGTATTCATTCTTATTGTTATAAGCATAACACTTTTATAATACATAATCAGATCATAGCAATAATTGAAAATGAACGTATATGCAGAGCAATCATGAAGAAAAATTATTATTAAGATAATAAAAATTACAAAATGAGAGTGTGTTCCACGCTTATTATTAAAAAATAATAATTTTTTTTACATCGTCTTTCTGAGTATGCAGGCATGTTATAAAGTTTTATATTTTATTTTAAAAACAAGATCCCAATAACTGAAGCTCTAACTATAGGAATAAAAGTAAAAGGCTGTTTATTTTGTAGACTTCTACACACTTTCTCGAAACAACATTGTGTAAAAAATTATCTTATTAGATCAAATTACAAACTTTAAAATGAGAAAAGTTTCAAATTTATTTATTTTATGAAATTTCTATCAATAATAGTTTGCATGAATTTGAATGAAACCAATAAAAGATTTCATTCGAAATCATTATAGTATCATACTGCATTATACGAAATGTACGTTCATTTGTAATAATTATTTTTTTTTAATATGAAAATAGTGGCGTATATATCTTTACTCGTGATATTCCAAGTTTTCTGAATTCTCATTTCTTTTTAAACTTTTCAAAAGTATGTTTGAATGAGTTAAAAAGCTTCTGAAAAACTTTTCAGAAAAGTAAGGCGCTTACTTTAAAATTTATTTTTCAAAAAAATATCTTACAATCACCTAGAGACTTCAAGTACAGGGTACAAAACAAAATTTTAAAGCTTTCCACATTATATGTAGCTAGGATATAAACTCTATCGATTGGCCGTTTCATGAAAGTTTTGCTTACCCCCATACCCATTTCGAAGTCTATTACCAAACGAGTATTTTTTCTGCACACACATACACACATACACAATTTTTCTTTAAAAAAAACATAGCACACACTATTTAATTGAGCAAAATCTTCGAATATTATTAGACATCAGTACTTCATATGCAGAACCTCAACCAACAACCTTTACATCATCAACCATTTAAATAAAATCATTAAAAACAAAATTAATATCCCTGGCCAGTCTTCGACTAGTGTATTTCCATCAGATCCCTCTCACATCAGCGAAACAATATTATTTCCAACAACATTAGTCCGGTTACACCTTATTACGCAACGCAAACATACACACACACACACATCTACACACGTGCATTCAACACAAGCCCCTGGTTTCCAGCCCAAGGACTCGGGTAGCTTTCGTATGTATATACACATATATATATATGTATATATATATATATATACACGTCCCCCACACCCACGAAAACCACACGAGGCCCCAGCACGGCTGACAAAAGAGCCGCTTACTGCACGCGCGCGCACGTGAAATTCGCATTGTCCTCCCACGCGCTTTGACAACGTTCAGGCGCATGCATGTATATATACACACACATACATACACAGTTGCAAAATGAGCGAACAAAGATGAAAGGAAATCGAGAGAGAGAGAGAGAGAGAGAGACGGACAGGCGCGAAACCGCGCATCCGCTGCCGACAACGACGACTACGACAACGACGACGACGATGATGATGATACCTACACGTTGTCCTACGCGAGCCTCTTTCAAACATATCCATAGAGAACTAGAGTGGGAAGAGACACAGAAGCACAGAGGTAGAGGATGTGACCTAGTTCTTGGTCCCGGGGCGCGTACTCGAAAACCCTCTCGCTCTCTGCGTCTTTAATGGATTTTCACAAAGCTCGCTCGCGCGCGCGCGCGAAAGAGAGAGAGAGCGGCCGTACCGAGTACGCCTCGGATTAATTAGAGCGAGGTTCGAGTCGGCCCTTCGTCTCCCCCGCGTGCGTGCAACACCGTCGGTGTACGGGCCTCGAGGACTCGCGAAGGAATATAACGTATGATGTGCATATGTTTCTCTCTTTTTCTCTGTGCGTAGATGTGATTTTTTTTTGGTTCGGTACTATGGCACACTTGTAGCCGTGGTCGTAGTTTCTTGCGTACGTCGTATTGGGATCTTCCGCGAGAAAATTAAGTAGAGATGTTTATATGACAGTGTTAATTCCTATTTATTTTTTCAAGTCTATATGTGTTTGTGTATGTCTTGTTGGTGGTGAAGGTATGTGATTTGGTTGATAATTTAATGCGTTATGGTAATTATAATATTGTTATGTTTTGAGTACTGTTGGTCCTGCGGAGTGACGTCGCGATTAGGTATGCTTTCGGTTATATGTATACATAAATATTTGTTTGTCGAAAGCGTGGGTGTATTAAAGACGCGTTGAATAGTAGGATGTATGAAAGGCGGTGACGTTGAAATACTTTTTTATATGTGGAGCTTTTTTTTGTCTGTATGAGAGCATAGTTTTTTGTCAAGTCTACGGAAAAGGATACGAAATGATCAGAGATCAGTTGTATCATTAAATATATTTTATATGTTTAAATTTTACATAAATTTTTTTAACTTATAGGAATCAGATCTAGTGATATGTTTTGTTAAAAGTTTATTGTTGTTGTTATTGTTTTTGACATGAGTTATTGGAACATTGAAATCTTGAATTTATTTTATGTAATCTTGAAAGTAACAATAAAAACACTAGTTTTTGTAATATTTTTTAAGAGTTTTATACTGATTACGCGAACTTTAGTCCGCCATGACAAAACAAGCTAAAAATATGCAAGGCTGGTTCGGCCTTCAGGTGAACCTGCTACCTACGGTCAAGAAAAGTATTAAAAATAAAAATCACTTTGAATATCGTAAGTTCAAGAACTCTAGTAAAATAAAATATGATGTTTTTTAAAGATTTGCATAGAAAAAATAGTTTATAACTTTTTTTTATTTAATAAAAACATAAAAATATTAAAATGTCGTGAGATATGCACTATAAAATAATTTTAAAAAACAATCAGAGAATAGTTTTCTAATATTAATAATTTTCTCACATATCTAAAAAATTCTAATTATCTGTATGATTATGAATATGTAACATTAGGTTTATAGGTTAAATAGACAATAAATGTTTATAAAGTTTTGTTAAAAGTGTGTGTGATAATAAAATTTATCTAAAATGAGAATATTGAAGATTGTCAATGAAGATACATAAAAATAATAATTTAACGTCCTAAATTTAGGTTATCAATGTCAATCAGAGTACAATAGGATGAGCCATTGTTACACTTTACATAAGCTATTGGTTTCTCTGAATTCCAACATTGTTCTAAAATTACTCACTGTCACTGTGTACGCAATGATGAGGACCAAGAGAAAACCGGTGATCAATGTCATAGCCGTACAATGAGGTCCGAGGTTGAATAGCGTCCGGAAGTATCTGTCGGTCATCAGATAATTGTAGACCTACCAAACAACGTTATTTATATACATTAGCTATACGTAATTTATACAATCGGACAATTACAAATTTATATAAACCCTTTCCACGAACTAACCTATTTCACAAAATTTTAACCGGCTACCTTATTTCGCCCGATTGACGAATATTTCGAAACGCAATAAAACCTTTGCAACGAAAAATTCAATCGCACGGGCGAAGTCACGCGAAGCAAACTAAACTTCAACCGATAATCGTCGCAAAAAGTCATCGCGCGAAGTCAAAAAGTAAGTCAATTTCGCAATCTCCTCACCAGCGACCTCCAGCCGAAACCGCTCGAACGGTAGTACTTGTACAGTCGGTTGTCGTCCATCTCGCACGCCTCCGCCTTTCCTCCTTTTTCCAATTTTTTTTCCTTTTCCTTTTTTTTTTCTCTCTCTCTCTCTCCCTATTCACTCCCTGATTTTTCCCCGTGCACTTGGGTTTTCCCGCAACACCCGATAATTTATCGTCCAGAAGAAATGTATGTATGTGTGTATATATATATGCGGCGGCCGCCGCGCTCTACGCGCGTTGATTTCGAGCCGACTGAAGGTAGGTGCAAAAAAAGCAGGAGGGAGAGGTGGAGGAGGAGGAGGAGGAGATGACGATATACAAATGAAGTATGCGCGCGACGGGAGAAAAAAAGAGAAGGAAGATCGATAGACGCGAGAAACGCGAGAGGAGGTGAGGTGCGGGTATATACTATATAGAACGAGGAGCGAAAGAAAAAAACTGGGCGCGAGGAAAAAAATTAAAACCGAGACTGATTGATGGGTTGATTGATCGCTCGCGATTCTATTTATTCGGTGCGTCATCGTCGATATATACGAGGCGCTTGCGCGATTTTTCGGTAATTCATGCGGAGGCGCGTCAAGAGATTCGATGTTTGTAAAAAACTTATATGAGGTATATAGGCTAAGTGAAGTTTATATCTTGTTTAGTATCTGTTAATTGGCGATATTTAAATTGACGCCTTACTTGTCAATTTGGTATAGTTAACGAAAAATATACATAGCAATGATTTGTTAGAATTAAGTGAATATTACAGAATTCTAAAAAATATTAATGTATTTTTATATCTGGAATCGATTACAAAAAGAAGTTTTAAAAAATATTTATTGTAAACGTTTGTGGTATACCATGTTATATGTGTATAATAATTTTTATTAAATTTTTCACTTTATTAATTGAAACGAAAATAACTGAAAATTAATAACAAATATTTTTTATATTCATTTTTTTATTCAATTCGAACATAGTAATATTTGAAATATATGAAATTTCTATTGTAGCTTTTATAATACTCGATTGAGTAGATACTCTGAATAATTGAATAAAGAGAAAACGTTGCATAGCAAAAAGTTAACATATGTCTGTAAAATGAAATAATTTTATTAGAACAAATGTACTTCTCTAATTTGAAAGCTTTTTACGTTAATGCGATAATATACACTAGTAATATCTTATATTCAAGTATTTATCTTTAAAACAAAAAATAACCAACCATTTTTCTTCCTATATATAACCAACAAAAAATGTATGATTTAATGCGGAGCAAAAAAAAACAAGTATAAACAAAACCGATAAATCGCGACACACCTCCGCACTGTACCAGCAATCCTTTTATTACGAAAAAAAACATCCCCGAGGAATAATTCAATTATATAAAAAAAATAAGTAAGTAACGAATTACCACATTACGACCTCAATTTTGTAAAACCACACGCCCACCCTTTTATTTTTTTTTTTATTTCTTACCGTACGGAAGGAATCGGCATTCAAAGAACGAAGGCACAATAAAGTATCACATTCCCTATAACGACGGCACGTGTGCCCTCCTCTCGACACTACACATACAGCTTGACATATCAAGAGACACTCGTGGTATACGCGGAAAAGCTATATATTGTATACACACACACACACACGAGACAAGAAGAAGCTGAAGATAGCATATACATATACACATATACATAGCGAGCGAGGATGTATGGGGTGGTGTATCCTGACAAGTTATGACAAATTTTTTCGACAGCCGCCATCCCCTTCGTAGCCGATCGATCATCGCGCACCCGCTTCGTGCATCTGCGTGATGTGCACAAACAAATATATACGTGTATACGCATATATATATATATATATATATATATATATATGTGGTTCCGAGGCATAACGACATAAGTCCATTTTTTGAAAATCGCTAAAATTTTGGATTTTGTATTTTTAAATGGGTCCTTTTTATTTGCGACTATCAATAGTAGCTCAAATATTCCCCTAAAGCAACGATATACCAAAAACGTAACGACATAAGTCCATTTTTAAAATTTTATGTGCTGCATAACGACATAAGTCCATATCATTTTATGGTTTATTGTAGTTGTGATGTATTTTATCCATTCT
>JAWWEQ010000010.1:29069281-29082358 GCA_035583055.1 Torymus tubicola | reverse complement strand
CTATTTTTCCTCCCACCGAGGCCGAAAATGCCATATTCCCGTTTCGGAGCCGGGCGAGAATGTGGTACTTTCGGCCCGACGGGAGGAAAAATATGTTTAACAGTAATTTTTTTTACACGTTTCACACGTATTAATATGTTTTTCTTTGGTTAAAACATGCTCGTGTGTAATTTTGGTGTGGCCTATGCATAATCTGTTTATTAAAACTTGTTCTTTTCTTGAAAACTTTAAGGCAGGATTGGGCTCATTAGCAAATCTTTTAACTTGTCTAAGATAGTTTTCTTGGCTTTTATTAATTCATTGGTTATTCCATTCTTTGGTAATGTTATACTTTGTGACCTTGCGAAAATCGTCGATAGTTGTTTTGTGCGTTGTGGTATTGAATGATAAATGATGAGCTGTTTTGGCTAGAGCATTTATCTGTGTTATGCTTTATAAATCGTGATTAGAATAACATATTATTATATTGGTATACTGTTGTTTAATTTTACTTATTTCTGAATGAAAGAGGGATCGTCTTGACTTTCCGGATTTTATCTGTTTTGTGATATAACGGGAGTCTATGGCAATCGCTGTTTTTTATAGAGCTAGAAATACATCTTATAATTTCGAAAGTAAGATAAATTAAACACGTTTCCTGGCTGAAGTGCGTCGGAAATTTAAGGAGGATTGCTTCATTTTCATTTATTTTTCCGGCACTCCAATTGCATTTTCTGTTTTGGCTATTAATGTTGATATGAGTTAACATTGCGGGTATTGGTGCAAGGCCTCCGACTGCGAGATAATTGGTTCGTCTATATTACTCCAGTATGGTTTTGAAAATTTTTTGTGAGTGAAAAATTCTGGTTCTATTATTTGGAAGCTATTAAAATATGTAATTACTCTGGATGGAAAGGATTGTATTTTCTTTGTCTGGATTTTCTTTGGATTGTTAACTTTATTTCTTAATAAGGAATGTAATTTATTATTTGGATTACTGAGGACTCTTGCTACGTAATTAAGTGTGTTGTTCTCTGTTACTCTCGCTTAGGATACTGACAACTGGACTTGCTACAAATGCTCCTGTAGCTATACGCATACTGGTATTGAGTATCAGGTTGAGTTATCCATAATCAATTTTGGATTGGATCAAGACTTTGTATTGCTTATGATTTCTTGGTTGACATCCCAGTTTTTTGCAGCAAGCATTTTAAGTACACTCATTCTGAGGAGGCAATCCTTTTTGAGTTTTTCGAGATGCGGAGGAAGATTTACATTCATTTCTTTAAATTTTTTTTCTGAAGTCTATAGCCTGGGTTTTTGTTTTAGAAAACTTAAAACCTGTTGCTCTTGCAAATTGTTACAATTTATCGAGTGCTTTTTGCATTATTGCTTCGTTGATTTTAATATTTTTTCCTTGTATGAATACGGTTACATCATCAGCAAACATCGTGTATTGGACTGGTGCGTGTATATATGAATTGACATCATTAATTGCTAATAAAAATAGTGTTACGCTAATGACAGATCCTTGAGGTACTCCATTGTCTATTCGGATTTCGTCTGAGAGTTTGTTTTTGACTCGTACTTTCATCGTACGGTCGGTTAAAAAGTTTTTAATAAAGTGGAATATATTGCCTGTGATGTTGTGTCTCGTTAAAATTTATAAAATTCTTTTCCCCCAAACTAGGTCGTATGCTTTTTCGAGGTTAAAGACATACTGCTAGTAGCGATTGGTTGTTCTCAAAGCCCTCGCATATATTCGTTTCCAGTGTCAATAAACAGTCGTTGGTGGAGAAATTTTCGTGAAAGCCGTTTTGGGTTTGGTTGATTATGCTGTTAGTTTCTAAATACCATCGTAACCTATTTTTTATGATTTTTTCAAAGATTTTACACAGTCAGCTGGTCAAAGATATCGATCGATAACTTTCTTTATTAAATCTCGATTTTTTAGGTTTGGGTTTGGTACCACTATTGCTTTTCTCCAGAGATCAGGAAATACTTGATTTACCCAATTAATGTTGAAAATTTGTAAAACGGTTTCGTGAGCTTCTATTGGTAGATTCTTTATAAGCGCGTTCGGGATTTCATCTGGGCCCGGGCTGCTGTTTTTACTAATTTCGATGACTTCTGAAAGTTCTTTCATAGAAATTGGCATGTTTAGTGGCATTTCATTGTTGTGTTTAACTGACTCAAGGTATTTATCTATCTGTTTTTCGCAGGCTTATTATTCTTGAAAAATTCATAATCGTAGCACTTGTCGCTAGAATTTTCCGCAAATTGTTTAGCAAATAGGTTTGCAATCTAAGTGTTATCATTTATGACTTGGTTGTTTTCTTTTAAAATAATATCGTAGATTTTATTACCGCCTTCAATCGCTTTTATTTTTTCCCACATTGTAAATATTTTATCCATGAGCGTTGTTTGGCTTTTTTGATAGTGTTTTTTGCTATTGCTTTTAATTTACTGTGTTCAAGTTTGTTTTTTAGAGAATGATCTTTTTTAAATCTATATAAGGCTTTTTTAGAATTTTTAGTAGCGGTTTCGCATTCTTCATTCTACCAAGGTGTATTTTTAGATTTTGTATAACTAGTGGCTCTCGGCATGCTTTCGTGTGCTGCAGTTATAATGATGTCGTGGAGTTTAGATAAAATTATGTTAATATTGATTGTTTCCTTTTCGGCGTGTTGAGTAATCGTGTCTTTCAATTCTGGTAGTTTTTGGATTGCGACTTCTTTGTATTTTTCCCAGTTAGATTGGTGGAATTTCCATTTGCCTGTTTCATTAGGTGCGTTAGTATTTGTCTTGTCAATTTGTATGAGAATCGGAAAATAGTCACTGCCGTATAGTTCCTCTTATGCTTCGCAGTTTATCGATGTAATATGCTATTGCTGCAGAGGCTACGGTCTATTGCGCTACTTTTTCCTGTGGATGAGTTAAAGGAGTGGGTGTCTGGTCGTTTAGTAACACTATATCATTTTTGCATATAAATTCTTCAACGATTAGGGCTCTTTTGTCGGTCTCATATGACCCCCATAGGTTACTGTTGCTATTGAAGTCTCCGAGAAGTAAGACAGGTTTAGGAAGTTCTTCTATTAATTTATTTAATGTATCTAGACTGATTTTGTATTTATTGCTAAGATATTGTTATTGTTGTGTTACTGTTTGTAGTTAAGGTGGTAGCTACAGCTTCTATATTAGTTTTGAACTTGATTTCTTTACTGTACAAATGACTTTTAATTGGGATGACTACTCCTCCACTTGCGATCAGACAATCGGTCCTATTTTTATTATATAGCATATAAAATTTTTCATCTTGATACATTTATTATTCTTTAGATTTGTTTCTTGCAAGCAGACGGTATCTATATCTTTTTCTACGATGAGCTTTTGGAGGTATTCATATTGGCCTCCAAAGCCGTTCAGATTCCACTGTAATATATTGGCCATATTTTGCAGTATATTTAATGTTTTAAAGATTATCCTCGATGTCAGATGAGGCCGGTGTTTGATACGGGGTTATATCTTGTTTGGGGTCATTCAACGTTTTCAATAATTTAGTACATTTAAGTTTCGAACTCCTATCTCTGATATTTCGATGTATGTTCTCTTTGATAAACTTCTTAAACGCCGCTAAATCGTTTATATACTGGCTTATTAATTCTGTAAAATTTTTATGACCTTTTATGTTCTCCAACAGGCTCTTGAATTGTATGTAATTCAATAATGTCCCTGCTTGATCTAGGTAGTTTCGAACTGGTATTAGTTTTTTATCCATTTCGTCGGAGTTAGTTGGGTGGGTTTGACTGTAGCGTTTGTCATCTGTGAGTGTTTGTTGCGTTAGCACTGCCTTTTCATTGGTTATTTTACCTCTTTTAGTTTTATTTTTTGTTACAGTTGTAAACTCGGCATCGTCAATGTTCTGCTCTGCTTGAGAGTCAGTGGAGCAGGATGGTAGATGTTATCTTTTGTTAGGATTATTTATTTCAATTGATTCAGGTGGTAGATTTTTCTCGAGATTGTTCGTCCGTAGGCGTGGTGATATCTATTAGATGATTTGAAATGATGGGAGTGTTACTAGCTTGTAATGGTGAAAATGCAGCTAGTGGTAGTTTTTTGATTGATATTAATTGGATGCAGCTGATGACCAAGGTTACTACCAAATTGTTAAAATAAATAACAACGATTTATTTAACTTGCTACGTTTCGGTCATTTTTATTAAGACCCTCTTCAGGCAACATTTGAACAATACAAAATACAACATATTACAGACAACTTATAAATAATAATAATTTAACAAATCAATTTTTGTACAACAATGAAACTTACATTATGTGTTGGTTTTGATAGTGTTACGGAGAACTCCGTAACACTATAAAAAAAAATTGATTTGTTAAATTATTATTATTTATCTGTTGTTTATTTATTAAGTTGTCTGTAATATGTTGTATTTTGTATTATTCATTAGTTGCCTGGAGAGGGTCTTAATAAAAATGACCGAAACGTCGCAAGTTAAATAAATCGTTGTTATTTATTTTAACAATTTGGTAGTAACCTTGGCCCTCAGCTGCATCCAATTAATTACTAGCTTGTAGTTCAGATGTCTTGTTTGTATTTGGTAGAGTAGGATCGTCGATGGTAGGAGTGATTAGCGTCGACTCTGTGTGTTTACAGTTTTTAGGCAAGTGATCTTCTTCCTTACATGTGAAGCATTTAATAATATCTGTACTGGCATAAATGAAATAATTGATATTTTCAAAAACGTAGTTAGAGATGTTTGGAGATACGTTGGAGAATATAATTCTTTTCTGTTTGGAGACAAGGGGTCTAATATTTACTTTTTTATTCTCGATTAGAACGAATGGGTACTTATCTGTAAGGTCAGTGACCATTTCCTTTCTTGAAAGATAGAGGCAGATATGGTTGTTTGATATTCTCGAAGCGTAGAATATATTTTTCGGTTGTATGATATCTCCGATGGCACACACGTAGTCTGTGAGAATTAGTTCGTCTACGCAGTCCATAATCAGTCCCTGCTCTCTTTTTGGAATAAGATCCTTTTGGGCCACTGATGCATCGTTTGTTGCATTTTTTACGAAGAATGTTGGGATTTCCTTGGTGGTTGGTTGTGTGTTTTGTTGGGTATCCATGTTAGTTAATTTATTATCGCTTTTGCGGCGAGGCATGAATTTAGGGACTCAAGCTCTCCATATGTAGCAGTAGCTATTCTTACGGAGCAGTTATAAACACGTGTTTATATGCTGAACGCTCGATATGAACTCTTAGAAACTTTCAGTTCTGAATCAAAGGGAAATGTATCTAAAAAGTAAAATAAAAATTTCATATCATATAAATAAGCCGATATAACGAAATATAAGTCTCTGTTTGTATTGTTAAAGAACTTCTAATACGAAAGAGAATTCGAATCCAATAGTTATAGACACTTAAACAATTATCTAGTTGTGCAAGAAGTGAATCATGATAGAGCGACTTTTAATCTGAAACTGACTCTATCTGCCTTTTGTTGAGATATTAAAGTCTTAAGACGCGAGGCTTCTCTTCCTTCTCCTTCTGAGCTCTCTCAATTCCAAAGGGGAAAGAGGGGACGAGGGTAGGGGAGTAAACGAGAGAGCGCGAGAGAGAGAGAGAGATGGGGGAGTCGAATGATTTATTAATGTGGGTAAATTCCCTTAAGCCCTTTGGCCCCTTGCGTTGGCGCCTACCCGAGCGATTTTCGGTATACGCATCGGCCGCTAGCTGTTTCGACAACGGTCTTTCCATTTGCCAGCTTCAATAATTTTTTGACTATACGGTTGATCGGAACGTAAATTTTTTAATTTACAAAAGTTTTTTATTTTTACAAAGAATTAAACATTTTTTCAGAAAATAAAACGCGTAAAAAACAGTCTTATTAAACCAAAGCGATTTTTCCAAATAAAAAATATGAAAGTTCGTCAGTTCTTTTCGTTAGAAATGTCTAGTACCTGCACGGAGAGCTCAATTTAGCTATGATGGTACGGAGGCTCGCGCTATAGAAGCATAAATTTTTGTTTTACTTGAGTAGCATAGAGTCCATGTAAATGTAGCAGAAATTCAGAATTTAAGGGTATAGTTAGTATTAGTACTACGGTGGCATAACATGCCACCGCACGATAACAGCAGGAGATACTTTTATGCGCCGAAAGCAGCGAGTCCATACCACGAGAGCATGGAATTCATGCAACTTCGATTGCAAGAATCTCATACCACCGTGGTATGATCAACTCTTGCTATCGACGCGTGACAGCTTCTAAGCTAGACTGGTACGGTGGAGCTACCCTCCGCGCATATATTGTTTACTCATGTAGCAGCGAGGAGTATCATGCTGCGCGTGCTAAAATTCATACGCTAATAGTATAAACCAACAATGCTTTATTAGCGCGCAGTAACTTTATGCTGCCATAGCTAAAATGAGCGCTCCGTGTCATGAAATGAAAGAATATTATGGTATTTTTTATGGAAATTCTTCGGAATTCGAATTTGTCGCCGGGGAAAAACTTATAATTAAAGAAATTATCGCAAAATTTAAAAGTATACAAGTGATAGTATCAGAAAAATATGATAGAAATAACTTACTTATATACACGTTTACTGCTACCTGAATAAACCAACAATTAATAACAAAAAGTCATATGCAAAAGGAAGGCAACTGAAACACATTAGATTTTCTACGCCATGTTAGTAGTCATAGTAAAATTCCGTCAAAAAGAAATAAATCAATTAACACTTTCAAATAAGGGAACGTCTATAAAATAAATCAGATGATGACAAAATGTGGCTATATGGATTTGAATAATGTTGATGATTATTGCGATGATGAATACGAAGACTTGAATAAAGAAACGTGTATCGAATTATATAATGACAATATTTTTCATGAACGCTCTGAAAATCCAAACCTGATTAAAGATAAACTGTTTTAACTTCTTTAAAAGGAACAATGGAATTTCTCAATATAAAAATAATAAATTCTTGCGAGAATTAAATACTAATAGTCCCTTTCACGGCTAAGCTTAGCAGTGATCTAATAGTGAGAGTTTGTAAAAATGAAATAAGAAAATCATTCATGAAACAAAATATTTCAAATGATTTTTTTTAATTATCTGAAATCTTTATAGGAAGATGGTGTCTGTTAAAAAACTAAAATCGATAAAAGTAGAAAATATGTTTGACTAAAATAATTTTAAGATTTACGTACATGATGAAAAAACATTGTAATTTGTATAGTGAATATTCTGAAGATATTACAGAAACAGAGAATAATTCTAGAACCGTAGGAGTCTTATGCATCTAGATTCAGATTAAAGGAAATGAATTAATCTTTATACCTATCTAGATGTACATGAATACTACTATATATTGAACGATACAGATTCGCCATGGCTTCTCCTAGTACAAATGAAAATCGTCTTACGACATTTTATTATAAGTTTGGATGCTAATTGAAATAAAGTAGTTTTGAGTACATGATTTACTTTATAAATACCATTGCATACATTATTTATCTTTCTTTAGTTCTATAATCACATTTAAATTTATAGTGACGACTTTATAAAAATTTTGAAATAAGTTTAGACGATAAATAACATCTAGTATATGAATAAAACTACATGAATTCTTACATGTTTTTAGGAGAATTGGGCCGCATAGTAGCAATAAGGCCTGTAATAAATGTTAAACATTTTACCGTACTTCATTTCCAAAATTACATAGAAACCTATATCAACCTTCATTAGCTTGCTATTTAAGTATAAATGTTGATTATTAATTTTTAACAGAAGATAAAACGTTAACTTTTAAATAGGGCGATCATCGATTAATTATAGATAAACTAATCAATAGTATAGTATAATTAGTGATCACAATTAACAAGTACTCGCAATTATTTTTGTGCTTTTTAAACTATAAAAGTATTTTAATATAACTAAAATACTTAATAATAAATGAAGTTAATTTTTTTATAATTTCAAATACTTTTGAAAAATTTTAAACTAAATTAATTAAAAACTTTGGTAACCATTGTTAACTTCTTTGTTTTTATAAGATTCTTTTTATATTCACCATAAACTCGTTATCTCTATTTTAGTACAGTTTTTAAACAAATCAAGTATTAAAATTATAAAAGTTAATACAAAAAGAAAAAAATTTTCGATAATATAGTACTATCATAAGCTAATTTATTTATCATAAATTTTATCCCTTTGTCATAGAATTTTGCTAATCGGCTGTACCTTCAATACAAAACATTATCAATATTTTCCAATGCCAAAAATACTAATTTTATACATGCCATCTACAACCACACTACGCAATGAGTTACAAAAAAAAGAACAATACCAGTCGGCATCCACGCCCATCCAAATCGGAAACCCGCAGTCGAAAACAATATGCTACACTGCAGTAAGTAACATCACAAGTACACACCAGTACACATGCAATGCCATTCAGCCAAAAGCAAAGTGGCATTTCGCTTTTCCCGTCGGCAACTCCGAAATTCAATTTCTTGGACACCCTTCACATATATATACACACATACACATAGCCCCGTCGGCCACTTCAATAAATAACACCGATCGTCCTTTGTCCCCGTCGCCGGCGTGTGTGCATCAGCCCGTTAAACGAGCGCTCCAACTCTCCCCTGGTCACTCGTGACTTTTAATGAGACTACGTCGCAGGGAGGCGAGCAGTCGCTCTCTCTCCCTGCTCTCCCAGCAGTAGCAGCCTCCCAAACAACTCTCGCCTCCTCTCTGATGTGCATCTCGACGACGGGAGATATATATATATATAGAGAGAGAGAGCGCACGCGACTAAGCCTCCTCGTCTTTGTTCGTCCCTTCTCTATGGAAGTAGTTTATGAAAAATTCGTCCCCGTACGCGCGATTATACACGAGTACGTTGGAGAAGGGGACACAACGAGGCTGTTTGACGTATCAGTCATCGTACCGTTTTAATTACGCCGATGAATGGTCATTTTTGCGCCCCGGCTTTTTGTCCCCGACCAGAGCGTGTATAGACTGAAAATCCTGTTTGCCGTATTATGGGCACATATACGTACACTATACTTTATATAGTGGAGGGAAGTCACACGCGAACGCACGTTTCTCATGCGTGGACCGAGGAAATCCGCGCTTTTTACATTCAAATTGCGCGCGCGATGCTTTCAGCGTTCACTCTTTTCAATGCGAAGTGATGCTTGCGAATGGTTTTAGAGGTAATTGTTTACTGTATTAGGCTTTGTAATAGTGATGAGAGGCCTGCATCCATTGAGGTAAAAGGTACACGGAGAGAAATTCTCGAGTAAATTTTACCAGTTGGTTTGGTAGCCGACGAACAGACTGCCAAAACCCTAAAAATTATCATAGTTTTTCCAGTAAAATTTATTAGATCTATAGGAAAAGTTAGGGTAAATTACCGTTAAATTATCACGACTTTGCTGTAAAAATCCATACAAAATCTATTATTATTATAAAATTATAAATTAACATAACCCATATTCAATGATTAAAGAAGCATATGTGTAAATCTCAGAATCTATCGTTGAACTAAAATTTCGTGATAATTTTTGGCTGGAGAAATTCTGTTTGTGAAGAAATGTTATACATTTAGACAGTTTAAATAAACAACAAAATGACAATTATCTTGATTAAACATAAGTCAGCTCTTCCTTCCACCCCTTTTCATAAAATAAAGCTCTTGCAAGCCTTTATACTTTGACCTTTCAAGAAGCACTTATCGTCAAAGCGTTGGACATCATGATTGTGCTAATTCAACTTTAAATTCATTACGTTGAGCTATATAAACTCTAAAGATAAAAAAACATCTTGATAATGAAATTAACTATATACCAGAATTATAATGAATTTTGAGACCTCAAGTACTGGAAATTTGCACGAGATGTAACTAATATACACAAGTATATATAATATCTATGAATCGCAAACCTATGCCTAACCTCCGGCAATTGATATTTCCAAGCTTCGTAATTCAATAATTAATTCCCAGTAATCATCGGAATATCGACTGTCACCGTCTACATATAATATAAATACACATACACACACATATATATATACATATATGTGTACATATAAGTGCGACACCAAGCGCGTACATATACCTCGCACCCTCTCACACCCACCTCCGAATAACCCGCATCATCGCCGCGGCGTCGAGCGAATTCAAATTGCGAATTAACCCCGGGTAAAATGTTTTCGACCTCTCTCCCTTCCTCCCTCACACATACACGCACACAGAGACTTCCATAGTTATATCCGGGCGAAATTGACGACAGGTCGCCGAGAGGATAGGGTATTATGTAACTGTGTCGCGCGCCGCGAATATATACGATTATATACAAGCGCGCGTGAGCTTTCACGTAAATAAAGTTTCAACTGTATAATAACCCACGGCACCAGCCGATAGGTGTATGTATATATATAAATGTATGTATTCTTTCGTCTCGGTTGCTCGTTTGCATCCTATGCCACTAGGAGTGAGATTTCGCTCACTCCGAGCGACGTGATGTTATCGATCGGAACGCAGATGTGGCCAGCTCACATGGTTTTGGATTATTATAGGTCAAGTCGCACGGATATAACTAAGCGATTCGTTTATAGTGTATATATGTAAATTTACAATTTTTCGCTAATATGTAAGTATCGTAATGGTACACTTTTGGCATAGAAATTTTTTCATTTAAAAGTATTGAAATGACGGTTAAGGATTGAGAATAGCTGAGTGAATTAGGGCACGTGAATGAGTAAGTCGGCATGTATATATATATATATATATAGAATTCGTCCATTTAATAAAGTCGAACGTCGAAGTTGGTGAATTACCATACGCCGATTTTTCTTGAAAAATAAAGGTATATATAGCCCTGAGGCTCTTTGTGGCTATTGAAACCTTAGTTTGTCGAATAAGTCTACGATCACTTTTCAACAATTTTTCATCAATTTAGCTAGTATAACTATCAAAAGAATTGGATTGTTATTGATTAACGAATATATATATAATAAAATACTTGTTGAATAATTAATTATATTATTATTTTATTGAGATTATTTCGGTATACTTAATTCGAACAACGATATTAGTACGGCTACGAGATTCATTATAGTTAATTAATTGATAAATTAGATTATATCTGGCCACTATGAATTTTAATTGCACCGCGATTTCGCACTAAATTTATAAGCTTTATTAGCATTACTTCAAAACCCATTATCCACACATCGATAACATCGGAATATCATAATTAACGCCGACAACCATATAATGGCAAAAATTATCCATATAACTATTTCCTTGAATATTAGACCTATATGTATATATAAATGTGTATGTAACACTCTCCGACAATCGCCCATCCGAACTTATATTTTATTACGTGTCTCTGCTCAATTAGCCACACCTAACGTTCGCGTGTGGATGTTTGTACAAAGGGGATATTTCGCGTTGAAAACATAGAGGGAAACGAGGAAACTGGCGCAGTCGTTCAAAGGGCAACTAGACCTTTAGTTCGTAATAAAGTTCGGCTCTCGCCTTTCTCTTATTCTGCGCGCGTGAGAAACTTGCGCACGAAAATGTGACAGTTAAAATTGTTGTGCTTCAATGTGAGCTGAGTGAAAGATGGTACCGCCCAACGGCTTCTTTTCCGTAATTATTGCCAAAGTTTTTTTAATTAAGATCGCTCTTATCGCGCTGGAACTTTGTTATATCGAGTGATATATAGTATATATAGAGCGAAGGAAGTCGAAGAATATATATCGAGCTGAATCGATTCGAAGTAAAGGTGTCGAAAGTGAAAGATATTACGTGGTTCCGGCTAACGTTTGAATATTTAAATGGTTTAAGCACGAAAATAGATATTTGAGCATATCGTATGTATACTTTTGAATAAGATTGATACGATTCTGTCTTTTACATTATATCTACTTTAAACTAATTTAAAATAGATTATCTGTTTAAGAAGTGACATTCTACTATAACACCTCAGAAAATAAGGTGAATGATATCACGAAAGGACAGGAAATAATCGATATTTTATTATACAGTAGTTTTAATTTGTTCACCCATATACTATCGAATTTTTAATCATTACCTAATGTTATTTTAACTCGTCTAGAAAATTCGATCAAACAATGTATTCAACCAAAATGAAAAATTCACGTGAGTATTATAACGAGCTTTGGAATCCTTTTGAATATGTAACAGTTCGATTTCTTCAATTCGGATCCTCAGCACTTTTACCGCAGGATTACAGAAAAGGGTATATGTATGTATATTTATAGCATGGTTACCAGTAGGAGAAGAGTCAGCAAAAATATCTTTTCGACATAAAATAGAATAAAGTTATTTATTATTGAATTACCAACTACGTAGAAGTTTCATGGTATATTGTAGATCAACATAAATGAGTGCGCCTGCGTGATTTTCTTGTTACACGGCACGAAATCCTAAGCAATCTATCTTACATTACATCAACGACAAACTCACTTATATTACAAGTGTACCTACTCAGTAGCAGATTGGATGACGTCGTCTATATATAGTCATGTCGAGAGTACCTACAAGCGTATATAGACGTGTTCCAAATATAATCGCACGTACATATACGTAGATAAGTTCGAGACATTATATACTACTCTTGTGAGGAAGCCATATTATAAATCTTCAAATATCTTCTAAGAAATCTTTTTAAATGTCATAACAGGCATTAATAAATATATTAATATTTTATGATTAAACGTTGAATTTTTAAATTCCGACAGCTTTGACACATGCACTAAATACACTGATATAACGATTTGTATAATATTGAATATCTTAATTAAATGGAAATATTTTTAACGAAAGTTTAACTTAACAATAACACAATGTAGCTAAAAATATTACTATACGAGTCAAAATATCAATGTATAAATACTAAAATTTTCTTCAATTGGGTACGTAATTATCAAATAAAAGTCAAATTTTGGTCTTACAAGGAGAGTATCTCAGATCCGGATCATAGATTTTTCTCAAACTTTGAGATATGATTTTAGATATCGAAATAT
>JAWWEQ010000010.1:29042263-29069181 GCA_035583055.1 Torymus tubicola | reverse complement strand
ACATCAAAATACATAAGAATATGATAGTCAGTGCTCTGGGTTTGACCACTTTCTTTTTTCTGTGTGGCTGTGTTATTCTTTTCCAATCCCTAGGATACTCTACTTTTACAGATATTTTTAATTAATTAGTATCAATTCTCAAGCTTTTTTGCAATTTAGATCTCAATTTGGATTTAGATTCTTAATATCATATCGTTTTGGAACACGTATAATAATAAATGAACGTAATTCTAGGATGCATATATATGGTAAAAATAAAATACGAACGACACATCGATTACGGCTAAAAGCTAAATTCTATTATGAATGAAAACAGGAAAAATGACTCAGATTTACTAAAAATTTACATCATAATTGAACAAATTCTTAATACACACAAATCATTACATTAACCAAAATTTCTCGAAATTCAAGCTTGTATAATATCGTTACACCATTACCAACAATAAATAACCTACTCGGAATATATTACTTTACATCCCTATTCAAAAAGCCCACGAAGCAAATTAATCCCATCTACATCCATAAAGCGAAATTATAAGAAAATCCCATTTCCAATATAACGACTAAACCATTTCGTCTCCCCTCGTTATACAAACCATCCAAACCAAACATATTCGAATGTGTATATATATCGTATACGCGTTTCGCAGTGCACCTCAACGCATCGCATGCGCGCGTATATAATCCGCTACTACCTTCCCCTTGGTATATATATCCTCGACAGCTTTTCTCTTACAGCACACGAATCCCCTCTTGCAGCTCTACATATATAATATATATTTATCCGCGCACATCGACGGATTCGGGCGTATAAGGAGAGACGACGCATCGGGATTCACCGATAATAATGCATTATATTATATATATATGTATACACCTTCGTGTGCAAATATATATATATACGTATATATAAGCCGATATGCTACGGCGTCGGCACGTTTTCTTTCCCGTATATATCTCGCGGTGCGTATTATATTAAACTGTCTCGACGCTCGTGTTTGCGCTCGAGGAAATTAATGTGCCATCGTCATCGTTATATATATGTGTGTGTGTGTATATGATCGGTTAGCGAATCCGTGCGATATATGTAGGGGGGCGATCTCGGCCGAAGGGAAGAATATATATGACGTGATAATGATCCACTCACTGTCGTCGCCTGTCACGCGTTTATACGCGCGAGCGAAAGGTTTAGTCGCTATGTTGGTCTGGTTTTCAATGTTCATGAGTATCTGCAGGTTTGTGTGCGAGATGTTTTTTTTTTTTTAATAAAATTAGCGTATTTGAATGAAAAGAAAATTATTTTTGAAGAAATCGAAGTTCATTTACGGTAACGTAATATTATTTTAATCATTGCGTGATTGCATAAATTGTTATACATTTATGTGCAGTCGAAAACTTTAAATACAAGAAAAACAAGAGAGTGCACGCAAGAAAACTTATTTACATTATTTGGCAAAGTAATTGGAAAAGATGTTTAACGATCGTCATTTCAATTACAGCAAGTGAAGTACACAAAAAAATAATCTTTTTTTTTAAGTATTGTATTGATGAAATCAATATATACTAATCAAAAAAGGAAACAAAACTCGAAAGACTAATTGAAATTGAAGCACAATGTCAATTTAAAGCATTAATTAATATGAATTTTACAGTTTAACGATCAAATATTTCCATTTATATTATATGAATGGCATAGGGTGGGTATGGAAAAGACGAACGTTCACTTCGTATTTGTATCAAAATATCGATTTTTTTTACTCCAAATCATGTTATTTACTCATGAGTATACAGTTGCATCAAAATCGTTATTGTCTGAAACTTGAAAATTTTTTTTAACCATAAAATAGAATGATGATGAATATTTCGACTAACTACTACTGTTTTTCACCCTTATGAACCATCTACTTTAGAATTAGGGGAATTAAAAAAAATAACGATTGGAATGCAACTATATCGATTGCATTTTCTGTATTCTTCATATGAACAGTCCATTGTTACATGCTCAAATTACATACATTTGTTTAAAAAGTCACGAGTAAATAACTTGATTCGGAGTAAATAAAAAATCTGATATTTTTATACAAATACGAAGTGAACGTTCGCCTTTTCGGTACCCATCCGATGGTATGATTC
Source organism: Torymus tubicola (assembly GCA_035583055.1). Lineage (NCBI taxonomy): Eukaryota > Metazoa > Arthropoda > Insecta > Hymenoptera > Torymidae > Torymus > Torymus tubicola. Next base: position 29,067,045 of record JAWWEQ010000010.1, on the reverse strand, counting down.
AGATACAATAAACAATAAACTCTTATGAGTGATAAATAAAAAAACATTAGTTATTCTCAATAATACAAATATTTCTAATTTTTTTTACAGTAAAATATAGATATCTGAATAATTGGCGAAATAATCCAAGCCAGCGCGTGTAGGTACATATTGATTTTTAAACGAGGAACAAGCCCTATATACACACGGTACCTGTTTTTCCGAAATTTATCGTATTAGTATCGACCGTGTAATTAGCATCAAGGTCTCGATGGACCATAATACAATTACGCCCCTATGAAACTAGTAACTAGCAAGAAATTGCATTGTGCAGTATTTTCGGGTAAAATTAGCTAACGCGTGTGCGTGGGCTCGAAAGCATAATTGAAAATACACCCAATATTCATCAGTTGCGTTCTATGATTATATATACGTATATATAAATATTATACGGTTTAAGCGATATGAAAGGAAGAATACAAAATTAATAAAAATTTTTCGCATTTTTTTAGATTATTGCATAGTGAGCTTTTTTGCATTCCTTTTTTATATTATATGTGTGTGCGAAAAGCTTTTGTAAATCATAGCCTGACAATGCGCGCGCCTTCCATAAATCGTTGAAAACAAGAAATACCATGTTTCAATGCTTTCTTCGACGTGATTTACAGTGCGCAAAAGTATGCTGAATAGAAGTGTTTTATTCGGGCAAATACATGTAGACCAATTCACGGCATTATTGATTTTCCTATATACCTCGCCCCCCCAAGAAGCCCCTTTTCGTTTCCGTTACTTATAAGAATCTCGACTATTTTCGTGCTCTCTTTCGATTCGCAACAATGAATGTCCTTTTTGGCGCAGAAGCGAAATTCACTGAAACTACCCTGTCGAGCATTAAATAAATTCAAAAGAAATGTTTTTTTTTGTCCTTTTTCGAATAAAACGTACTAAATGAAATGTTTAATTACAGCTATACTTATAATGGGTTTGCTTTAACTGAACGAAAACCAGAATTTCGTTATTAACATTTACATTAACAGGCTTTACTTCTTTTAATTTTTCATAATTTTGAATATATTTGATATTGCTTCGTTGATAAATGAAATCTATAACATTTCGGAAGAGAAAAAAATATTCTTGATTAACACCCAACGTCAAAAAGTATAGCATTATCGTTGCATGTATAATTATATAGAGCGTTAATGATAATATCGGCTTTAAAAAATCAGAGTGATACCAGTCAAATTAAAAAATGTTTTATTGTCGCGTACATTGAGGTCATAAACTGAATAAGATAACCCTAACGCAAAACATTTCGAGGTTTAATAACATTACAAGGACAAGAAATTTTTTAATGATTTAGTTAATAGTTCTGTTTCTTAACGTCACCCCGTTTCTGCCCCCTTGCGGTACTAATCAACAACGAAGGTCTATAGTGTGTTCGTAAACAAAGCACATGTGTAAAATAGTGGTGCTTGTATCAATCAGTGAAGATCTGGGACTCAAACCCAGCTTGAAGAGTAATTAATCCTACAGTCTTACCGATCGAACTACTACTAGACCTCTACCTTATAAATTGGGCGAATCTCTCGAGCGAAACCCGCAGTGCGTAGTCATTGCATACGGAAGTTTCAGCCACCAACCCCGGGCTTTAAGTTCGCTCTCCACTATCAAAAAAAATCCAGAAAAAAATTTTGAGAAAATGTACGCTATAGCGGAGAATCGATTCTGAGCCCTAAGCGATGTTTGTTTCGAGACAAGAACAGGAATGTATCACTATTGGTTATATAAAGATTACAATTATGAATATTATAATCATCAAAATATTCAATTTAATTGGTGAAAATTCTTCTAATTTGGTGATATTACTGTGCATATCAGATATGATTTTGCTTTGATCCACGTAGAGCTCTTTTGTTTCATCGGAATGTCCAGTTCGTCTCGGAATTGATCATCAAGTCCACTGTCAAAATAATAGTTTACGACATCGATATTCCTTCTGTTCTTTATCTACAATCGTGAGATGAAATTGCACAAAAAAATTAATATTTGCAAATTGTTTGAACAATTAGTGTTCATGGGCATTAATGGATTAGTAAAATTAATAGAATATATATAAAATTTGTTAAAAATAGATGAATGGGAAATTCTGATAGAAACGGCACTTAGTAAAATGTGCTAGTCTTCGTATAGAAAGTGATAATATGGTCATACATATAATTATTTTTTCGGAAATAAATGCTACAATCAATTTGAATATAAATAATGCATCAAAATATATAAATTTGAATGTAATTGACATACTCACTCTTTCTTTTCTTGTTGATTTATTAACTATTTGAGTTATAGTCGTTATAACTAATTTTTGGCAATTGCGGATGAAGATTAAAAGCGAAAGATAATCGTAATCCGAACTTTTCAAATCTCTGGTTGACAACTTTTTTCTTCCTCTTAATTTTTCCAAAATGGTAGTTTTGAACATTTTTTAACATAGGTTCCGGCAAAATTTAAAAAACCAACATGTACCCATACACACCGCAATATCAAAGTTCGAATCAATATAACCGAAAATTCCCGTTCTATCCGCGCACGTGTCATCGAAATCAAAATTCCGATACCTATATATACATAAACATCGGAGTACGACGGGCAGCGCATCGCACACATACATATAGGCACGCCTGTCGTCCTGTATACCCAAAGTCACGGAATAAACATAAACGAGAAACAACAGCAGAAGAGAGAGAGAGAGAGAGAGAGAGAGAGAGAAAGCACAGAATTTTCAGGATCGTTTCACCCCGGTAGAGAGATCTGCCCTATAGCGTGCACGACAAACTTTTCCAGGGGACCTAAAATCGTCGCAATCGATGACCCGCCCCCGCGTTGAAAGACGCGGCAAAAGTAAGAGAGAGAGAGCGAAGAAAATCTTGCGCGACAAGCGTCCGACATTTGGGTCGTGCGCGTCGACGCTTGCGGCGCCCGGGGAAAAACGAGTGTAAATAAAACCGTCAATGCGACTTTCGTGTTTCTCTTCGCTCTCTTTCTCTCTCCCTCTCTCTCTCTTTCTCTCTCCCTCTCTCTCTCTCTTTCTCTCTCCCTCTCTTTCTCTCTCCCTCTCTCTCTCTTTCTCCGAGCTCGACGTTCCCTCCCTCAGGCTTGTGAATGGGCCACGGCGTTGTGTATAGAGAGAAATGGATGTTTTTATTTAATTCGCGCGCGAGTGCCAGAAAATGAGAGAGAGAGAGGCAGTTTTTGTCGTGAAAATCCAGAACGACGCATTAATTAAGATATTCTTATTTTATCTCTTTGCTTTTTTTGTAAGTATACGAGATGCTCCTTTTTTTTGTTTGAACGAACGAGTGTTATACGACGTTCGAACGATATCGGCTTGACGAACGGTAGTATACGAGTATATGCTATCCTCTAGCGTTTTTTTTTATTATTATTTCTATATAGCTATGCTTTTAATTCCGTTGGAAATGTGGAGGAATGTGGAAACATATGATTCGCGCTTATCACGGCGTGTATGCTATACGCGCTCTCGCGATTAAATAATTCGACGAAAAATTCGGAAATACTGATTCTGTCTCTTTATCGTATAGGTGCGATGGTGACGGCGGTGGCCGTGAATATATATATAATATACACAATTGAGATAATATTTTTCATTTAATTATGAAAAGCGTCATTGATTATAAATGAAGAGAAAGCTGTGAAATTACATTTTATTATTTAGCGAATAATGGTTATCTTACGCAAATGTCCAGCGAAGTTTTATGGTATTAATTTTATAATGAGTAATATTTTCTTGTGGTATTATAATTATATTGTATACAGGAGAGGAGCTGATATTAAATTTTACGCCCGATTTCGATATATTTTATCATTACGCTGCATTAAACGTCACGTGCGTCATTCATTCAATTATGAAAAACTGACTAATATTGTATTAAATTTGTCAGCTAATTTTTGGCTTTATTCACCGCGCCCGTGACAAAGGTCACCTACTGACTCAAAATAAAGCTCTACAAATATACGAAAAATTACCATACAAACGTGTAACATGAATAATTAATCACAAAAGTGGTCAGCTTGTTAATTAAAAAATCCCGCCATTACAAAGATTACTCAATTCTTTAAATTATACACACAACGATCACGCCTGAAAAAAGCACAAACCACATCGAAAATAACCCACAAAACCAAGCCTCTCTTTTGATACTCTATATATATACAATTCAAACGCCCTCAACCTATCGTCCGCGCGTACGTACCTTCATGCAAAAACTCGAAAAATCCCTCGTGTCCCTTACACCTCGACTTTCACATTGCACTCGCATTTATCCCAGCAGCAGCCGCAGCAGCGTATACATACACACCCTGGCAGCCAAGACGTAATAAATCACGCCGATGTACAACTTCCTCCCTGCGAGCGCGTGAAATTCGCGCTGCTGCCTGCGCGCATATATAGGTATAGAGAGAACGAACGCGCGAAGAGGCGAAATTTCGAGTCACGACACCGCACGACGACGGCGACGACTATGTCCTTTCTCAAAAGCGCGCAAAATCACATATACACGCATACATGTATATACCGGTGTGAAAATCCGCGCAGGTGTATGAGCGTGCGCTATATATATAAACGTGGCTGCGACAATATATAAATCCAGAACGGGTAAAATCGTGACCAGGCCCGCCGCGTGCTCACCCTCCGAAAATGCACGTGCGCCGCGTGTAACTCTAATGTAGAGAGAAAGAGAGAGAGAAAGGTAGAATGTACGCGTATATATATGTATGTATATACAGGGGTTAATTTATCGCGCACGCGAGGCGAATTTCAAAGTGGGCTCGAGGTCCGTCTCTCTCTCTCTCTCTCTCGCTCGCCTACCCTCTCGCGGATGATTTTAATTAGCGCGACTGTGCGCGACCAGAGGTAGGGAGATAAATTTATTCGTGTGTCGCGTTGTACAGCATATATATGTGTGTGTGTATATGTGCAGGCATAAGAGAAAGAGAGAGAGAGAAAAGAGCGAAGAGGCCAAGGCCGCCGCAACGCGCGCGTAAATGCTTTTAATGAGGGGCCGCTACTTTATATATATATATATATATACTGCCACCGCGTGAGAAAACGTTTTTCGCGCGTCCCCCGGATGTTTGCCCGCGGACACACGAAAAACGTCACTACCTACGTGGCAAACTGCGCACGATATGTGGAGATGTGTGGGGGTGTGTGTATGCGTTGGAGATTTTGGTGAAATTGTATTTGGGTTATTTGGCGAGGGACCGACACGCGAGCAAAGGTTTATCTATCTCTATATCTCGTTGGTGAAGCAGTTGCGCAGAGGGTATCTCGTCTTGATGCTTCATTCTCGAGTGCAAAGAAAATTAACGCGTTATTTTTAGGTTTAGCGCATATATAGGAAGAGTAAAAGTTCGTGAGCTGTGTGTGTGTGTGTAGCGGTCTTTCGTGTACGGGATAATTGGCAAATGAAGGGAAAGAGATAGGGTATATGAGTATGTTGTACTATATATATATAGAAAGATGCGTGTATGTGGCGACGCATATGTTTGTATATAAAATAATCGAGTAAGGTTCAATAATAAAGTAAATAAATGACTTGGTTAAGCTTTGTGCGAGATGTGTGGGTGTATCCTTGGGAATAAGCGTGTGCTCCACATTATGATTAATATAATGAATCGCGCAAAATGTGTATGACCCTGTAACGTAAAGCGAAAATAAAGGGTCATTATTTGGTAACCGCGATTTACTGGATTTATCCTGTATTTATAATATAGATTGACTTCATCGTTTTATTTAACGGTATCGTTAAAGGTTTTGGAAATATAAATAGAATAAGGGGAATTAAAAAATTAATTTTTAATTATGTTGTATTGGTGTATTAGACATTATATATGCGTCCATCTGTGTAAAATCAAGATCAAATGAAACAATAATAAACGTCTAAAGCAATTAGACACTTAGAGGGTTCAAAAAGTAATAAAACAAATTTGGATGCGTATACGTCTGTAAAATAATTCTTTTTCTCGTTCTAAAGGTCATTAAGTAGACAGGAAAACTTCTCAACTTGCGAAAAGGATTTTGTATCACTCGTTTTGCTTATGGGAATTCAACATGGGAAAAATGAAAAAAAAACGGTCAATGATTATTTACACATATTAACGTTGAACTGGTGTCAAATTAATTTTCTGCAAAAAGCATGAAAATAAGTATAAGATAAAACCTTTAATTTACGGTAAGAATCGTCAAGATTGAATCATTCTTACGCGAATTCGAAAGAAATCGCACTATTTTCACTTTTTTAGCGATTTTTAAATACACGTAACTTGTCTGATTCCAACAATTGATAGCGTAAATTAAACTTTTTATCTTATACGTAAATTATTTTCTTAATGGAACATTTTGTTGACGTCTACAGGAGCTTGATATTTGTTATCAGTAATAGTTTTTCGTCCATGTTTCCAATACGTTAAACTTCCATAAGAAACATAAATGTATGATTAAACCAGTATAACTAGATCGTTTTAGTGTGTTGGTAATTTTTCCAGCTATTACCTATAGAATGAGGAAAACATTATTACAGAAACTTGTCTCGCATTTTGTCTTATTACTCCCGCAAGTATCAACATAATCTGGATATAGAATAATCAGGAATCCTCGTGATTAACAAAAACTTCGGCTCTCAAATGAGAAACCTTATGAAACATATAAGTGCAGATATGACAGTTCCCGCCGCACTAACAATATCAATATTTCCATAAATTTTCATCCAATCCGAGAGCACACCGCTCGTGCTATAGGATCGATGGACATGCTCGAAAGGGTTTTCCCTCTCTCTCTCCGCGGCCGATTTAATTGCACCACGGTGAAAGAGCGAGAGAGAGAGAGAGAGAAAGAGAGAGAAGGGACATGTAAATTGGACCACGAACGAGGCTTATAGGTACGCGCGCTCACACGGGGCCGTTAATAACGGCCCCGCACGGCCGCGACGACAACGACGACTGTTTTCTACCTATCGCGCGGCGATAAATTAGCTCGCGTTGACGCGCGCGTGTTCGGATAATGGTCTACGAACTTGCTTTTTTCTCTCCTTCTCACTCACTGTTCTTCTTCTTCTTCTTTTTATTCTCTATAGTTTGAGTGGTAACATATATATATATAGAATGTGGAACACGAAGGGAGCTGAGGAATGGTTTTGGACATAGCGGGTGTGATTTTGGTTTATACTATTGATAAGAACATCGAGGTTGCGAATTGAATTGATAAAAAAAAAGATAAAAATCAAAGGGATTTTATTCATCTAACGTTGAAAGTAAGACAATGGAATACTGAAGAAGAGAAGCGATTTCTGCTGGAGTCCCAAGCAAAATCTACTTGGCTCACCCAAGCAAACGCCGTAAAGCAATTCCTGCTCATTGACCCAAGCAGTTTTTGCTTGGCAGTGAAAAGTAATACTTGCTTGATAGATGACAAGCAGAATTAACCTAAGAAACCAGCAAAAACAATGGGTACATTGAATAAATCGCAATATTTGCCATAAGGGTCTATTAACTTTTATCAACTAATAAAAGCTTATAAATGGGAGACCCCAGTAATGAACTATTACAATGTATGAGAGCGATATGTCGGTGAAAAATAAACTATATTTTATATTTAATGTATGAATCAAATAATGGATTTTTAACAAAAAGTAATACGAAATAATAATGCAATCTATTATTAGATAAAATATTAGTGTATACAATGTACATACAAAATTTACTTTAAATTGATACATAATTATCAATATAAAAAAGAATATTGTTTCTAGCTATAAGGTTTTCATATAAGATTAGCAAAACCGCAATCTCAAACATTTGAGTTGACGACAAGACGCGCGATTACTTTCAAGCAGAAAAACCGGTGGTCTCAAGCAATATTTACTTCGTTACCGACCGGTTGATATCGCTTTGAGGGTAAGGTAAAATGCGCTCGAAACCCAAGATCAAATTGCTTTTATGCCAAGCAAGAATTGCTTTGGAAGCATAAAATAGAATTCCCAGTGGATATAAAGCTATTTTCACTCCTTTTCTTCTTAGTGAAGTTAAATTGTTGAATTTTATTTTGTACATTGCCACAAATTTTGAGAAAGTTTGGTAATGCAAGCAGGTAAGTAAAGTCTATATTTCTATAATTTAATGTAGAAGAATAGATGGAGCAAATATTTAGGAAAGAAAGTTAATGACATTTTTTAACGAGTGTAGAGGTAAGTCTTTTTTTATACATAAGGCTTATGGGGAAGATAATCAAGGCGTAAGAGAGACACCCGCGGTCGATTGAGGTCCAGTCACTCACCATAGCTCTTCTTGTGTATTTTGACTTTCTCATTACAAATATTGTGATTTCCTGAAAAGCTCTTAAAAATATTTCAATTCTTCCTACAAATATCAAAGAAAAGAAAGAAGTTAGAAAAATAAATAAAAGATATAGTGAAAATAATGTCTTTGGAGTCCAAAAGTAAACAACTTTTCATAATCGCTATTGATCGTATTTTCCGAAAAATTATCTTCGCGGTTCATGATCCACAAATCAAAACACAAGAAAAGCTATGGTAAGCAACTGGATCTCAATTGAGCTAAAAGGATATTTCAAATCGGCCACAATATCAATGAAAATAAAACAGCGAATTATATTATCTCAATATTTATGTTATGATATACTCAAAATTCTCTTTTAAGAATTCACTACGTCAGCAAAGACAAAGAGATTCATTATTTACGTATTGATTGATGTTACTATATACAAACTTATTAGGTAGGAAAAAACCGTTTTTATACACAAATTGAAAAAAGGATTCATTATTTCTCCTTCACAACATTTTTGTAAATTATTAATAAGTTTCCTAATTTTATACTTATTTGAAATACCTTGTTAATACTTCGTTTAATTAATACCTTAGCTCTTCCAACTGTTTTTTAATAAGATTTTGAATAATAAACTTTTACACAAAAACTGTTGAATTGCAAAAAGCCTAGTGACACAACCTAAGTAAAAATTTATTCTAAGGGTAAAGTAGGTTAATAAAAAATAAATGGAGACAATACATAAGTGTTGATCTGATTGTTTTTATTGAGGAACGAAAGCCTTTCTATCTCTGTCTTAAATTTTTTTGACAAAAAATTAAAATTTCCACATGCGTTAAATTTTAGACGAATTCAGACAACCAACATTTTTTAGCGTAAATTAAAAAAGATGTATTTTTAATTACTTTATCTTGCTTCTGTCGGATGTTTTTTTTTCATTTTTGATAACGCTGTAGTAGCTGAGTTCGTCTGTACAATTTTGAAAAATTAATTTTATACGGTCAAGAACATCGAATTACATTGTCCTAATGTTTTTTTTTTTTTATAATTTTAATTCAATGAATTATTATGAAAACAAATGCGCACGCATTACTGTTTTACTACATCCTTTGCGTCAATTGAAAATAGAACTTGAGACTGAAAACTAAGAACTCCGAAATGTTCTTTACTCGTTATTTTTTTCTCTTCATTTCAAGTCGGAATCTTGAGGCTAAGAGACGCAGGCTTTCTAAAAAAATTTTGTATTTTTTTTACACGCGCTGTGTAAGATTCATCAAATTTACTTGCTTTTACAATTTTAATAGCAGTTCTTTAACGCCGTGTACAATACTTGAAAAAATTTATAATAAATGCACGGGAATCGCGATTCGTCACAATCCAATCAATTTCGCACAGACGTCTCTTTTTTTAAATAATTTTCAAAAAATTTTGTTCCCTTTATTCATTACTTTTTATTTCTCATCTGCATTCCGCTATAAATGTTGTACAATGAAAACATTTTCCTAGTAATCGTTTTTTCGATAAATTCGTCGATATTTCAAAAGAGAGTTTTGTTTTATAAATCGTTTTGTCGAAAAAATCATACACGAAATTGAATTTTGGAAACACATTTTCATTTTTCTCACATTAATAAAACGGAAAAAATTTTGAACTGCCGGCAGTTTGAATTCCAAATTAAGAATCTTTCTTTAAATCCTTCGTATATTTTTTTTGTTTTTTTTTTATTCTTTAATTATTTTTGTTTTTTCTTTAATTATTTTTGTTTTTCTTTATTTATCTTCTTCAGCCGCTGTCGGAACGATCGAGGCTTGCGTTGGGAGTGTCGCTCTACTAGATCTTGAAAACGTTCTCAGACATTTGCTGAGTACAATTAAAGTGCAGTACACTTTAACAAAGACACTGTCAATGCTCACCTGGATACGTTTCCGCGCGGGTGTTAAAAATAAAATAACACGAAAGAGTGAGATTCGTGCCGCATACCTCGATAACGTTCTCTGTTCCATCTGACATTTCTTGCTTACACACATATTTTTCGCTCATACGAAGTCTATAGGCCAACGGTGGGCTGCGATCTCACTCTTCCGCACGTGCGAGATGCACTGTCACTGCACTCGTACGACATGAACAGTTAAACTACTTATATTTTTTTTAATTTTTTTTTTGTTTTTTTTTTTACTTGTTTTGGAACCTCTAAAGATTGTAGACGAGGTTCCACGCGAGTGTACCGATGTTAACCAACTCAACGTAACGACCGTCTTTCTTTCTCTCTTTAATAATTATCTAAATTCTCCTAAATCGTTACGATCACACAAGCTCGCTTTACAATCGCTCCGAGAAAGAGTGAAAGCCGCGCGTGCACGTCGCTTTACAAGATTTTTCTATCTCTCTCTCTCGGATAAATGATTCGTTCGCTAGCCCATAAGATAACAGGCCACGACGAAAAGGCATCGTTCCATCGTCGCGGTTTCCATTTTCACAGGTGGTATATTTTCGTTCTATGAGATTCTCTCATCTCGATTCGTTATAGGAGAACCGCGACGACAGGGCACGCGCACAGTGTATGTGTATTTGTCTCTAGGTCGGTCTCGAAACACGAGACGTTTCTCATACCTTCTCGCACCGCATTGCTCGACTTGCAATGCACTATCAAACAAAAAACCAGGCCGTTGCCGTTGCTCGCAGCGCAGATACACGATTGGGACCACAATTCGCCGAGTCCGAATTAGTACGCGGGTACGTGTGTGTTTTCTCTTTTTTTTTAGCGACTTTCTAAAAATTCTGTACAAAATATCGCGGAAAAATCATAACAGCCGAAGACTAGTCTCTATATATATCAACTTCGAAAAGTTCGTCTTTCAAAGTAGATCTATCTCTCATGTCTGTGCATGTGCATGTGTATCGCGCGATTGGTCGGCTCGAATTTCGTTGCTCGCTTTGGATTCCTTCGACCTCCTCTTTTTATATTTCATTGTATCTCTCGGCTTATGTACCCACGCTGCATACGTGTGGGAATTAGCAACGGCTTTAGCTTTTTATTTTTATACATCTATACGTTAAACGAAAGTATCGCCGTTAAGGTTCGCAGCGATATCACATAAGCCCTTCATACTATGTCGAAGGACGAAGAAATAATGAACGAAAAAATTTACAAACTACGAGGCGCGCAAACAAAGTCGGTGGTTGATGGGAGGAAAAGAGGGACAGAGTGCGTCGAGAACAAAAATAAATGGAATACAATGGAATATACGCATTCTCGGCTGCTTAAAAGCGAAGAAAAGATCTTGGGGTAATACAAGATTGGATGATTTTGATGAGGAATGAAAATGGGTAGAAGGGGTGAGGCGATCGAAAACAAAAAGAAGTAATAGAGCTTTTCTCGCGCTCGATTCGATGCTTGCTTCCTTCCACTCCGCTATAAGCCGCTTACTTCTCACTCTCTTTCTCGGTCTCACTCACGCGCTCATCCACTTTCGTTTTTTATTTCTCTATATCTTTTTTTTATATGTTATTCTCGTAATAAACTGACAAAACGTTTGTTCGGCCGACATTATAGTTTGCAAAGATTCCCCTGTACTTCTCTCACTTGGCGGAAGGTAACGAATGTACTTTACAGCACTGCGGCGGCGCGCCTTAACTATAACAGTCACACTCTTGTTTTTTTTTTCTTCCCCTCGCGCACGTGTCGCGTGGAATTAATCGTAATCGACGCAATTACACATACACACACACATACACACTGTTCTCCTTACAATACATTACATTACATACATACAACGCCACCTCTACACGCCGTTTTTACCTACCACCGCATAGAATCCTATAGGAATTTCGCACTTAGCACACGCTGGAGAACTTCGCGCGCGTTACAGCTGCTTGCCTATTGATTCCTCACTCGTTCTCGAGCTCACCTTGTCATTCATATTATATGGAAGCGTACTTTCCGTATATCATTTTTCTTTTTGTACCAGAGTGATACTCGCGAACGCGTGAGAAACGTGCAAGCAGCCATTCGGACGATGATTGAATTATCGAAGTTTTTTAGAGCGAGTTTGGGCGTATGTGGACATATACAAATGTGTAGTTAATGTTTTATACAAAAATTCCGAATGGGCAAGTTCATCGATCCGCTCTTTTAATTTTTTTTTTGACAATTTAATTTTGGGTGTTGCTTTTTCGGAATTTTTATAATCTAAATTTTTAGATCACTTAAATGCATTTCTTCTTTTTTTCAAATGAATTAGCTTCAAATTCTGAATCGTTCGATTGTCGCCCTTGCGGAAATTGGCTTCCAAAAATGTTTTAAGAGATAAAAAATTCTCACTCTAAAAAAACCCGAAAAGAAGTCTCGCAGAGCTTTTTACGAGGATTAGCACGGATCGACGAACGGTTTACAATGCCTTTAGTCTCATAATCGTAAATATATATATATATATATATTTATATATTTATACAGTCTTTAGTCCGACAACGCCCGAGTTTTGGGCCAGCCGAATGTATGTGTTTGTGTTTATATGTGTTTGTGTTTATATGTACTTGTGAGTGTATTAATCATTATCGTTATTTATCAATATATTTACAAGAAAATCGATCAAATTGCTTTGAGCATCAAAACAACAAAAAATAAAACAAAACAAGAAACACCTGTGTCCATTCCCCTATGTTCTCTCGTTTTGCGAATTTATCGGACACTGACAAACGTGATATCGAGTTATTCGTAGTATCGTCTTCTATTTATTATCGTATCCATTTGTCTTTGTGCATTTATTTTTTTTTCCATTTCAGAACCTATATTTTTTCATTTCAACTTTCGTCTATACATCGAATAATATATATCACACATTTGAAAGTCTCAATTCCTCAATATGCTCTTTTTAACGTTTTTTTTCTCCATTCCACCCCACATAGTTTTGTATTCTCAAAAACCTTCCATTTTTCGTTCAAAAAAGAATGTTCGCATTCACTAATCACATTATGATCATAAAGGCATTTTAAACCGTTCTTCCGTCGCGCATCCACTTAATAATAGGAAAAAAAAATTCACTCCGAAAACGAAAAATCGTCTTTCAGGGTGAAACAAAAAAAAAAAGAAAAAAGAAAAAGAGAAGATTCTTGTCGGGTGTTGTTACTCATAAAGATTTGTTTTCTCCCTATCTCTCTTTCTTTATTTCTCTCACGTAAATCTAGGTCATTTGGCTGGTGGTACCGGCTCTGTTGATAGTCTTTCGAGAAATTTTTTTAGTTTTAATCTCATGTGTATACTTTTGTAAAATTGTTAAGATTGCAATATTGGTTCATGTACACAACTTTCTTTGACAATTCGCAAAAAGGATTTTTTTTAATTGTTTTCGCATTTCGTAAAATTTACAATGTAAAAACCGGGAGACCTTATGCTCTTAAACTCAATTTCATCATTGCTACCATTGATAAAAAAGTTTGTTAATGATACCAATTCAAATATTAGTATAATTCAACTTTATACTTTACATTTACCGAAGTTTCTTAATAGTCCGTTAATTCTTTTTCGATAAAACATTTTCTTGTATTCATTGCACTCTAAAAAACTTGGCAGGCGATATAAAATAATTAGTTGATTTTATTTACACAAAATGAATTCATACCATTAACAAATATTTTCTATATTCTATATTAAATCTTGCATCTCCTTTCTTAATATTTCGCGTAAAGATGAATACGCATATGTACTTTCTTATACGAATACAAGTAAGAGTTACTTCGTTACTCTTTCTTTTTTGCTGACGGAAAGCACCTTACGAAGGTGTAAAATTATACGTAAATATAATGCGTGGGTATACGAGCATAGGGACTCCAGATGTGATTTACGACAGAAAGAAGAAGTTTTTACCCACCAGCCATTATATTTTATAAAAATAATTGTATAAAACTAGTCAATTTTACAACCTCTGACGCTCAATCACAGTACCGTAAAAATCCGATCGTGTATGATTTTAATAAAAAAAAAAGAGAAAAAACAAGAACAATTGGTGTTTTCCAGGAAAATAAACTTTCATCTTTTTCTCCGCAATCACTTTAGTTTTTTTTTCGTTTCAGAGAATGAAATCGATTGAATTTCAGAGTTGTGTTGACAGTATTAAAGCGGGCAAAGTCAAGCCACAGTCATGCGACGTCTATCGTACGATTATTGATTTTTCGTTCTACAAATAACGTAAAATTTTATAATGCTAGAGCGTAAAATATATATAATATATGTAGATTGACATTTAATATTGACAATTGATCTTCGATCTCACTTTCGCATTTTTGTAGTTCTTTTTCTGTTTTTGTATAAACTCAAAGATCAAAGCTAAATGTATAAAAAATCGATGTTATAATGGCATGAGATATTCATCGGCATTTTATATTTACACTCATATGATAATGCAGTAAACAATGTTCTTTTAAATGTTTTTTTTTATTTCTCTTTGCACATACCGTTACGATACTTCCTTTTTCAGACGATGGCTTGACTTGGCACTACATTAGTATATGTACATTTAAATGTATTTATATACAAAGAATGACTCGCACTGGCACTCCAATCACTTCAATCACTGAGTTTACCAAGTGCAAAGCGAATGATTATTTTCATGCTCAGTAATACCTATTTACAAGTAACCTTTTTCTTTGTTTAGTACGACTATAATTGTTCTCCATGATTTTGCTTTTTCTTTTTTTTCTACGCAAATTGTCTATTCAAACAGTTTGTATTTTGTAGCACTGACAGAAAATTGTTTTTTTGTTTGTTTTCTCTTCTCACTTCAAAAACACACATTTAACCCTTTTCCGACTATCCTTCAGACTTAAGTAACACGAAATGTTTTCTCACTTTTCAAAAGTTTTCAGTACACACGATCATGTGTGCCTTTGCGTTTTCGTTTGTTCAATCACAATCACTTGACACACTTTATTACATTTGCTTTGAGCGATTATGAACCTTGGTTTTAAGTTCATTTGGAAAACTACTTGGATACGTTACTCTCCTCCAAGCAATTATTGTCTTCTGGTCTCGCCACATATAAGCTTGGATCTATCACTTTTGGAATAGGCTTGATTTCAGTTCCAAGCTCTTGTTCAATGCGATGAAGGTTAAAGCGGTCTTCATATGTGATTAGGTTGATCGCAATACCTAAGTGGCCAAACCTTCCTGAACGACCAATACGATGCAAATATGTTTCTGCCATTTTGGGGAAATCGAAGTTGATTACTACATTCACAGCTTGAACGTCAATACCACGTGTGAATAAATCACTGCAAACCTATTTAAAATAAACCAATGAATACTCTTTAAACAAATAATAACAAAATTACTAATAAATACAAAATATTGAAAAATAAGTTGATTAAAGATAAAATTTGAAATTTTTAGTCAATTTATAATAAAAATAATATTAAGGTGATGTGACACCCACGCTATTACTCAATTCTGGGTTCCCGTTTTTCTCATTTAATTTTGAATTTTGAGAAAAAAACTCTCTGGTACGTTATAGTTCTTCACTAAACTTACAACGTACCAGAGAGTTTTTTTCTTAAAATTCAAAATTAAATGAGAAAAACGGGAACCCAGAATTGAGTAGTAGCGTGGGTATCACATCACAAGTCGCATTTTTATCATTACTAATAATTATAAAAAATTTAAGTAATAAATTTTAACTATTGGATCTTTAAAAATTTCAATCTATACACTAAAATGTTTAACTACTTTTCATGTATTGTAATAGTATAATTTAAAATAAATGAACATTAAAAATTACATTATTTTCTTTTATAGTTCACTTATGAAATGTCAAGTTTTATACCTCAAGATTGTTCTATTGAATAATTTAACTTATGTGAAATTTAAATATTTTTTATAAATTATTATTATTATTATAACTATTGTTATTATAATTAATTTATTACAATAAAATTTTGAAAATTTGGAAAACTGAAAACTGAAGTAGTATTTTACTAAAAACAAATTTCAGAAAAAATCGTCATTATTACCATACTTACAACATATTAACTTTGAAAATACAAAAATAGTTAATTTCTAAATATTTTTTGTTTTGTAAGTTTTTTTTATTTCAAACAATGAACTTTCATATAAAAAAAATAATCAAAAATTGTTATTTGAATATATCTTTGTATAAAATAGCAAATGTGTTAAATTAACATTTGTTCATGCAAAAACTTTAAAGGAAAATTCTAAAAACAAGTATTATTAATCCTATCAGATAATTTTTATGTCAAAACTACTTTTTTCTCAAGTGTATTTTATATCAATACATTTTCCTGTATTATCAACTGTAATATATTTAATTACTTAAAAAAAATCTTTGTTAGTATTTTTTTTAAAACTTGTTCTCTACTCGCAATTTTTTACTTAGAATCATTACAGTTATCTAATGATTATGGTTATTACAAAAGAAAAAAATTAAAGCTCAAGTCTAAATAAAACACAACTATTTATGTTTGTTGAAACATCCAACATCTTTATAAATGAAAAAATAAACTTAAAGAATTCTTTATACTAGCTCTAGATAATGGAATTTTCAAAGGACTTACCAGATTTCTGCAAAGTCCAGCACGGAAATCATGGAACACACGATTTCTGTGTGCTTGCGCCATTTTTGCGTGTATATAATAACAGCAGTATCCCAAGTCTGTGATTTTCTTTGCCAATAACTCAACGCGCTGCGTTGTGTTGCAGAATATTATGCTTTGATTTATTTGTAACTATAAAATAAATTTTTTCAGTTAATATAAAGTGATGAATGAAAATGAAAAAATATATTAAATTTAAAATTCTTACCTTCGAAAATAGCGTGTTAAGGCAGTGGACCTTTTGACGCTCCTGCACAAAAGCATAGTACTGCGTAACACCTTTCAATGTCAGCTCCTCCATTAAGTTTATTTCATAAGGATCTCTCAAGTGTTTTTCCATGAATTGCTTTACCGTCAATGGGAAAGTTGCTGAATATAGCAAAATCTGACGTTCTTGTGGTAATCTATAAATATGAAAAGTATTAAGTTTACATTTGCATAACTTACTTGAATTATGAATTTTATATATCTTTGGTCTTTATAACAATGGTACAAAGAATACTTTACAACTGTATAAAAAAAGAAAAAAAATAGAATAATTAAAAACTTTCTTTTTTATTTATTTTCTCTTTTATGGGTAAAATAAAACTATACTGCAATGAATCAAAAAATTTTCAAAATACAATTGTAATTAATTTCTTACCTGGAAATCACATGATCCAACATTCCTTTAAAATCTTGTGAAAGGAGCTTATCAGCTTCATCTAAAACCAAAATTCTGCAGTGATCCATATTGGCGACATTTTTATCCATGAGATCAAGAATTCTTCCTGGTGTTGCTATTATAGCTTGCACTGAAATTGAAAAAATAATTATAAATTGATTATTTAATAATTTTGAAGTAAAAATGTTAACTATTTCTACAAAAACAAAACTCATTATATACATATAAAAGAGAAAGTATCATTTATGTAAAAATAGATTAATTTTATTTAGATAACAAAGTGTGATCACTATAGTCTTATACCTTTCTGATAAATCCTCATGATATCATCACGCAAGTTAGTACCACCAGTGGTAACCATTACTTTCACATCCATGTGCTTTGCAAGCTCCATTAGAATTTGTGATGTCTGTAGTGCCAACTCTCGAGTAGGCACAATGATCAACGCTTGAATAACATCTTTTTTTGGGTCAACCTGTAAATAGAATAAAAGAAAATGATTTAGAAAAAAAAAATATATATTTTATAAAAATATCATTTAAATAATTAAAAATTATACAAACCTGTTCAAGAACAGGAATTGAGTATGCTCCAGTTTTGCCTGTTCCATTTTTGGCACGAGCCAAAATGTCTTTGCCGGAAAGTGCAATTGGAATACTAGCCTCTTGAATAGGAGAGGGCTTGTCCCAACCTTTTTCAAATATTCCCATAAGAAGTTCGCGTTTAAGACAGAACTCTTCGAATTCATTACCTCGAGTATCTGTGACATCCTGTAAATTTTTAACAAGGCATTTGTAAAAAACATTTTTTAATGATTTTAAAGATTTTTCATATTTTTCTTAATTATATCAAACAGTTTAAATATTTTAAAGTATTAAAAATCCTTTAGAAAAATGCTGTGCCCCTTGATAATTTAAAAAAATAAAATAAAATAAAAATAAAAAAAAAATACAATAAATTAAAAAAAAATAAATCTATTTTAACAATACAAAGTACAAATGTTTAAATTATTTATGATAAAATATATAAATACATACACTTGTCTTCATACGCTTATCCTTTGGTGGGATATTGAGCTTAGCTTTCCAACCCACGTCATCCATTTTTTCTAAATCTGACTTCATGTTCAGACCAGAATTTAATACGTGATTGGAATTTATATGCGATTCGGTCATCATCTTGATGCGGATACAGTGTCTCCAATTTCTAAAAAAATTAATTAATTGCAACTAATTATTATAAAATTTAGTAGATTATATTGAAAAAGTATTAAAACTGAATAAAATTTGATTTATAAATAAAAAATTTAATTATTAATACAGTTTATTAGAAATCTATTAGTTGATTTTATCAAATACAGTGAATCAAATTTTATATGGTAAGAGTTTCATCAAGTCATCCATCTCGAGGTTGAAGAACTTTATACAGGTAAATATCAATTTAGAATAATAAGAATGCCCTATATGACTTTCAATACAAAAGCTCCAACAGTTTTTATGTTTACATTGATAGTGTAAACATAGAGCAAATCAACTTTGCTCAATTCTAGTGTCGAATAATACCTTTAATAGTTGGATTATCAAAACTATATATTGAGAATTTTATACTCTTCAAATACCTTGTTATTGCTAATTCTTAAATATTTTTTTCATTTTTATTTTCCTTTTTCCCTTATAAAGACGATATTGTCATTGAAATTTTATTGTACATATGAGAATTTAAAAGCAAATTTTACAGTTAATATGAAACATTGAATTAAAAACCTTAATTATTGATAAAATTGTAAAAAAATTTAATATTAAAACCACAATCCATATGTTTGAAATTATTCAATCGAAAAATTCTGCTTGAATAAAAAAAAACAAACTTTACACAATGAGGAATACATCTATAAAAAATACGTTTAATAAAAACTTATTGGAAGAATACAATAGAATTACTAAAAGTCCTTCGGGGTCCCGCAACGATACAACAAGACCATAGCTATACCCAATACTTCGACAAATAACGCAGATACTCAAACCGTTCAACGAACCGAAAGGAACTCGATATCCCGTACGACGAGGTGCCACGCAAAATCAAAGGCCGTGTGCTCCGGAAAACCACGATTTCTCTCTCCTCGACTCACATACACGCCATTCGGCGTCCCTCGCTCACAATTTCATCAGACTTTTTCTCTCTCTCTCTCTCTCTCTCGCTCGCTCTCGCACATACTCGCTCGCTCTCGAATTCTCGCGAAAAGGATCAGCGTGTTCCGTATGTTACCCGAGACAAAAGGAGCACACCACGTAAGGCCGATTGAACACCAAAAAGTAGGAAAAACTAAGTGTGCGCCAAAAAAAAACGGTCCATCTCTTCTTTCTCTCTCTCTCTCTCTCACTCCCCCATTCTCTCTCTCTCGCGCGCGAGAAAAGCGCCAGCGAGACAGAACGAGCGAGAAATCACGCGCGGCGTGCCCCTTTCGAAAGCTATGTGCGCTGCTGACTCTGAAATAACGGTCGCTCTCTCGCGCAGGAAAAAAAACAAGAGTACGCACGCAACGGGAGCAGCACAGCGCGACGTCGCGCTAGAGACATCAAGAGAGAGAGAGAGAGAGACAGAGAACGCGTTTAAATGTCCCCCTCCGATATTGCAGGCGTAGCCTAAAAGTCAGGCTCAGTAGCAAACGAAGAAAATAATCATAAGGACGGATAAGAATGAGAAAATAAGAAAGCCGGCGACTTATTAGTTGATAATATCGTTATATACATCGCGTGTTCTGTTACCTCGTTGTATAAGACTCTCGCTGTTCAACACCGCAGGGCTCGCTCTGGCTAAGTGAAATAACGATGCGACTCTGCTGCTATTGCTGCTACTACTGCACAACACGTATACACACACAGGTCGTCGTCGCGGTTCTGGCTTGCTGCGATAGCTGGCTAACTCTCTCGCTCTCTCTCTGGCGATTCGGGAGACCGACCACGGCAAAATGGCCGCTCCAATGTCAAGCCTCGTCCGTCTGTCTCTCTCCTTCGCGCTTGCGTATCGTTTCCCCTCCCCCCGCGACTCAGCAGCCGCCCCCTTGCGGCCTCTTAGGGCCTCTAATGTCGGCGTCCTCTGCCCTGACTTATTTTTCTCCCTCTTTCTCGTAAGAGCTTTAAAAGATCTTTATCGTGCTTTTCTCTAAATTCGTATGTGTGTATTCCAAACAGATATGATAAAAAGAGTAAGAGAGAGAGACGAGATATACGAGGCGGCGGCTGCGACGCTCGCGTCGTCCTGCCTTCTCTCTCTCTCGCTCGCGTTCTCATACGATCTCTCTTGTCTCTCTCCAACTCACGCAGGCCGAGTGTATAGGGGATTATGCATACATACGTTGTACATACGCGACGACGACGTTTGACTTTTACAGAATGATTTACCTCTATCTATTCCCAATACCTTACAATAGAAATGTGTACAAGTGTAATAAACTTACCTCTCTCTCGCTAGGGGAGCAAATAACGCGCTGCGTCAGATACGGGACGATAATTGTCGCTGCTGCTGCTGTGTGAAGACACGCGATCCGTGGTGGCTGCTGTTGATAGCTGATATATAGCTGCTATTCTCCTCTCAACACGTATATACGTGTACTTAGCGTATGGATATAGCGTTTTATCTCGATTTGAAGCTCTTTCTCGCTCTGCGGATGTGGTTTCTCTCGCTCTCTTTAATCGCACGCGCGCAGGAGTATATAGTCTCTATGGGCGACGACGGGAGTATAATGATGATGATCGCACTCGCCGCTGTGTGTATACGTACGTACATACAGGATGGCCGATGGTGCTGCTATATGTGGTTGTCGTCCGTCGGTGTTATCGCGCCTGCGTGCAACAGTATCTGCATCACAATGACTTTGCTTTGATGTAGTAATTTTTAGCTATTATTATGGTTTATTTATTAGAATTAGGTCGTTCGTTGGATTTGTCATAAAGAAAGAGAATTTTATTTCACCCGGAGGTTGAAAGAAAGTTGTTACGATGAAGGATTAGTGATAAAAAAGGTAATACATGAGCAAGAGATTAACAGTTTTCAACAAGCTGTGACTGGTTAACGACGAGTTCTTTGACCCTGTAGATGACGGAGCGTAGCAAATATAAACGCAATTGGTTAAAACAGAATTGTAGGACTTTGAGGATTGGCTGTCTCGGGCATAGGTACAAAGTTTTCTTCCGTAATGTTTGTTTTCTTTCTTTTGCAAGATGATAATGCATTATTTGTGCTTTTCCTCCAATAGCTAGGTAATTGAAACATTATCGTGACTTTTAATTTTACAGCAGTTTTGATTGATCAAATGACTTATTGATGTAGGTTTTGAATGCTCAGATTTAGTAAAATTTACGTCAAAAGTGAGATTACGGATAATAGTTTAAAAATGACCGCGAATTTCACGAAATTTAAAAAATTTTCAAATTGTCAAAATAAGATTGTTTATATGAAGTACCATAAATAAATTTGCTTATATATTTAAAAAGAATATTTATTGTTTATAATTAAAAATATAAGTATATATTTTACATACATTTTGAAAAAAATCTTATTCTAATAAATGTTGAATAGTTGTCATTCACAACAAAGAAATTAATACCATTTTAATGCAACAATAGTTGTTAGATACTATAAATCAATTATTATCTATTCTATAAAAGTAAATCCAGTTTACGAACAATAACACAGTAATAGAAATATACACAAATTAATTTATATAAATTTAGACATAAACTTTTGTCCAATAATGTAATTTAGAATAGAAATTAATTTAATTTAACTTATCTACTATTTTTAACATAAACAGCGGCCAATATAAGTACAGTTTTTAAAAAATTCATTCCTTTTTCTGAGCATTTCTGTATTTACGGCAAGCTTCTGGGCAATGACGCTCTAAATAGCGTCTCTGTGAAAAAGCTTTTAGACATATTTCACATCTCCATTGCCACTGATGATGATTTCTTGTTCTCTGATGAGCTCTTAAATTTGATCTGTAATAAATAAAATAATAATGTTAAAATAAAATTCATTGAAAAGGTTTCTATAATAGTACACATTAAGAATAAATTTTAAATTATATTTACCTATCAGCAAAAGATTTATTACAAACAGGACATCCAAATGGTCTTTCCCCGGTATGTAACCTCAAGTGTCCTTTTAGTACCCATGGTCGGTCAAAGCTTTTGTGACAAAAAGGACAAAAATGCAGGGTTTTATTGCGCTTTTGATTTGGTGTGCCTTCTATCTCAGAAAAACTCTTATCCTCTTCACAAGATTTTATAGCTTCATTTTCTTTCAAATTAGGGGGTGAATAGACAATTGAGACTACATTTTGCATTGGTACATTTTTTTGGGATGTTGGAAAATCTGTTGTTATGGTAACATTCTCTTCTATTTTAGCAAGAACTGGGGCATGATTTTCCTTGAGTTCTAACAACCTTGGCACATCCATGGGCTCAATGTTGGCAATATCATAAGCAGTCTGATCATCACTACAACTTGCAGAAGAATTTTCCTTGCCATTGTTGTTATTAATGAAAGAATCAATGTTGCCAGATGATTCTGGATTCCACATTATATTCTCATTTTTCTGAAAGTTATAGCGTGTAACTATGGGGAGATTTGACCATGACCAAATATTGCCCAACTTTCCCTGCACATCCTTACACCTTCTTTTCTTCTTCTTTGGCTCTTTTGCAGCTGGTGTTTGCTGAATAGGAGAACCTGAATCTGAAATTATAGCATGAAAACCTATATTATTACCATAAAGGAAAAATTCCGCTTTAAAAAAAAAAATTTATTTAATTTTTCGCATTAAAGGCGAAATCTTTTTAAATAATTCGTAAACACGCATGATTAATTAAACAAACCACTAATATCTAAATGTCTATAGAAACTCGTTAAGATTGAAATCGAAATCACTGCAATGCGTCAAAAGCTTCACTTGAAAACTATACCGACAGGATACATATACTGACGCGCACCTACACTTGAGAAATACCTACTAAAATTCACAGCTACACGTTAACAAAACTCACTTCCTGCATAAAACTTTCCCATAGCGGCGAATTGCTTCGTCTCACAAAAAAAATCGGCCATAGCTTATGTACTTCAATCGCGCATACTCACCATCATCGGATTTATCGGCGTGATGACCATTATAACGCATCGTGCTCTTGATCAGACAGCGGGGCATCTTGAACCAATATTAAATACTGATGATGAAGATCTGTAATACTTATTATTTGCTGAAACTTTATCCCTTCGTCTTGTCAGGCTTGCGATGCTGGCTATTCTACCTGCGTAGGTATGTACATATATGCACCGGTCCTCAAGCGAAGCCGCCGCGCGTCCTTTGTTTCTCCTTCACAACTGCGCTAATGTTGACGCGATAGAAAACTGTCGAGTTACTATATGACGCGCAGAGACTTTAGGAATTGCAAATTGGAACTTGCGTTAGAAGAGGAATGATATCGATAATAGGTTGATTTAATTTTAAAGTAGAGACGTTTATTATTTTTCAGTTAAAATTAGATTTAAAATAATTATGATACTGATTCGTATAAAAAAGTAAAATAAACATTGGTAAATATATTCGTAAACCTATTCGTGAAACTTGTCTGTTCTGTCTATACTTACCACATTTTACACCCATTTGACATAGTAAGTGAAACATCGCGTCAGAATTTGGGCAGTTCCGTAATTCCGCTTTGCAGAACAGACTTTTCTTTGCACATCTTACCGGTTTTCCATGAGTCTACTTATACATATTTGGTTCATGATTCATCAAATTTCATCTTTACTTAATATTTCAAAACAACTTGGTCAGACAAATTACCCATTAATAAATGCAGTTAACCTTTAATAGTATATTTTTTCAACATTATTACTCATTTTTAATACAATTTAAGATAAATGTATCTCTCCCCACCTCTTATTTACCTACCCTGTATTGCTTAAATTTCTGATTTCTATCTATTAAAAGAGGTACATTGTTTTATTTGCATGAGGCTATAATTACAAACAAATATGTCAGATTTAGATTCAGCATATAGAAAAATATATCGAAAACGTAGAATGAGCATATCCCCAAAACGTTTACATCTACTTGAAACTGACGAAATGGCTTATTTATGCAGGGATTTTAGCCACAAATAATTATAATTCTGCAAAT
>JAWWEQ010000010.1:29016192-29042163 GCA_035583055.1 Torymus tubicola | reverse complement strand
GCATAAGCCGACACAGCACTGGCACAGCTTTTATGTACATTTACCTTTATGTATATTTACCTTTATAGACCAATCCGTTGTCGCCCCGACGTTCCCGCAACAGATTACGGACCACAGCCACAAACAAATAGACATCTCGCCTCGTTTTATTACTTCCTCCTTCTTGGCCTCACCCTCCGACAGCATTATATTAGCTTCCTCATGGATTTTCTCAAAAACTGTGACCTTCATATCTAATTTCTTCTTTTCTTTTAACTCTCTTTCCTCTCTTTTTCCCTCCTCTCAGGCCCGGGGTCCCCTCGGACCTGGGGGAAGGGCAAGAGGACCCTCACTTTCCTTTCTCTTTTACTCTGTTTCAGATAAAAGAGTCAGCTAATTCGAGCTTCTTTAAACTTCCCGCCTCTTCACTACGCATGCGGCATGCGCCTTAAGCATGCTAACTATAGTTGATGATTGGCTAATGGTCGTACAGAAATCTGGTGCCAACATACAAAAAACTAAACTAAACTAGAAATCTCGCAGGTGCGCAGCAATCGTGAGCGTGCGCCCCCATCATCATAGGCGACGTGTGCTCGCGCTATCGTACGGCAGCGTAGACTGAGCTCATTCCCTCTCGCTCTCTATAGTGGCGACCGTGCGTCACGCATGCAGACACGCGAACTCATCAGCCGCCACACCACTTCCACGTTGTCGTCGTCGTCGTCAGTCTTCTCATCCTCGTCGAGCAACTAACATATCTTCAACCGCAGCCTCGATATATCGGCAGGCGCGGTGTATTGTCTACTTGGAAAAGTGCGAGAGTGCGTGTGAGTGTGTGAGTAGCGTGCAGCGCGCGCACGAGCTCTTCTGCAGCCGCGCGCAAAGAGCAGAGCCGCAGGACAGCGGCAGTCCGTCGTGTAGGAGCGTCCCCCGCGTCCTCCTTTCCCCCCTTTATTTTCTCTTCATCGTGACGCGAGCTTGAGCCCTCGAGCTCGCGAGACCAGCACAATCACGGCGGGCAAGAAGAGGAGACGCGGCTCACCGTCGCGCGACGACCGTAGTAGTCATCACCGGCGCAGCAGCAGCCACCGGCGCCACGAGGACGACGAGCGTCGTCACCGTCAGCGCTCATCGAGATCCTCGTCCTCGAGCCGCAGCCGTAGCGGCAGTCGCGGCAAGCAGGATACGACATCGGGCGGTGGTGACTCGCTGCAGCAATTGCCGCAGCAGCCCCATCCCCAGCTCAACATAGCCGTGGCCACGATGAGCGATTACTCGGCCGTAGCGCCGCCCCAGAACTTCTCCCAGAGCTCAGCCTTTGCAGCTGCGCTCCAGAGGGCTAAGCAGGTAAGCCCTGACTACATACATGCATACATCCATCCGCCCTTCGCCACTACTTATTTTGCCGAATATATATATACCTATATGAGAAAGAGAGAGAAAGCGAGATGACGCGCGGCGTGTCTTATACGTGCGGCGAGGAATGGCCGACTTTGCACTTCTCGTGCGTTCTCTCTCTCCCGCTTGCGAACCGCAAACATATATAGGAGCCCAACGGTTCTCGCCCGGTCAGCTCGGCCCCTTGACAGAACTCGTCCAAAAGCATGTCCGCACATGGCCAAAATCATGTGCAGCCAGGGCGAGCTCGTTACGTGTACCTAGAGTGACCGCGTGCCCCTCTCTCGCTCTGTCTCTCTTACTCCGTTTTTTCTCCTTATCGGTTTCCGCCTATGAGCCGCCGGAACCTTCAACACACCGGCGTCCATACGCATATAACTCCGTTGCTCTCGTATACGTGAGCGTAATATAGGTAATATATATACGCGCGCCCGTGTGTGTGTGTGCGAACGAGTGGTTTGATCAGTCGATTTTCGTAAGCAGAAAAGTCCGGCGACTGGCTAGTTTTCCCTCTATTCGGAGCACACACGTTCGGGAAATGTACAATTGGCCGGGATTAGCAGAACTTGAAGATAAACCGTATTCGATGTCCAATCGTTTTTCTGTAACGTCCAGTTAAATTTGTGAAATTGATTCTTTTAAGAAATTAGTTTTGGTTAATTGACAAATTTAGAATTTCGGAAAGCACATTAGAAAATATTTTTACCTTCCTACCTACAATTTCAAAACAGAATTGATCATATTGCTATTTATAAGCAGAGAAATTTCAATCAATAAAATAGTTATTTCACATACATAAGTTTAAACATTATTATAATTTCTTTGCCAATCATATTAATAACATGATTGTTTCACAACCGTATCAAACATATTAACATATTGAATTTGAATTTTAAAAACGATTGAAATTAATAAATAAAGTATAATATATTTTTATACATAACATCTATTTTATAGTATTAATATAATTGTACATCCTAATAGAACAAAATATTCTCCAATTTTTCCATCATCTCATATGTCTTCAAGTTGAAACTTTAAATTATTCAAATCATTAAATCTCCTGTCTTGTGATTATCAATATTTATTTATAAACAATTATATAATTTTTATATATAAGTCATATTCTTATATTGTTATAATTATATTATAATTTCTACATATAAGTAATTTATTACGATTATTACAAAATTATAGTAATTTAAAATAAAAATTAAAATAAGTATTAATTTACTTTCATAAATATATATATATATTTATTTATGTCCATATCTTTACTTATGTCAATAAACTATATAAAAAATATTGTATTGAAATATAAACTGATAAATATCCCAAGAGAAAAAAAAAATTCCCCTTGTAAATTTTGTGCCACTTGACTCTTATTTCCAGATTGCAGCAAAGATAAATCCTCAAGGTGCACAAAATAATCAAGAATCACCAAAGAAGCGCCCATTGGAAGATGGACCAGGTAAACAATTATTCATGCTATGCAAATTATTTTATCATGTATTGTTTAAGCTTATGTTGCTTTAAATACATTACATATAGATATATATATATATATTATCTAGTCTTTGTATTTATTGTAAGAGTTTTCATTTTTAGGATAGTTAATATAAACTTATAACATATCTTTCATTTTTATTATTTCTTAGAATTTATATAGAATGCTTATTAAAAAATTTTGTATTATCATAATTTTATTTGACTGACAAATAATTAGTCACATATTTATTTACTACAAAAATATATTTAACTACATACGTATATTTCATGCATAAGTTTTTACTTTTAAAATACAATTATTGTTTGAAATGTCTCCCAATGCTCGGCATCCCCCTATTGTATTGAATTCTAGAACCCGAAGCAAAGAAGCTTGCACCCACACTACCTGACCCATTAATAAATCTGCGAGGAAATACAACTCCTGGTGTTGCTTCAAGTATTGGTGATAGTCCAATTTCGCGCCCTTCTGGACCTACAACTCCTAATCCTGTTTCATTGGGAGGTATTTGCAATGAAGATATAAGAGTTCCTGACAAAATGGTTGGACTAAGTAAGTTTAAATAACTAGTAATATGTATTACTTATGATTGAAATACATATCAGATAATACAATGTATATATAATACAAAATTTTTAAAATGTAATATATTGATATGATATGTAGTTAATTAAGGTCAGTGACTACTGAAAAATAAAATTTTTATTTTCAAAATAAAAAAATGTTAGATATGTCGTAAGGAAATTGTATAGTTATATAATGCTTTAAAATTATAAATGTTTACGTGATAGTAATTGTTGTAAATAATTGCTTGATCATCTTTTTTTATTTTTAAATGAAAAAATTATTTAAGTAGTAACTTACCTTAAAAATCAATAATCACGATAAATAATTTCTTTACAATGTTTTTTACAGTAATTGGCAGAGGAGGAGAACAAATAACAAGATTACAAAGTGAAACTGGATGTAAAATACAAATGGCTGCAGAAAGTGGGGGTCTGCCTGAGCGTATTTGTACGCTAACCGGCTCCCGAGATGCTGTCAAGTAACTTACTTTTTATGTTTTACTATTGTCTATAATTTTAACACGTCATATGTGCGATGCCATATTGTTATTTTATATAGGACAAAATAAGTACAGGGCATCGTATATAAATTTATTTTGCACAATTTCCATATATACACATTTCAAGTCTTGAGATATTTACATTATGGATAAATCATATTAAAATTTTTTTTATTTTATGGCATGAATCTAATAACATAAATCAAGAAGAAAGTGTGCTATTTTCATTTAAAATAAATATGCTATTAAGATCTTTGAGACATGCCAATATGCTCAGTAAATTTGGCTTTGCTTTAGTAGGATAATGCTATCATAAATACATCTATCGTTTTTATTGCTCACAATATTTTATTTCTTTATTGTACTCAGCATTTAGTTTCGTAGAATTTTAGTTTTATTTTATATTGTTAATGTGAATTATAAGGTATAAAATATTATGCAAAAGTTATATATTAGGTATATTATAAGGATATACAGTTTATATTTGAATATATTTATAAAAATTGCGTTTACTTTTAAAGACATTTTACTCAAATCTTTATTTATATAATTTATATTTTAAATAAATTTTTCATAGTAAAATGTATTATAAAGTTACGAAATTTTTAAAAACATATTTTTAATTTTATTTTATCATGAAAATGAATGAATATTTTGTTTATACATATCATATTTTTATGTCTCATTTATAATGTAATATAATTTATAGTATATCACATTTAATATTGAAATGAAAAATTTACATTTTTAATAAAAATTGTTGGCCCTGGATGTGAGTACGGTGGCCTTTGATATCCTCATGTGAATCTATTTGACATTGCTATTTGAAAATTTTTGCATTTACTAATAGCTTTTTACTTTCAATAGGGATTGGAGAGGGAAGTGGGAGGATATGAGTGAAAAAGTTGGATGAAGAAAATAATGAATAGAAAAATGCATGGGGTGTATTTTTCGCTACTGGAAGATAATAGATATCTTAATGTCTGTTTGGAACAGCTCATCATAACATCGTTGATGATCATTATTTTCATTTAGGAAAACAATAAATTTTCTGAAAATTATTACTATAATCAAATATATGAGCATAAAATTAATATACCATTATTCGTTTTTGCACTCTATAAAAAGAAAAACACTGTAGCCATGTATTTATGTGTTTTAATTCAATTTTATTTCTATGCCTTGTAATAAAATTAGGTTAATTCAAATGTATAAAATGAAGCCTTTACTAAAGCATATTTTAATTTTTTTTATGTGCTTGTTTGTTTCAGTCGAGCCAAAGATCTTGTTCTGTCGATTGTCAATCAAAGGAACAAACCAGAAGACCTCATCCCAGGAGCAAATCCTCCTTATCCTGGTCCTACACCAGCTCCTGCTCCAACAGTGATGTCTGGGCATCCTGGCTTTGTAGAAATTATGATTCCTGGTCCAAAAGTTGGTCTTATCATTGGAAAAGGAGGTGAAACCATTAAACAGCTTCAAGAAAAATCTGGAGCAAAAATGGTTGTAATTCAAGAAGGGCCAGCGCAAGAGCAAGAGAAACCTTTAAGGTTGATACTTTAACTATTAAAAATAGAAATATAAACATTCATCTTTTAATAATAATTTAGTCATGAATCATAATAATTATTCGGAAATTTATTTTAAGGAAAGCCATTTCTTCTTATTGTAATTAAAATCGTTTTTTCTTTATGCTTTCAGAATAACTGGAGACCCACAAAAAGTAGAGCATGCGAAACAATTAGTTTATGAGTTGATAGCTGAAAAAGAAATGCAAATGTATAATAGGGGTTCAAGAGGTTCCTTTGGTAACAGTTTTGGTCAAGATGGAAACCCTGAAGGAGTAGAGGTGATTAAATATTATATATTTCAAATAGTTATTTAACATGTTTAGCACCGCATTAATAACAATTTTTAAGTTACGTAACTTTTTAAACAATCATTGAATGCTTGTAAATCATTCATATCGCAAATTCTTGAACATTTTCACAAGTATTTGTATTCTCAAAAATATCATAACTAACATTCATTCGTGTTATACTTGCCTCTATTCTTACAATTCATAATTCTTGATTATTTTTCATTTGCAAAGTGTAATAAAAAAAAAGTAACTAGATGTATGTTAGCTTTTAAGCAAACTTTTTTTTAACAATAACCATGAACATGGGCAATGAATACCTCTTTTCATCTTCGTAAAATTGCCAATACAGGTTATCGTGCCGAAAGCCGCAGTTGGCGTCGTTATCGGCAAGGGTGGTGAAATGGTTAAGAAGCTGCATCAAGAGACAGGCGCTAAAATACAATTTATTAATCTGAAAGACGAGGGTCCAGGCGATCGCACATGCATCATATCCGGTAGAGATGAGTGTGTCGAGGAGGCACGCCGTAGGATTCAGGAAATGATCGATGGCGTCGTGGTAAGTTTTCACTTTGCCCATTCGTAAAATTAAAAATAGAAATAAAAAATAGGATGCGTATATGCATTTGTTCTCGTGGTTGTTTTTGCTTCTAAAATCCTTACGAAAAAATGTTCTATTTCTCTTTTTTATTCGTCTTTAATACTTTCTCATAATCAAAGATTTCTATTAAAATCTAAGATTTTATAAGGCGAAGAAAAATAATACTTTGAAAAATGACAATATTTTTTTTACAAGATTTAACCTTTTCATTTTACTGTTACAAAACAGTTACATCTGACTATATTTTTCCCTATACAGATTTAAATACCAGTAAATTGTTAAATCTAATTACAGATTGAAAAAACCTTTGTAAAAGTATTACTTGTAAGTAGTTCTACTGTCAAAATGAATTTTCAAGATTCAATAGATATTTATTTTTTCTTTTTATAGAAAACCAATTTTTAATTTAATGAATTTAAAAAAAGCAAAATATTTAGAATATTTTTTGTTTAGTTTTATTGAGGTTGCGTTAAACATGTTAAAGAAATGTAATGTCGTTCGGTTTAATATTTATACTATATGATAACTGTTATGTTATACAGCAAGGTCGTAATCCACGTGGCAACGGTTTCAATGCTGGACGACCAAATGAATATGGAGGCTGGACTGGAGGACCAAATGATATGGGAAATAAAATAGAATTTAGCTATCCAGTTCCTTCAAATAAGTGTGGTATTATAATTGGAAAAGGTAAAACTATCATTTAATCGTAATATTTTTCCTGATTGTATATATCGGAATATTAAACGTTTTCATGTTCACTTTTAGGTGGCGAGACAATCAAGCAAATCAATCAACAAACTGGTGCACACTGTGAGCTCGACAGACGAAATACTGGTACTGAAAAGTTCTTTACGATTAGAGGGACACCAGAACAAGTTGAACATGCAAAGAGGATATTCGGTGAAAAATTAGGTGGTGGAGGCATGGTACGTTTAAATTTAAGTTTAAAACATGACGTGTGTCGCGTAATCAAAAATAAATTCCACATATTTATTACCTGCGCGAGTAATACTATTCTGTCTTAACCAGCACGAGATATAAAACTTATTTTCAACTCAAACTATTTTACGATATAACAACTAATATTCGTAGCTTTTAACTTTAATATTATTCACAATAACTCAATT
Organism: Torymus tubicola; assembly: GCA_035583055.1. Taxonomy (NCBI): domain Eukaryota; kingdom Metazoa; phylum Arthropoda; class Insecta; order Hymenoptera; family Torymidae; genus Torymus; species Torymus tubicola. The sequence goes on along the minus strand of JAWWEQ010000010.1, from coordinate 29,034,624 downwards.
TCATGATCAAGGTTTTACAATACTTTTCGTGCCCTATGCCATCATTTAGTTATTGCAATTATGCATTTATAACATTAATGTTTCCCCTTTCAGACTACTCCTGGTAATATGTACGGACAAAATACGATGGGATACAACCCAACGTGGAATGCGGCTCCAGGTTACCAAGCGTGGCCAGGTCAACCAGGTCAGCCGACCGATCCGAATGCTGCTGGTCAAGGTCAAGTACAAATCAATCCGTCTACTGGTCAGCCAGATTACAGTGCACAGTGGGCTGAGTATTACCGATCGTTGGGTATGCTCAGAGAAGCCGAAATGATTGAGCAGCAAGCAAAACAGCAGCAACAAGCGACGGTTCCAAAGCCGGATATGAACCCACAAGGTAAACTTTTATTTTACCTATTGAGGTTCATCAAACATCTTTAATATATTTTAGAAATATGTAAAAGCTTTCTTATTTTCTCAGTACATAAAGATATTTAAAAATAAAAAAATATTACCTTACAATTTAATGATGATATTATATAACACAATGACTGATGCTTCATTTCAGCCAATCAACCGAATCCAAGTGCAGGGCCAGGACCACAACAGCAACAGCAAGCTCAAGCCCAGCAACAACAACAACAACAACAACAACAACAACAAAGTCAACAAAACGGTGGTCAAGCTGATTATAGTGCACAATGGGCTGAATACTACAGAAGTATTGGAAAAATAAAGGAAGCTGAAGCTATTGAAGCACAAATGAAAACCGGAAAGGTAAGACTGCAAATATTTTTATTTATCGCAAACGTTTTCTTTTTCTTCCGTGGGCGTTTATGCCACAGAAAAAAACGACTTTTGTGATAAAACACCTAATTTTCCCTATAGCCGGGTGGTGGCATGGGAAATAATCAAATATCGCAATCGCAGCAGCAGCCACAACAGCAGCAGCAAATGCAGCCCAATGCGATGACGAATCAAGGCGGTGCACCAGGACCTGGCGGAGGTCCCGGTCCTGGAGGTGCCCCTGGTGGTTTTCCGGCCTATGGTGGTTACCCAGGCATGAACCCAGCTTCAGCGGGTGGCTATTACACGCCCGGAGCTCAAGGTTCAGGCCAGCCTGGTCAACCTGGCCAGCAGAACCCCACTTTCCCGGCCGCCAACTACCAAAACTATCAGTATCCCCAAGCGAGTTCCGATAACTGAGATCAACTAAAATGGAAATAAAAAATTAGTAAGTATAAACTGTACATTTCTCATTAATCATGACGTAACTTTGCAGAGATTATTTACGTGAATTTAGTATAGAATACCGATCTCATATTTTAACAAGAAATCATACTTGTAAGAAGATCAGGAAACCAGATTTGACGAGACTTTACAAAGCAATTACTTTTATTTAAAAATGGAATCAACTCTTTTAACTCAATGTAATGCGTCTATTTTTTGAAGACGTAAGTTGTTTAATGTTACCTATACGTTATTTTACGCCATCTATACGAATGGATATTTTTTAAGATTGACATTGAATTTTTCTTGTCTACTTTTATGTTCATTTACAATTGGTTTAACAAGAAAAATAATTTTTTTGCCCAGTGGGCCGAAAGTCCTACTTTCGCTGCCGGCTTCCGGTTGCGAAGGTTGTATTTTCGGCCTCGCTAGGCAAAAAAAACTTGTATACGCACTACGAGAGGAAGTAAAGAATGCTTTAAATTACCTGGGAATTCTTTAATTTTCCTCCCTCGCTGCGTAATATACTAATTTAAAAATAATATAATAATAATATAATAATTTAAAAAAAGAATAACATAAACTAAAGAATAAACATATCCCATCTTGGTGCCATTAGATCGAGTTAGGAGTACTCTGATTTATTTGTAACTTTTAGAAATTGTATCGTAAAATCTTATTTCAATCTGTTATTTGGAGATCAAGAGATTTCTTTGTTAGTACGACTGTTTAATATATTTATTGAAATATATAAGATTGAAAATTTTACATTTCCTATATTTTGTTAAGATATTTTAAATACAAATTACAGATAAATTCAAAATTTTTAAGGTTCCTTTCAAAGAATAACTGGAATATTACATTTACATGTGTAAAATAATCTATATTTATTCTTTTTTGTATCAAATTTATTAATTTTATTTTGTTTTAAATTATCATAAAATAATAACAAATATTTCAATTATTCATAAACATGTAAATTATCTCTGCCAAGTATTATAGAAAATTGTGAGGTAATTCAGAGTAACACAAAATAAAAAATTTTGTGTTAGTACTAATTAGCTCTAGAAATAAATTAATATTATATAATAATATCAATGGTGTAAGAATCAGAGATTGTGTCAAAAATATTGCAATGAAACATTTTTCTAATATAACATATATTGATATAATACGAATCATGTAACATGAAACATATATATACTATGTATACAATCTTATTTCAGGAGAAATATACAAAAAGGATACTTTTTAATATACTCATAATATATATGTATATAATATGTGTGTGTGATAATTATTCAAACATAATCAAATATAAAAATTTATAAATTTATGATATTATATATTTTTAACATATATATTTACTTATATATATATAAATATTTTACACCTTTGAAATTCTTAAACGTTCGGTTCATATTCTATTGTTTTTACAATAATCCTTTATTTATTTCCATACAGATTACAGATAGCTTTCCAGAGGGACGTTTTTAATACCTGCAGTACTCCCATATAAATATATACATATGAATATAAATATACATAAATACGTATATGTATATATCTATACATGCATAAAAGATGTTTGAAAAATTTGGCTATTTAAAGAAAAGAAAAAAGCCAAGCCTGGGAATCGATAACAGTATCAGTTTTACGTTTTATTTATGATACGAAAAATATCATTGAATGTTTTCTTTTTTTTTTTACACATTATAGGATAACTATTGTTCTAGTTCTTAAGTGACGTAAGAAATTTTCGAACTGAGTTTAGAATTACAAAAATGAAACGGGAAAATTGTAATATCATGTAATGTAATAGCAGCATCATGTTTATACTTCTCTAGTAATTGTGCAACCTTAACTTTACCTATTTGAGTCACAAGTCCTGCAGATAGAGACAGCTTAATTTCAGGATATAAACATGACCATCAAGATGCCAGTGTCTTTAAAAAAAAAAAAATCAACGAGGTTTATGCATCGGATCAGAAAAATTCATTGGAATTGTGTATGAATAATTGTACAACAATTATTATTTTCCATCTTAAAAGTTGTATGTATTTTTAATGACCTCATCATATACAATACCATGCATTAATCACATATTTTTACATTTCTCAAAACAAACCATACCTTATGTCTTCTGAAATAGCAATGCTAATCTTACACTGTATATTTTGTATTTGTATTTTAAAAAATAATTTTGTCAATCGTTCTGCGTTATATTGAATACTGAAAAGTAAAGTATACAGATTTATTTTGCGTTGTATTGACCAAAAAACATTTATGTTTTTCGTATATGTATCCCAATGCTTTTGTGAATTAAAAGGTTCTAATTTTCTCGATGTGGTAAATAAAATATTTCCATTAATTTTTTATTGTAGGAATACAATGGAAATATATAATTTCAGGTTTAGTTACGGTTATATAGCTGAACGTCTCTAAATAAAACGACAAATAAATGTTTAAAATTGAAAACATTATTTCTGTGTACTACTGCATGGCCAATTGTATAAATAAAAAGCATTTCGACTGATTTATTCACCTAAAAGCGATAATAAAATTATGTTCGTAAAATATAATGAAATATTGTTTATTTTGTCAGAAAGGTTATCACCACGTTATACTCGATTTATTTTATTATTTCGTGATCATTACTAGGTACTTACACAATTTTAATAAATGAAATATACTAATAAACATATAATTTCAACCTTTCCTATTATCCATATATCCGTAACTTGGTATAAATAAAAAAATTTTATTTCTTTATGTATGTGATATTTTCAAAATACTTCAAGTAAATTCTTAAATCTATTTCAAATTTGTTCAAACAATATAAATTTTAGCATAATTACATCAAAAGTAAGTTCTACTATTTATATATATGATAATTGATCAAATATATTTTTCATTATTGTTTTTTTATCATACTTGTAACATTGAATTCAAAATATATACTTTGAATATTAACTAGAATAAATTTAAATTGCTATTTTGTAAAATATTATAAAAATAAATTTCTACAAAATAGTGATAAAATTTTTAATTTATTTTAGTTAAAATTTTACAAACATTTATCATATTTTAGTCATTATTATATGCTTCTTGCTGTATAAAATTTTTACTAAAATTATGTCGATGGAAACAATGGATTTTACTTCAAGTTTTGCAGAGTCAAGATCATCAATTAAGGTAAAATAAAAAATTACTAATGTAATTCGATGTAACAGCTTCTATTGTATCTAACTTTTAAAATAAAACAATAATTAAAAACTACATCCTGTTCTTTTTATTAAAAAGTTACCTTTAAATGTTTTAGTTATAATTTAATTGTCAAAACTAGTTCAATTTCTAGTCTTTTATAAATAGGTAGTTAAAAGTAGGCAAATTAATTATTATGACAAAAGAAAATTTGTACAGAAAATAGAAAATGTATAAGATTTTAAAAAGTAAAATAAGTACTTCAAAAGGTGTGTTCATTTTATAAAATAAATTTGAAGCATAAAGTATTTATTAAAATAATAGCAAAAATGATGAGAAAGTTTCTTGTTCTATTGACCTTTGTATCTTTAATTTTTATTTAAAGCACCCATCATTTCTATTTATTCACATTTTGATAATACAATCATATTAATATTACATTTATGAACATTACCAGAATGTACATTGGCAAACATTTTTATTATTGAAAACAGCTTTGTTGTTTATATCGTTGCATTAACAATTGAAAAGAACATTAAACAACTGTTAACTTCCAATAACAACTCATACAATAGTATACAGAAGTGAAGAGCAAGTAAAAATTTCAGAAAATTTTTTTTCAATAATTAAAGAAAAAAAATTGAATGATTTATATTAATAAGTTATAGGTGAATAATTGTCAAATACTTGGGACTTCTCATAACAACGCTACCTTCTTTTCCTTTATTTTCGTATATCAATTGCTAATAATTACACATTTACAATTGTATGAGCTCACAATAAGATTAAAAATTACGAAATCAAAAAACATCAAATTACATAAACAATTGTGCTTTTCATATCTTTTTGCGCATCTTTAACATTTTTATTTGCACTTAAGACAGAATTCAAAATTACGCAGTAATCGATTCTCACACTTTTATTTTCTATTATCCGAAGATTCGTTCAAAATTCATTCAGGCCGTCATCTTTGGTAAAAAATACAGCAGTGTATTCTCTATGTTTATCTAAGTTATTTGCTAATACTGTTTCATCTATAAAAGTGAGGTCCGTCGAGCAATTGCATTCCATAGTAAACCGTATATGGAATTTCCTGCATATATAATGAACAATGTGGACTGTCGTAAAATAAGAATATAAACTTTTTTTTATTTCTCGTCGTTAATATGCATTCTCGCAAAACTAAACTAGTCAATTTGACGAAACATTAATACCCTCTTAAAATCCCCATTCTAAACGCGATTGAAAAGCTACTCTTCGATCAGTTTTCTCTCGCGTGCGTATATTTAACATATATATGTACAGCAACAATTGCGTGTCTCGCGTCAATATTGTATACCCGTCGAAAACCGATGTTACTCGTAAATGCATAAAACCAGAAAAAAATTAACATATAGGCTTGTGAAAAGTACAGGAGACGAGGAGGAAGGGGTATTAACATTCGTCGTCAGGTCGGTATAATTGACTCCAAAAATACTTCGCCTAGAAGCTCACTTTCATAATATAACACATGCGAAAGAAAAGGCGTGCGCGCGCCGATCGATAAAAGCACCCAGCGCACACTGCCACGACCATCACCTCTGCGCTCTCATGGCTAGCTCTTACTCGTTGTGCATCCGCGCAAAGCGAGAGCGATAGAGAGAGAGAGAGAGAGGGAGCAAGGCATCCCTCACGTACATGTTATAAGCACGATCGCGTTTGATCAATCGCGTGGCGCGCGCGCGCACACACGCATACACGAGAAAAGAGAACCTTCGTTTTATAATTACACGTCGCCCGGCAGCAAATGCGGTGCCTTAGCGGCAGCTCGTTGGCGAATATATCATTATATATTATTATTACGTCGATATACAGGATGCCTTGTTCCCTTCAATTCCTGCGTTTTTTGATAATCTTGAATTTGAGCACTTTCGGTCGTCATTTTTTTTCTTTCTTAGAACTTTTTACATGGGCGGACCGTAAATGTTGTTCAGTTGTTGGGTGCAGCGAATGAATGTGGCGCGTTTGGGAAGCTCCCGCAACCGGGACGCCCCGACGTAGGTGCACGCTGAGCGAAGACCCCCAAGCATGTCAAGTATCGTTGTTTCCACGCTACCTCGGTACGGCACTTCCACTGTTTTGCCCTCCGACGACCTTAAAATTGATAAATGATTGTTTAGATATTTTGTCGATTCATAAATTACCAAATATTGAATTAAGATATAGCATATCTATATATATATAGATTCAACTATTTAATGATATAAATTTAAGAAATATTCATGATTATTTATTTAATGTTTTTTATTTAATAAATATAATGATTAAAAAAATATACTGAATAAAGTTATTAGACTGATAATCTAAAAATAGTTTTAAATAATTTCTGTATTGCAAGTATTGAACCAACTTACTAGAAAGATATACCTAGCTATACAGATACAGTAAAGTTCATATGAAGTGCCAGAATAGATGATAACAGTGAATGTGCTTTTGCTTTTTATGAGATTTCAATGTTCGCTTTCTCTACTTTTCCGATCAATAACAGAACGAAAACTCCAATAAATGTGTTAGTCTTTTAAATCGGGAGTTATGGCAACGCGCGTTTAATTATGGGAAAATATGTTTTTCGTTATACACGAATCGATCAATGTTTAATATTAAATTTTAAAATAATCAGAAATAATAAATATAAAATTTCATTTACACATCAAAAGATTACGCAGTTCATTTAATTAAACGACGTAATACAACATGAGCGACGATAATGTCATCGGCATACGAGTGAATCTTTAATTACATTATAATGACTTTAAGTGCAAAAACTAGTTTCCGGAATGTCATGTATGGAAACGATTACGAAGATAAATACGTCTTTAAAATTGAATACTTTTTGAAAAATTTACGTGTCTTCGGTTTAACAAGACATCTTACTAGAAATATGATATGAACATTTAATATTTTTCATTTTTCTCATAAAAGAAGTAAACTTGAAAATGTTATAAAAAATAATACTTTAATTTTAATAACGATATTATAAATAATGAAAATAATTACAATTAAATGTTATAAATGATAACTCAAGCTATACAAAAAGAAAAATACTAACAAGGAGAGGGTTTCAGTTGCGGGAAACGGATTTTAGCGGTCACTTAAGAGTATTTCTGGTAACTAAAAATGAAACCTAGTGCTGATAATTTTGTCAAATGGTCCCTTTTTCTTAAGATATGGGCAATTTAATCTCAAATATCCTCTATTTTGTTAAAAATGATGTCTCTTCTATTGAGTCTTACATTGTAAATATTTATGATAAGAAAACGAGCAGAAGAGATTATGAAAGTAAACAGTAAAAACTAAATTTTAAGTCCTGATTCGTTAAAAAATATTAATTTTTCAGAATGTTACGAGCAATTAACGATAGCGAACGAAAATGGTTAAAAATTTGTCTTCGTTTTAACCCATTAAATGGATCATATTTTTAACCATTTTCGTTCGCTATCTTTAATTGCTTGTAACTTTCTGAAAAATTAATATTTTTTAATGAATCTCTGCTTAAATTTTAGCTCTTACTATCTATATACTTTATAATCTCTTTTTCTCGTTTTCTTATCATAAATATTTGCAATGTGACATGCAATAGAAGAGACATCAATTTTTAACGAAATAAAGGATATTTGAAATTAAATTACCCATATCTCAAGAAAAAAAGCCCATTTGACGAAATTATCAGCACTGATGGGTTTCATTTTTAGTTACCAGAAATAGACTCTTGTAATTAAATATATTCAATTAGTGGTATCAAATTTATCAAAAGGACTGGATAGAACCAGACAAAACAGCCCACCAATTCCTCCTAATTTAATTTTGTATTTGGTCACTGGTCTTTATCGAACTTCAATTATGCTCGCCCCATTTACTTTTCCTAACGTATATGCAACGTTGCGAATAAAAGAAAAACAAATATTTATCAATTCGTTTGGCGAATTATTCGTAGCGGAAAGAACAATATACCTGTAATCGGCCACACCACCGGCGTGTTTCTTCATAGCCGTGTTGGAAGACATCCCGTAGAAAAGTTTGTATTTCTTGCCGTTCTTCTCAATGGTCTCACCACCGCACTCGTCGTGACCGGCGAACATTCCACCGGCCATGACGAAATCGGCGCCAGCGCCGAAAGCCTTGGCTATGTCGCCCGGGCAAGTGCAACCACCATCCTATAAAATATTACATTTCATTGTATTGGAAATATCACGATGAACGCTCATCGGGAATAAATTAAACTTGATTGAAAGTAATTGACGCGACTTGAAAGATTCATCATTGATAGTTTGATGCTCAATTGAGAAATGAATTTTTGAAAATTGTCAAGATTTATATAAATAATTACTGTGCTCTGAAATCTGTCGACTGGGATATCGAAGTAAAGATCCGCACATCTATTGACTTACAGAAATAATATGACCTTTGAGGCCATGAGCAGCATCTGCACACTCAATTACTGCACTTAATTGAGGATAACCGACGCCAGTCTTCATGCGCGTCGTACAAACTGATCCTGGTCCAATTCCTACTTTGATTACATCAGCGCCCGAAAGGATCAATTCTTCCACCATCTCCCCAGTAACAACGTTTCCTGCCTGAAAATAGAAAAAAAAAGAAAAAGTTAAATTATTTTTCCCGAACTCGTTTCAAACATCAAAGCCTGCGCATCAAATCAATAAACTTGACTGTAATGGGCAACATTCCAAATATTAAAAAATCCGTCATATCCAATAAAGTGTATATAATATATGTATCTTGCGTATATACAATATATATATATATATAGACTTACAATAATCGTGTGCTTGGGAAACTCGGCGCGCACCTTCCTCACATATTCCACAAAGTGCTGGGAATATCCATTGGCAACGTCGATGCAGATGAACGCGAGCTCGGGCACTGCTGCCAAAACACCTGACAGACGCTCGAAGTCCTCGTTGCCCGTCCCCGAGCTAGCGGCCATGTTCTTCAAGCAGTCGGGATTCTGCACGGCGAAGGCCTTCCACTCCTCGAGCGTGTAGTACTTGTGCATCGTCGTGAACAGACCGTGCTGGAATATATGTATATATAGTCATTCGAAAGGGAGAAAACATTGTTTTGCATTTCTATAGCTTTCATATAGGGCATAGTTATAAAAGCCCGCACATTATTTATCAGAGATACACAAGGTAAGTCTGAACTATTGTATGGCTATTTTAATGAATCTTACCTTGGACAGCGTTCTTGCCATTTCAAAAGTGCCGACCGTATCCATGTTCGAGGCTATGACCGGGATGCCCCGGTAAGTCTGCTTGGAATTTCGAAAAGTTATTTCCCTGAATAAGTCGACCTAAAAATACAAAAAAAAGCCCAGGGTAAAATAGCGAAGACGTAGCGAGAGAGAGAGAGAGAGACAGCGAAAGGCTGCGTTCTATCTCTCAAAATAGCGCGACACACGCGTCTCTATAGATCCACACAGTGTCCGTCATCGCGAAGATAAAACAAAAGATGGAAAAAAGAGCGATTTTTTTTTCACGCGACCTTGCGCCCAAAAGCTTGTCGGCATCAGGAAGTGACACTTGTGCGCGGAGGTGCACGCCGCGCGCATATATATAAGCACAAATATCTCTCTTTCCTTGCGGTGCATTCACGCACGCGGCTTAAGTAAGTATATATATACATCCATTTATAAATAAACGCCGCGTGCGAAATTCACGGAAATTTTTCGTCTGCAGCTTAATATATACATATATAAACATATAGCGACGACGAGATCGCGAACTGCGGAAACGTCATCCACGGGCACTTCCGCGTACATTTTTGTGTATTATATATACATACACACACTTGCAGCGCATCGAAATAACCCACAATATAATCTTCGCACACACTCACTTCTGATCTACTCTTAAGGGTGCTCCTCTTCGGCCGTAGCAGGACATCCTTGAAGTCCAGCTTGATATCGTTAATAATGTTCGGCATCTTGTCGTAGTGTATGTATTCGCAAAAGGGAAAAAACCTCAAAGAACAGTCCAAAGAGAAATGTACCTATGTATATTATATATACAGTTGTGTGTATGTGTATATATATATACGTTATATATATATATGCACCCGGCCCCCGTACACATATATATATATATGTATATATAAATGCGCGTGCGTGCGAAATTCCGCACCAGCGTCAGCACACAACCCCTCGACGACGCTCCTCCTCTCCTCACACCTCCTCTCTCGCACACACCACACACCGCACCGCACAACACTCGCGTGCACGTCTAGCAAGAGCAGAAAACACTCACTGACTCGAGCGCACTGCCAACCGCCGGATTTATAACGAGAGGCTGCTGCGGGGCGGGGGTGGCCCATGGTATCATGTGACTTACACGCGCACGCGTGTCACTGCATGAGCGCGCGGTACGTCGCGCAGTGTGCATGCACATGAGCAGTACGCGGTTGTATTTTTTTTTTTTTATGAGAGGGGCGGTAAACTTCAAATGATTTTGGTTATTTCGTATAATATATACTGGGTTGAGATCTTTCAGTTGATATTATATATAGAGGCGTACGTGGTCGCCGAATCGCGAGTTTGAGAATCGTTACGTAAAAGGTCTACTATTTTTAAAGGATTCGGAGTATAAAATTTGCAAATCAAATGATGATGGGATTGTTCATTTTGCATTCCTTTGGTGTACAGTATATAAAAGAGGAGAGTAAAAATATCATTCTATTCGTGGTTTTCGAGAAGAAATATATATTATATTTTCCATATATAGCAATCAAAATATAATATAATAATAATATATAATATCGTTGACATTGATATGGAGATGTAAAATAGAAATGAATTTTTGTAGATAATAATTTTAGTAATTATGTATATCTATCGATTCATAGAGAAGGAATAAATGAATGCATTAAGACCGTGTTAATTGAAATATTGTAATTAAGGTATGGCTCAAAAATTTCTTATATATATTATTAGTATGTGTACATTGATCTTTACTACTTTTGAACAGATTAAGAAAGTTGCTTGAGAACATTTTTATTGCGAACAAAAATTCGTAACTTATAATATTAGTATTTTGAAACGTTCTTTGTTTATCACAGTTTACGAATGTTTAGCAAACTTTGCATTTGATAAACATAAATTTCGTAGCACTCCAGAGATTTTTCAAACATTTTTTTTAACTGGGTCAGCAATTTAACGATGAAGAGATACATAAGTATTCAATTTTATTACGATTTTTAATTTGTAAATTATAAAATCGATTTTTATTACTTAATAAAAACAAAACTCTAACAAGAGAATGCTTTTCATCTAAAGATAAATATTAAATCAATACACACACACGTTTATGTAGACTTTACATAAAAATTAAGAGCAAAGGTTGATTCATCTATATATATATTACATCGCCGTAAGGTGCATCAGCGGAATCAGTAGCTCCTGTGTGTACTGCGATAATTTTTTTGCTGATAAGATGTCTACACAATTCACGGGCTCTTAAAATGTGTTTCTTGAAAATTTTGCAATACAAAACTTTTCTGTAATAATCTTATAATTAACGTGATGTTGTATTTATTATTATATTACATGCTTATTATATTAGTTTTAAAAGCTATAATTAACTGCGTATACAAGCCTAGAATTTCTAAATATCACGTGGATTTGTCGTGTAACTATTCAACCAAAACGCTAGTATAGACCACATTAATTTTTTCGTGTAGAATACATATAATCGCAGCCTATAGCTATAGAAATAATATTCAAGTACACTTAAAAATCGATTAATCTGTCTTAGTATTTTGTTGGAAACAAACAAAAAATTTTTCGTAGTAAGTTATATATATATGCTTTAAATATACAGTTTTTTAATTTAAAAAATATATTAAAAAATATATATAAGGTATATTTGAAAATTTTGAAATGTCACCTTGAAACTTCGACTTACATATACGTAATGATAAAAAAAAATAGTAAAACGCAATTTTCTTATCTATACTTGAAAGAATTTTTCGAGGAATCTTTATGCGATTGCAATTATTAAAAAAAAATGACTTTAATCAAACATCGATTCTAAGAACTTTTATACTTAAAATCATTTTAATTTTTTCAAATAAATATAAATAAATGTAATATTATAGTATTATAATTAATCGATAACCTTGTTCAAATTTACATAATAAAGTATAAAATAAAAGTAAAAAAAATAATATCTATAACTAAGAAAAAGTTATCGATGAAACGCTTCGTAAGAACGATTTCGTAAGAATTTCAAAAGTGCCAAAAATATTTTCTCAAACGCTTTTATATTTATACACCAAATATCGACGATCATAATCATTTTCTCAAGATTTTTTTGAGACTAACAAATAATAACTAGCAACTCCAATCTAGGTACATTTTACGCTTCTAAAATCTAAAATCTCACTAGTAGGTAGCAGGTAGCACTGTAGCAGCTACTAACCACTAGGTTCGCTAAAATCGTTTTTCTCAACTTTTGTAGGTTTACAGTTCCCGAAGTTCCGTTCACCTCAGCAGCGTTTATACCGTAGCGAGCGCTTCAAGTGTCAGTATACGACGTACCTCGATTTTTAGGTTAGAATTGTCCAGCGTGCGCTGCTGTGTGCGTGCCGCGCGTGCTGTTACATAGTAAGCTTGTATCAGCCAGCCCTCGCAATTCATCCCTTAATTAGCACGCTCAGTTTATCGATGAGCGAGGTGCGCTGACTCCCCTGTCGAGTGGAAGTGCAGCAGTGCACTTGAAGTCCCGCGTCCCCGTGGAGGACGCAATATGCAAGCGAAGAAAAGAAACGCGAAGATGACGGTGAAGAAGACGAAGACGCGCGCACGTGCGTCGGCGACCGTGGCGGCCAAACCGAAACCCTCGCCAACCGCCGCCACGCGCAAGAAACTCGGAAAGAAAACGGAAAACGAGAAGCCTTCAAAGCCAGCGGCAACGGGATCCGGTAAAACCCTTCTCATTGCTCAGGAGCTCAAGTTTGCACGACTCCTCGCCAATAACGACAAAAGAGTCCGAGACAAGGTGCTCAAGAACCTGAAGAAGTGGCTCACGGTGCGCTCGCAGAGCTCGTTTGGTAAGTTCCGTTTCAGGAGGTTTTATCGGTTACTTTTGTCTTTGCTTGAGATTTTCTGTGATGTAATAACAATTTTGTATCTTGTAGCATTTACGGAAGCTGACTTCACGAGGCTATGGAAGGGCTTGTTTTACTGTATGTGGATGTCGGACAAACCTCTGATTCAAGAGGACCTTGCCGAATCCCTCAGTAAGATTGTACACTGTTTTAACTTCATGGATACTGCGCTACTTTACACAAAATGTACCTTAAAAAGCCTAGCCGCTGAGTGGTTCGGAATAGATAGATACAGAATGGATAAGTTTGAAATGGTTAGTAACTTAATTTTGAAATGGGTTTGAAGTTTGCATCGTTGGAGTACACCGAAACTTTAGAAATTTATTTTTATTTTTATATGTTAGATTTTGAATTTTCTCATGTGTTTAGCATTTTATAGCATAACCTAACATTAAAATAAAGATTTCACTGTATCGTGCAAATTTTTAGCTGTTTTAATTATTTGTAAAAAATTATTTCAGTGCATCCCAATGTTGCAAACTTCAGACTCATATTTTGAAAAATTGATGATGGTTTGGCAAATGTTGTTATAATAACTTTATTATCTGATTTCAGCTTATAAGGAAAATCATAAGACAAACATTTGAAATGTGTAAAAATCAATCTTGGAATAAGCAATGGGTAGTTGGTATTGCTAAAGTGATACAAGAAATTTTATTGGATCCAAAAACTTGTTTAGGTCTTAAGTTACATATAACTGACGTTTACATGGAAGAATTAGCTAAGGTATATAGGCATGCATTAATAATCTTTTTTATAACAAAAAGTTTTCTCAAACAATGTGTACATTATAATTTTATTTTGCATTTTAGATAAGTGAAGGACAAATATCAAAAAATATGGTCACGGAATTCATTAGGCCATTTGTCATTTACTTAGCTTGTATGAATGATCTTAGACAAATAAAACATGTAGTTAAAAATATCTTTAGGTATTTAATTTTCCAATCGGATGTTGGAATGGACTATACAGAGAAATTTAATGTTTGGAGACAAGTAAGAATTTGTACATATTTATACTTTATTTCATATTTACAGAATGTTTTAAATCTCAATTTTTATAGGCTGGTTTTCCTTGTCAAAGCATTGATGAATTAGAAAAAGTTGAAGTTTCGGATGATGAGGATGAAGATGATAATGATGATGAAGTCAGTAATGACAATGAAGCAGAAACAAAAGCAAAACCTTTAGATCCTAGGGCTGGAAGAGTTGATGTTGAAATACCACAGTTACCTTTTGATCCAGCTGAGATAGCTAACATACTAAAAGAAAATAAATTCCACAAATCTTCGACAACAAAAACACGCAAATTTATAACGCGATTAATTAATGAGTAAGAAAATTTCTACTATATAAAAATCTTATTTTTATTGTATCATATGAATATTTTTACTAATAAGTTGTATCATTCTAGTTTCACAAAACTGTCTGAAGGTGACATGCCATTTGGTATAAAAGAAATCCCAGTACCCGATACTACTAGAATAAATTCATATGAAGCTGCAGAAGATTTATTGAATTTAGATAAAGAACTTCATTCAGACTCAAGTAAAAATAATAAAAAAAGAAAAAAGAATGGAACTTTTCCAGATTTAGAATCTACTCACGACATTGAAGAAATACTAGTACCTCAAAATTTTGATGAACTTGCAATAATTAATTCAACAAACAAAAAACAAAAACTAGACAGTGATTCCAGTGAAAACGTAAGTGATGATGATATGAGTACAAAACAGCCAGAAAAACAAAAAAGTAAAGTTAAATTATCTGTAAAAAAGCTGTCAAACAAGTTGAACACATCAGAACCTCTTCCAAAAAAGAAATTAAAAAAGATTTCTAAAAAATTCAGTAATACTTTTACAGAATCTATAGAACATGATAAATCTTCAACTACTAATGATATGAGTGTTAGTAAAAGTAGCACAGCTAATAACTGGAGTGTAGATGAAGCATCTACTCCTTCAGCATCTTCCAATTCTGAAAAAGTATTAGTAGAAAAAAAATCCCAAAAAACTACAAAGAAAGAAAAAGTTACTGCGGATCAAGATACAAATACAAAACTTATGAAATCAAACATATCATGGTTAACTCCAGTATTGACAAGGCTAGAAGAACAAACTAAAGTAAGTAAAATATTTTAAAATTTGTTTTTATTTAATATAAATAATTTGAAAAGTGAACATATAACATTTGCTACTAATTAATAGAAGTGTTCGAATTTAATAATTTTAAAGGTAACTTAAAAAATATGATGGTATTTCTACTTTTCAATGAATTTATTTAGACTTAAGTTTTCTTTATTAAATTAAATTCCTAAGTAAAACGAAAAATTAAAACTGAAAAATAATACTTACAGACGCCGTCACCTACAAAATCTGCTCTCCAACAAACTCCAAAAACAAATTCAGCCAAGAAAAGGGTTAAAATTATGCTTCAGCACAATATGGCTCAAAACACTTCAGAGTACATTCGTCAAATTAGACAAAGCCCTGCGATTCCATTTGATGCCAATCGTAAGCCAAAGGCTGGTGTACTTAAACCAAGTCCACTTCCAAGCCCTGTGAATCCATTTTATAAAAAGAAAATATTTTAAAAAAGGCATTTAGTTTTACACTACTGTACATTGTGATTTTATATCTACAATTAGTTGATTTGTTATCAAATTATAATGAAATGTCAACAACTTTGAATATAATCTGAATACGTTAATATTTTTTTTAACGTACCTTCAAAGTTGTTTATTGAAAGTTTTCTTATTGCTAGGTTATTAAATAAAGAAATGCTATACTGTAAAAATACAGTTGCTAAAATCTAGATCTGATGTGTATAATACTTTTTTGATACTTGCAATTGATACCACTAAACATAAAATGTGATAAATTTCATGAACTAATTGATGAATTTTCTAATTTGAATTAGAAAATTCTATTTTATTAATAAATTTCCATTTGACTATTCAGTTTTTAGACTATATGAACTACTTTAGATAGAAACATGTTCGTTATTAAAAAAAATCAGTACCTATTTGGTTCAATTTTAAACAAGTTTGTCCAAAAATATACACATGATATAAAATGATAAATTAGAATTAATGATCAACCACACATTTTTAAAATAAAAAAAAAATAAGAAAGAAAATAAAATAAGAATTTTTTACTTAAGTATAAAATAATTGATGTCTCAGAATTAATTTTGATGTGGTACAAACTCCAGGTGCACTTCAAAATAATAATTATGAATGTATTTCAAAAAGGTACTTTTAAACAAAATTTTTCTACATATTTGAATTTGTATATACTAACAAGCAAAAAATTTTA
This sequence comes from Torymus tubicola, assembly GCA_035583055.1. NCBI lineage: Eukaryota > Metazoa > Arthropoda > Insecta > Hymenoptera > Torymidae > Torymus > Torymus tubicola. Next base: position 29,017,730 of record JAWWEQ010000010.1, on the reverse strand, counting down.
CGGTACTACGTGATATTATAGACTTTTGTAGATAGTCTAATTATTATCCTTAAGTTTAGTAGTTGTTTCAATGCAAAGTAAGCAATAAAAATATTTTTAATAACGTTTTTTAACAATACTAATTTTAAATTATAAAATAGGATATCAGTAAAATTGGCAACTACAGAAATTTAAGGAAATTAAATTAGAAGTAGGTACCTTTTTAAAATCCATTTCCAGTTAGAGCTTTGAAAAAAAATTCATGGTTGTTTTATTTTGAGCCAACAATGTGATTTTGTTAAGATTGTTGAAAGACTCGTTTAAATTTTATTTGTAATCATTATATATGTTAAAAAATGTCAATACATAAAATACAAAGAAAATTATATTCATCAACGTTTGCATCATTAATATCAGTAACTTAATATTTTAATAAACTAAGTTTAAGAAAAGTTGTGTTGTGCTCAAAAAGAATCAATATAAAAATAAAAATGTATAAGAGCAATTAATGACTGAATTCTTTCACTGTTTATTAAGTCTGTTATTAAAACAATTTACTTAATTACTTATTACATACGTCTTCATATAATAAAAACAAAAATATCTAATTGTCTAATAATAAGACAAAGTATCTAAATTCTATACAAAAGATTCTATACAAAAATCGTACGTATCTACCAAGAAGAATATTTAAAAAAAAAACACATTTTGTTTTAAACCATATCATATATTACGATTTTATATCTACAATCGGATCTTTTGTAGCCTACGCATGGTAAAATTTTTACAATCTAGTTACATCAATATCTTCCAAACACTTTTGACATTGTACATTATTCATTTAATAATCGCAATATAAAATAAGAATGTTTAGCATCGTGAATATCTTTATAGTTGTTAAATGATGAATCTATCGACTCAAATCTTTTTAGTACAGCAAATAAATGTCACAGCGTACATAAAAATGAATCGCCGGAATATCAATTTGCAAATCAGTTTTAGAAATACTTCCCGTCGTAGTGAGAATAATTTGCGTTTCACTCCTACAATTTTTACACACTACTTTGTACAGAATCGATGTTTCAGTCCGTTCATTACAATCACATATATTTGGTTCATTCATTAATAGATTTAAGAAAAGTAAATTAAATTAAACATTAAGTACTTATATTTATTGAATTATTTTTAGTCTTCCTGATTTATAAAATCAAGGGTTTATTCAGTAGCACGCAAGAATTTCGATACACGTTACACATTAAACATCGACTGGCATTTAGCTAATTTTTGCCAATCGAATCATGTTTCGTGTAACAAAATTGAACTGATAAGAAAACCAACACATTTCCTATTAACAAAGACATTATAAGTACAATACAAAATCAATTAAGGCTTTACTCACATTAATTGTATTAGTGTACACATTGAGATATTTATACGTTTTTATTATATTAAAAAAACCATTTTCCCTACTTCTGATCTTATATTACTTTCCTTATTCATTCTTAACTATATACACAGTGAATTGTACAATGAAATTTTAGGATCAAATATCGATTATT
>JAWWEQ010000010.1:28993704-29016092 GCA_035583055.1 Torymus tubicola | reverse complement strand
AAATAAAAAGGACAATTAACACGAGTGAAATGAAAATTTTTTTTGAATTTCACCTTTTTAAGAAATGTTATACATCGCTTGTTCTTATAATTATATAAAGATAAATTTAATGTATATAATGATGATATACATATTTAACTTCCTGAAGAATGTTTCACCAATACTTTTACAATTGCTTCACTCCGTATTGACCTTTACGTACCAAAGCGTTTTCATCGGTGAATGGGAAGAGTTTGTACTGATTTTTCGCACGTGAAAGTTTGGAAAAAGCAAACGCATGTATGTAAATAAGTATATAGTCGTTTTATATACGCAGCTCGTGAAATATAAATAGACAATACGTTTCAATTCCATTTGTCTGATGGCAGAGAAAGAGCTGTGCTTGTGTGCGCGCGCGTGTGTATGTAGTGTATAGTGTATTTCTGTCAATATTGAATGAAACAATGCATATACGGTGTGTCGATGAAGCCTTTGAAAAATAACGTCCAGCAAGTAAATGCAATACTGCTCTCATTAATATTTATACATATCATTGAACTCTTTATAGGTAACACATTAATTTAGTCGCGCGACTGTTTTATCGCTCACTATTTTCCTTTTTTAGAACTGGTTTCGTACACATATTTACTTACATATTTCTGTGTCTATATATCTTTATTCGTAAAATATGTTTTTTTAAAGGGGTCGGGTGTTTGATATAGATAAACGCTGCTTAACCCTGTAGAAAATTACATGTATATATATACTTTTAACTCGACTCAGAGGTATACAGAAATAAAGTATCTTTCGTTCGAACTAATTTGATTTGTTCTTCTTGTTTATTTGAAAAAATTTAATTTCTTCGATAAAAATATGATCGTCTTAAAAAACTCTGTCCTTTACAAAATTCAGTTTAGAATCGTTCATTTAATATCCTTTAATTATATATAAAGACTATATATCGAATTTCTGGACGTAAAACCATTGATTTCACGAAATGAACTGTGTGTGTGTATGTGTATAAACTAACTTTTGATACGTCAGGTAAAATTTACCAAAAATAAGCATATATAGTGCTCGCGTCATCAAAGCCGCGCGTATTAGCGTTGATTGTATTTTCTCTCGCGAAATCGTGCCGCGAAATATCGGATTACATCTTTCTTTTTTTTTTTCTTAATTTTGATCAGTTTTCTGCAACCTCGCAAACGTACATCCTCTATACGCTGTCTTGAAAGTGAAATGCCGTAGTATATATAGCGTCTTTCATGACTACGTGCTTTACAACTTCCATAAATCATCCAAAAAAAAATAACTCCTCCATGTCGACAAGCTTATAAAAATATATTAAATTTATTACGAGCGTTCCGCATATTTCGCGACAGCAGTTATGGTGTCTTCAGGTGTCCCAGTATATATTATATGCGGCGATGGAAAAAAATTCGAATAAATTTCCGCTATACGTATATATATATAGACAATAAATATAAACGCGTATAATATGCGTCTATATTCTTAGGTAAAACGCGCGCGATAAAAAAGAAACGACAAGGAATAATATGAGCAACGCGTCGGTCTCTCTTGGTCTCGCAGTCTATATAATAGAACTGTTCAAATCCTCTTACTCGTCGAGACGCTGGCTGCACGGTACACGATATGATTATCACAGAGACAGACAATTGCCGGTGTGTGTATATATATAATATGTGCTATTTTACACATCATTATTCATGTTTTATATATATATTTTTTTTTATATAAAGAATTGTTGTACTTCGAAAAATGTACTAGTTGGCGCGAGAGAGGGATAGATCGACAGATCAAGAATGACACAAAGAGAGAGAGAAAGAGAGACGACGGCTCACTGGACAAGCTTGTTTCCGTAGACGAGGGATTTCCATTTCTTGTACCACATCTGCTCTAATTGACTGAAGCCCGTGCTGAATAAGGATATGCCGACGAATAGAAGCGCGTGACAAATTGTCCATAACTGGAATAGCGGCGATATTATCAACAACACGCACATTGCACCTATAAAACCACATAAGATGCCCTTTTATAAATTCTATATTACAATAGTATATATATGGGCAATATACAATAAATAATGAGATGTATTAAGTGTTCTTTCGCTTACCAGAAAGAAAAGTCCAAAATACAAAGGCTATCCTGAGGGGCACTCGACTGGCCAACGGCCAGGGTTCATCCGTGAACTTCTTGTTCTGATAAAATTCCTTGAGAACGCGCTCCTTGAGCAGCCAACGCTCTTCTAGCCAACTGCGTAGCCCAAGCTCGTCACGTGGCACGTCCGACCTGGGTATACGCTTCACGTGGAAGTGCACTTCGTCTGGCATTTTGCCACCTAAGAGCTGGATTTCCGACTGGAAAATTTTAAGAGAGCCTTATGGTTTGTATAAAGTTGCGCCGATGATATGATTTTATTGTTATAATTTGTTGAACCCATTTTGGATACTTTTTTTGTTTTCTTTTCACGTGTACAAGTTTTTTTGTTGTGGTTTACTTTTGCTATCGGTATTTTTCAATGTTTTGTTTTCGTCAATACGAAAGGTACAATGTTATCTTTCTATTGTATTGTCACAATGCTGACCACTAACGTTGAAAAATAGTAAAGCGTAAAGATATAGTGAAAAACAGGTACAAAAAATTGGATAAAAGTATATAAACATGGATATCATAATACTACTTTTTAAAAAATTTTCAAGTTAAAACTATATACCTGTTTATCTACTGTTATTTTTTAATTTTTAAGTTTTAGCACGAATTTTTTGTATGTTTTTTTGTACAACTTATCTCTTTAAACTAAAACTAGCGAAATTCCACATTCGTATACTTATGTCACTAATTTTTGAAAATCGATTTTATATGATTTTCTGTACTTTTGAATAGTTGTCTATCATGTAATCAGAACAGAAATTGATAAGATGCACTCCTTTTTTCGAATGTGCACAAGGAAAAATAATATAACTGCATTTTGGAAGAAAGATATAATTTAAAACTCAGAAAAGCAATTACATTTGTATCTCGCTAATCTTACGAACCTTTACGACGCGTAACATTTAGATTATTGATAATTACAAAATATGAATAAAATGTTAAAATAAATAAAACCGATATAAATGCCATTGAAACTGGAAAAACTATATAACTACACTGAAATTTTTCCTTATCCCCGGAATAACCAGATAAGTGAGAGTCAATTTTTAAGACACTATCACTATTTGGTTCAGTAACTATGTTAGAAATACAGTAATACTAGTCTTCGTCGGAAAAGCGCGAGATGTGCTAGAGTCTTCGTGGGAGAATCTGAAATGTGCTAGTCTTAGCGTAGGGAGCGACGATATGTAGTGCTGCATTTAATCTCATTTGCCTTGATTACCGATGCGAAATAAACACCGATGCGAGACTAAAAATTCGATTTTCACAAAATTACGAAAAGTGCAGATGTTTATGGTTATTTCGGGAAGCACGGAAATTATCCGCACCACACACAGAAAAAGAAATCCTTATATTATAAGAATGTCATAAACTATTAACGAATCGACATTTGGATATGGACAAACGAATATTATTTAATAGTTAAAGAAATTTAGTTAACCATCGTTTAAGATGTTTTCTTATATTAAAATCATGGTTCTTTAAGGGGGGATAGCACCTTTAAATTTTTCCCATTAAAATGATCTGTAAAAAAGAAATTTATATTGTTAATCAAATTTTAAACTACTATACTAAAAGTATGTTAAATTTATAACAAAATAAGCCAAAAATGGAAATTCTAGACCTACTTTGTCCCAATATATGGACATTTCAAAATTTAGGGTTTGCCGTCACCTGCAGGTTCACAGAGGTGATGGATTTTAATTCAGTTAAGCTTAAATTGTTGGTATTTTATGTAGTTTAGGGCTAATGAATCGTGCGTATCAAAATTATTTGAGTAAATAATTTATAAAAAAATTGAAAACTATGATTTTTAAGCAGTTTTTGGCTGAAAAAGTTATTTACTCGAATAATTTTGATACGTACGACTCTTCAGCCCTAAACTACATAAAATACCAACAATTTGAGCTCAACTGCAGGTGACGGCAAATCCTAAATTTTGAAATGTTCATATATTGGGACAAAGTAGGTCTAGAATTTCCATTTTTGGCTTACTTTGTTATAAATTTAACATACTTTTAGTATATCAGTTCAAAATTTCATTAATTATTCAAATTTCTTTTTTACAGATCATTTTGATGGGAAAAATTTGAAGGTGTCATCCCCCCTTAACAATTAAGACACATTCTTTGACTATTCTTTAACTATTAAGACATATGAATTTGGAATGAGAAAACGGGTTATTTCTATTAGTAGCACGAGGATTGAATACTGTAAATTGTTTCTTAATAAAAATTAAATTTGCGTTCTACTCGCGTGTAGTATTTAAAAGTACAATTCGTTAATATAGTTATATGATTTTTTTATCTCTATACGGTTGCAATCTCATCCACCAAAAAAGCACATATATATAACTCACCTGTGGCACCTGATCAGGATAACCAATCGTCAGATCGTACACCGCGTCTAGATGATCGGCCTGTTGAAAATGCCTGACGAGATAAGCGAAACCTGTCGTCTTTGGATGCAAGATATGCTCGTAAATCGGCAGTCCATGAGTTCGCGCGTAACGATCACTACGCTCGCGGCTACCAGGCGTCAGGTCGGTACCCTCGGGGAAGATGAGCAGTTGGCTACGTCTGCCCAATGCTACCAGGTAGTCGAGAGAACGAGAGAGTCGACCCCGGTCCTCTTCCCAACGACGAGTTATGTACAGGAAGCCGTTCATCTGCATTATCCAACCTGCCACACATGCGTATATATAGTATATGCGACCATGTCGAGGTAACGATGTTAGCGTATTTATGTGTATATCTGTATCAAGGTTGATTTGGAAATGTTATGTAAGATATATGGCAGAAGGAAATTGATAAATTTCTAGGTTTTTGGGATAATTTCAGTATTAACATAGTGGTATGTGGTCGTTGATGATGGTTCCAAGACATTGGTGTAATGAAATTGTGAGAAATAGTAAATTTGTAATATCAATTGAAAAATTGTCAGATGTAATCGGAAATCAAGGCAGGATTATACAGTTTCGTAATAAAATGCATTCCGAGGGTTTCAATTATATACATATCATAAATTGATCATTCGCAAGTTTAATATGATTTGTAATTTTGAAAATGTATATGATATTCAAATTGTACATGTTTATATATACATAGATCGCAAAAACTTAATACACAAGTCGTATGAACAACCTTGAGATAAAGTATTTGCAGAGAAGCGTATATAGAAATCTATCGCATATGAAAATATCCGCAACTTGCAGACTGTATATAGATTACATAAAAATACATTTTGTTTTGTTCGATTTACATTGTCCATTAGAACAGAAGTATATTACTATATACCCTGGTTTTTAGATTATATAGTTATATCAAAACTAAATTACAGTTCAATTTTTATTTTTAATAAATTAAATCTACATTCTTAAAAAAAATTTTGACTCGAATGCGAATTAGCTAAATACTTATCGATTCTCAATATGAAAATGGTCCCGTCTTTTCCAATTCTATATAAATTTTACCACTTGTAACACAAGATATAAGCATAGCGTATAAGGCGTCGACTAAAGTTCTCTCGTTAAATTGACTGTGACAATGGTATACCAGAACAGGCAAAATCGATCCAAATATATAAACTTTCCAGCGATTTCAGTTATAAAGAGCGAAAAGTCGAGTACCTTATACAAAAGACTTTCTATTGTTAGCTGTCACGTGAATAAATATTTATATATATATACATATGAACTCGATCGTTTTGTAATTTGATTTTTATATATACCTGGGCCAGGAAGATGCCTGATGGGATCTTTGAGGACGAACTTGAGCTTGTGAGCAGCAACGTGAGGCATGCACGCCTGGTACATGGCACCCCAGAGAAAGTTCCAATCCACTCTCGTACGATGGTTCATCACTAAAATCGCCGAGTCGTCCGGCGATATGTGGTCGCCCGATACCACTACCTTCACTCCGAACAGTTCCATCAGCACCTATGAAGGTTACCAGAAATAATTACGTTTGTGGCTGATTTTTTTAAAACTTTTAATTGTTTTAAAAAGAAACTTCTTTTTAAAGAAATACTGTAAGGTGAATTTATACGTATTTTAGAATTTCCATTGTACATCGGTATCAAATTTTTATAGTTACTTTTATCGCAAAAAAATAAAAGAAAAGTAACAAAAATTACATATATCCTATGAATGTGTATAGGAAAAATGTGATATCGCGTATGACGTGGTAATATAACTTTAAATATATAACAATAAGTGAACTGGAGCGGAATACACAATGTATATTTGTTTGCCCTTATTTTTGTATTCTTCCTCGCTTTAAAAAACGCACTTCCCGTAAAAATATTGGAAAATTTATTGCAAGTTTCTCCGAGCCATTTTAATGTTCACTTTTATGTATGCCCACGCAAACAAGTATTTCTGTAATACATCTTTCTTTTTTTTACGAATATTGCAACACTGCACTAATTACCGAAAAAATTATTAAGAAACGCCCAGATAAACTATATATAAATACTAAAAAGTCAATACAATCTTATTAATATTTAAAATTCACTATACTTAATATACCAAAACATTTGACATGATTCGTCCTACATCGGAATCCCCGACGACTGCTTATATACAATATATCTGATATACTTACGGTCGGATACATCTCCCAGCACGAGAACAGGAGTTCGCCGCACTTGCGAAAGATGGGCGGGCTAACGAGCAGGAGTGGCAGCATCGGGCATGCAACGAAGAGGAATCCGGCGAGTATGCTGCCGTACCAGAGCGTGCAATAAAGCACACCACGGATTGCACTCTCCATCGTGGTATCCAACTCCGCGCCCATCACCCGCTGTAACAAGCTGCTGTCATTTGATATTCTCACAGGTCCCATAACAATATATACACATATATATCGTTGGCTTTTGGATATTACAGTTTTGTCTATAAAACGATGTTGTTTAGTTTAAAGCATGATGCTCGTAGTATGGGAAAGAATATGAACTGCTTAAAATGCGCTTAAGGTCGCGTTGATAAGGTTCGGAGGAGAAATTATAGCGATAATGCCGTTAATATGTCTGTTTCGAGCTAATGGGTTGGAGAATATACGCGTAAAAGTGCGGATGTATGTGTGTGTATATACGTAGATGAGCGCGTTTTTATAATTGGAGGTTCGAGTGTTGTGGAAGGTATATTATTGTTGTTTTGTTATATGTGGGTATGTGGATTTCGAGTATATATAAGAAAACGGAGCTTCGAAAAATTTGTGTAGTCATAGTGATATACTGTATAACTAGCAAATATTTTTGAGTTACGGTGTATGATAAAAATACTAAGTATTCGAAAGTTTTCCAGAAAATTTTAGTTATATGTTTGTTTGTATATATATGTATATAGTTATGTAAGGGTTTTTGAAAATAAGAAATATTTTTACGAGGGAAAGCTTGTTTTCATCCGTAAGTTTACTAACCACATATATTTTTTCGACCTCTACAGAGAATGTAAAATTTTACTGAAATTTAAATTTGGAAAGGCTAATTTTTATTCTTGTAAAATTTCATTGCGAGGTACAGTGAGACGAATTCAAAAAAATGTAAAACTCCGAAATTTACAGACGAAGTTCATTAAGTTTTATACAAAATTTTTTAACTAGTCCCATGATATACTTGAAATATTTGTCTGTTTATTATACCGTTTTCACTCTGGAATGAATAAAAATTAAATTAAAAAAATAATTGAGATTAATTAAAAAAAAATTTATATTTTAGACCTATACAAATCATAGAATCGCCTGAATGTAGTATTTCTATGTTGTGTTTATATTTGCACAGTGTATAACATATAATAAAAAGTTTACTATTTTCATAAAATAAAACTCTAAGTGAACGCTGTAGGATGAATCAAATATTATTTTACGAAACGTTTTAGTATTAAACACTATTAAAAAGTGTTTTTTAATTCTAAATCTGCAAAGTAATTCGTTCATCAACTTCCTTAACTCGTTATACGCCAAAACAAAAATTATTATTTAAATGTATAAAATATTTCGAATGAATATGTCACAACGAATCTAATTTTCATTCCGTTTAATCATTTAATAAAAACACACTGATTTATGTTAAATATAGTAGTACACCGCAAAAAAAACACTACAAAATTGTGTACTCGTCATTATACAGAAACAAATATCGTCTATACCGCAACCAAACCTAAAAGATTACGCGAACCTTGTTAAAAAAAAATCACGCACACACACAACATCACTATCTTTCTATATAAAAATCAAAGTCATCAATAGCAGCATCTCAGCTCTCACTACAGGGGGGTAGCAATCAAACCCCCGGGCAATCACGTTCTAACGTGCTCACTGTATAGCACGTATCCAACCTCTTAGAATTATTAACACATACATTACTTGTATATTACGAATGAATAGACACACATATAGACGTACCGCATTTAAGAAGTCCGCGTCCGCGGTTGATGGACTGTGCACTGCAGCATGCACCGCAGCGATGTTTATGTCCGTGCAGCCGCGCCGTCGCCGAGGAGCGCGACGACTGCGTTCTACTCCGGCGGGCTTCCCTCTGACATTACTTACTTACGCGCACGCAGGGGCTTCTCTCTCTCTCTCTCTCTCTCTCTCTCTCTCTGTCTTGCTTACTCTCTATATATACACGAGACTGAGAGAGAGAGAGAGAGAGGCTGGGATATCGGACCACTATTGATCGGAGAGGGAGAGAGAGAGAGAGAGCGGGTCGAGGGTGTGTTCTCGCGTGAGATGACGATGATGCACGCGCGCGCCGCGCGGATGCTGTGCGCCGGCCCAGCGGCGTGCCCATCTGGCGGCTACCGTAGGGGTGTTTTCTTTTCGGGAGTATATATACACATAGACGTACGTGTATTATATATATATATGTTTTAAGGGAGGGAGGCGCGCATACGATAGGGTGAGAAGAGCGGTTTCGGCCGGTTATTGTAAGTGGGATGAATATATAGGGAAGCTGCAGCGGTTTTCATTATTTTTTTTTTGCTCGAGGGGGTTCGGTATTCAAACCAATGGTGGTTTTCTATACGTTGCGATTATTACAGGTCATTCGTTCAACGATTATGCACAATTTGAGTTATATTTAGAAAATTGAATGAACATGATTTCAGTTTATTTTTCTTTTTTTTAATTGTTTTTTACTAATAGGATTTAAAATTTTGTATGCCATCAATAAACCACAAAAAATCAGCAGTCTATAGTTATGGGAAAACTATATGTTTCTAGGGGTTTTTGGAGTCGCTGAATTCATTTCAAAGGTTATTTGAATTTTTCTGATTCTAATGTCAGATTTGGATTCAGCGACCTCAAAAACTATAGTGTACCAAGTTTCGTCCAAATTTATTGAGAATTATCGAAGTAATTTAAATTTTTTGTACATATATGATACACTGCCAGTCAAGGGATTAGTAAGAGTTGTGGATTTGCTTATATACACGTTGTCCTGAAATTTTTTTTATATAACTGATTCAAAATAAATAATCGGAATTCAAGACTTCAAATAAATACGAAATATATGTCATATACACGAGTCAATAAAGTAGAAAACAGCTTTATCTTATTAAGTACTTAATTGATTCTTGCTGTACTATAAAATATGCGTGTATAGCGTTGCACGTAATACGTTTAAAAAATACTTTAACAAATTTGAAGAGTAATAATTCTTTTGAATCAGCCATAGTTTCAAACTTGATAAAATTTTAGAAGTTTTAAACTTAATATATGAAGTATATACATATTTTACATGGAAAATAATAAAAATCAATCATAAAAATAAAGCTATAACTCAAGAAGGTATATTTTACAATTATAGAATGAAGTATACTTATATTTGAATTTTCAAAATCTATAAAAAAAATTATATCTCTTATGATTGAATTTAAAAAAAAAAAATAGGCATAAAAATTAAATGTAAATGTAAAGTTTGGCAAAGGAATCTTGATGAAAAGAAAAAGATATATTTAATAAGATTGATTTTTTATTTCAACATCTATGATCAGTCGTACGACGGAATTGTCGCTATAAAAACGCTCTTAGTCATTACAACATTAAAATTAAATTTCAAGCATTAAAAGGACGTTCTTATATAGTTTTCGTATTATGCGCTCTCTTTGGATGTATTAACGTCAATATAATATGGATATAATATTTTACGATTTCACGGTATCATTCACCTTTAGCTGTATATTTTTTATTAGTGTGATATTTTATATAAAATCCCTTTGCGAAAAATATGTATGACTAAGAAAATCGTTCAAGCAAAACAGAAATAAAATCTCCAGCACCAATGAATTTGATTTTCTCCACTATATACCGTGCGTAAGAAAATATTGAATAAAATTTTTTCTTCCCTCCCTATAAAAAAATTCTGATGCGAGTATAATATTTTTCGAAGACGTATTCTAGTTGATAAAAGATTTTTAATGATAAATATGATTACTGTTGAATAGATTTTTAGATCATAAATAAGTCATTAATTTGATTTTAACAAAGATCATAGTAAAATTTAATTTATCCACAATAAGTTTTATATCTTTCAAAATGTTATGTTTCATATTAAATTAATCGCATTGATTTGTATAATATCTATCTAATCCGCTTTCAGCACACATGAATAGTCGTGTATTCACAGAATATGGAATGAAGAGCATGTAGTTATTACAACTATGTACAATATTCAGAATATTTTTCTAAGAGATTTTTTGCTTCCTTTTGAATTTCACTTTCTTCATCTGTACAAGCTGGAATTTCATGAACTTGACTAAGCCATGGGACAGCTTCTTGATATTTACCTACAGCAATATAACTTTTAGCAAGCAATAGTTTATTTTCATGATGGGGTTTTTTCGAAAGTTTTTCAGCAGTTTCAAAATGTGGAATTGCCTCTTCATAAGTTGCATTTGGCACCTCAGCATATAAAGTTGAAGCAACCTAAAATATCACATAGTCATTTTATTTTTTACTTTTTATTTTTTTGTTTTATATAATTTAAAAAACTTACTTTTCTCTCAATCCAACTTAATTCTGATACTTCATATTTAAACCTTCCCATAAGATGATGCAAGAAACTATCATGTGGATTCACTTCCATAGCTTTTTCTACATATTCTTTAAAAAGATAACCATTTTCAATTTTCCCTTTAGTTGGTAAAAATTTACTTTTTAGACCAACAAGAATGGCATACCATTTATATAGATTAGCATGTCGTAAGTGCAATATTTTCTCACAAGCATCACAACCTGAAATAGTAATTATTGATTTAACTTTTTTATAGTGAATTTTGTACTCATGAAATATAAAAATTCATTGGTCTTAATAAAAATAATAATTTATAAAAGAATCAACAAAAATATTGTTGTTAATACCTTCAAAAATAAATTCCTTTTTCTTTTCACTATCCTTTTCTTGAACGGAACAATGGTAGCAAGATCTTGCAAACCTCCATATAATTTCAACATCATCTGGATTCTCTCGCAATAAATTTTTCAACTTTTGATATAAAACTGAATTTAAAGATTTGTCTTCACTTTCTCTGTCTAACTCCAGAAGTAGCGAATTCTCCGTTACTGGTCCTTCAAGTGTCCTACAGCACTAAACATATAATCTCTGTCTTTTACGCTAGAATTTTTTGTTCGCATAATTCTCGGAAGTTATTGAATTGCCACACAAACTACAAAGAATTTAACAAGCTAATAGATGTGTACTTAAAACTTTGTATGCCCAACATTTTTTGGTAAATCAAAGATCAGTGCAATTGAATTATAAAATATGTTAATACATATACAGACATGTAAGATTAAGTCCAGTTTTAAAGAGAAAATAAAATAAAGAAATTTAAGTCAATATCATACAAAAGCAATTCAAAATCCAGCAGAGATACATACAAACAACTATATAAGAAATTCACTAACCCATTATCTCCAGCAGCTAAATCATCATCTGAGCAATCAAAGAATTCATCATCCCCAATATCTGTGCCTGCAGTAGAGTATGTGTCAATATCAACATCTTCAGTTCCTGTGTAAGTATTGTCATTTGAAAGTGCTTGTCTCTTTGCCATTCTCTTTCTCCTACTTTTCTGTAAATTTGCTTGTTGTGCTCTAAAATAAAACATTAATGTACTCTGTATTATTTTGATAAATGAAACAAAAGTTTATAGATACATATAATTAAAAAACAAAATAGATTAAAATAAAATTTAGTTATATATAATTATCTTATTATTTTTAATTAAAACTAATTTTAAATAAAATATTGGAGTAAATATTAATATAAAGTCAACAAATTTTATGTGCAAAAGAATCAAATGTTTTGTATGAGCCTAATTAAAAAGTTACAGTCCACATATGCTTGAACAATATTGTTGATTAAAATGTAGAAATTCAAATTATCTATGTGTTACATAATAACAATACCTCAATTCTTCTAATTCAGCCTGTAACTCTATTACTTTACGATTCACTCGATCTATATTATTGTGCAAAGTTGAATGTTGCTGTCTTTCCATCACCTTATTGTAAATAAAGACACTGGCCACAGTTATGACCCCAATGGTTGCGCCAACAGCGGCAGCAATAAGATTTGAATTCTGTATTGTACTCATTGTGCTGTAAATAAAAACAAATCTTATAAATATTCTAAGAAAAAACCTGTATAGCACATGGCATGGCAAATATTTTAAGTATATATTATGTATACATTAACACTGTCAGAGCTAATATTATAAGACCTTTTTTATACCAAATTATGCACTGACATAACATTATCACAAATTGATAAGAGAAATATTTTAACATTTACAGTATTATAATGAGATAAAGAATGACCTGATAAGCAACTGATTTACCAAAATAACCAAAAAATTCATAAAGAAGTGTTGTGTGAGCAAGTGCTGAATAATGCAAAAAACTAACAATCGTCACTTTTTCCTCTACCTTCTTAAACAGTTTCACACACTCAATGTCTAATGCAAAATTACTGCATATAAGTATAGCCATCACATCATTCAAAATTCCACTCAAAAAAGTAGTAAAAAAATTATCGCAAAAATTTACCTTGTGAACACGGCGTACTAGTCAATTTCAACTACGTATCTCTCTCTCTCAAAAACTCCTTTTCTCTTTTTCAGTTACTATACGATCACCGGGCCCGTGAAATCTCACGTGCATCACCCACTCGAAATAATTTAGAACTAACGACACACATATAGGTACACACACACACGTACACGAGAAATAAAACACGAAAAAACGAAGGGCAAAAACAACAAGAGACGCGGTGTGCGCGGCTCACTACAACTTCTCCACCGCCACGATGATCATCATTGCTGTAACGCGACCTCGCGACTCTTGCGCACCACCGTCTGGTCAGCACCACTGCCGCTGTAGTCGTCGCCGCCGCCGTGCCGATGATGCATTATCGCCGAAATTTCGCGAGCAAGATAAAGATTACGATGACATCGGCAGCTCGAAAGTGAGAACACATTCGCTTGACGCGCGCACGCCGGCCGTATATAATGGATATATAATGTACGTTCCGGTAAGCGCGATCGTCGACTCCGACGACGTTATTATCGAGCGATAGGTGTATACAGACTGAAGACTGCGGCCGTCCGTGTATATAGTAGTTTCGTATATACACGTGCCGCACGCGCACCCGGCGCTTTCTACCGCTAATACCTATATAGCTCCGTAACACAGCTATCGGAACGACTTTCTCCTCTCGACATCATAATATATCTATCTCTCTTTTGTTGTCGTTTTTCCTTTTTCCGTCTTATCGTATGCGCGACGACCCCGTGCTTATATATTCTCGCAAAGCAGCTATATAACGTTATAATGATGTCTCTGTCTAGCGGCTATGCCTATACGGTCCGCTATATGTATATACACACGTATATATACAACAAGCTATGTGCGTCTCGCTCGCGCCGCGCGAAAATACTGACAGTCATCGGGGGCCTATATGCAGGCGCAACGTAATATCGGGGCCACGTAGTACATACACGATGATAGGCGCATGACCTAACGTTACCCGGCAATAGTTCGGCTAAGCCGCATTATAATATGTATAAGCGTGCGGCGCCGATGCATCAGCCGCCTACATATATATATACGTGCGTCTGTTTTACAGTTAGGATGTTGATCTCGCGCTGATGGCGTGCGTATTGAGAACGGTACTCTGAAACTAGTTATTGGGGTATGCGAAGAATAGGATTCGTATATTACGGGAGAGGATGAATTTTTTTTCTATAATGTGAAAATTTTCCGTACGTGAATATATATAGGTTCTCGTGTTTTCGGCGAATCTGTGTACTACTTCCAAGCGGCACACATGTTCACGATCGATGAGTTTATGAAGAATTCGCATGAGGAATTCTAAAATTATACTTTTGTGCCGCAATACGTAGTGGCTTCTTAATGAATAATGAATTAAGAGTATTCATAATGCTGGCGCTTTGTTCCCAAAATATCTGGGAATAAATACGATAGAAGCTGTATTACGCCAGAGTATTAAATGTGAAAAAAGATGCTATCGAAAAGTAACTATCATGACACCATTCAATTAGGTTTCAAATTAAAATGTAGTTAATTTTATTTTTGTCACTAATCTATGCATATAAAAATCAATATAGTAATTTTCCATCCTAATATTTTATAGGATCGCAGAGAAAACATTTTTGTCGTCAAAGTGCCCGTAAAGTATTACATACTATATACAACTTGTTTTGCGGGCGAAATGTTATAATTTACGGAAGAAAGTCCTTGACAATTATCAAAATCTACTTTTAATTTATACATGTACATAAAAAGAAAGAAAGAAATGAGAAACTCCAAAATGTAACTCCATAATTGTGATTAATACCTTTATTTTTATGCACGATCAAAGAGTTTTAAAATTCCAGCATTTAAAAATTAGTATTTATAACACTCAGAATTTGTTACTAAATAATTCTACATTGATTCCAAGAAATTTTTAATTTTAGATAAGTATAATTTTTATGTATATAGAGCGTCACATAATTTATTGCAGTACAATGCATTTTCCATTAATAAAAAGATCAACGATAAAACATAGTTTACTTCAAGTTATTATAGTTCTCTAATAGATGCGAATTTATGCGAAGTTGTTTAGAATGCACCGTGGAGGGCGCGATAACCGAGAGCCGATATTTTATATATATATGATTAAATATCAGCAATAAATTTAAGATATGGAAATACCTATAGAGGTTTCCAATACGTTTACATCAGACACTTAATATTTCAAACAATCGTAGTCTCAAAATCAATTTAAGTGCATCATCACAATCTATACTTATACTTTTGCAGTAAACGCATCCGAATTTTACGTATTATCAAAATACGCTAATAGTAATAACACAAATCCCTACCTTGCCATTACAGTTCTCATCGAACGCAGCTAGCAGACATATATTTCCGAGAACAAAGCGCGTGATGCGCACGCGGCACACGCATATCTTTTATGCGGACAGGTCTTGTGGTCAGCTGATCAGTGTTCATATATTGTCTGTAATGTCGAATAGCAGAGACGAAAACATGGTCGGGAACGCCGTAGAACCTCGCGACGAGGACGAAGAGAATCCCGAGAATGGCGTAGAAATGGAGGATGACATTAACGTCCCTGAGGTTAATGAGGAAGGTGAGTTTGATTCTTGTGAGCGTCATTTTTTTCACATTTTGTGCATTCTGTGGGAGCTTATCGCGATGCTGTTGGCCGTCGACGCCGAAATTTCAATTGTTATTGGAAGTTTCAGAGTAGTTTGAAGGTTTTCAAAATATTAAAATGCTTTTTTTTATATAATATGAGCACTGAAACATTAATACGTTAATTGTATGTAGCGTATGTATTTTTGTTGAAAAAAAAAAGTTTCACTATTATCTAAATTTGGTTTTGTATGATTTTTCAATCACTGTTCTAATTGATAGTTTTGATCTAAGTACTGATAATAACTATTCAACATATTATTTTTTCACAATTTAATATTAATAACCAGTTTCATTAAATCATTAGAAAGAGGTTATATGTAGTAATTATATCTATTATTTATTATTTCAGAATTTCAAGCATTAAATGCTCAGATAGATCAACTGAATGTTGTATTGGATGCATTAGAAACAAAAAATGACAGTATTCATGCTGGATTAATTGAATTGTTACAATCAAACAGAGAAGCAAGGAAACAGTTCAAGGAATCTCAGGATAATGTACAAAAGAAAGAAGAAGAGGCACAATCTTAATTATTGTTAATGTATAAAAGTAATTATTTTATTTTTCGTTAAAGTCTTATTATCTAGATGGCAGTCATAGAGTATTCATAAAATTACAATTGAAGTATGTTATACAAGTGTAAAAGGTATCTTGTTATGAAGCTATTACAGAGTTTACATTCCCTTAAGTTGTAAAATTTATACAAAAGAAACGTTTTAAAGATTTAAATGTTAAACAAATACAAATGAACGATTAATAAATAATTCTCAACAAAGTACTTGACTTGTTATA
This sequence comes from Torymus tubicola, assembly GCA_035583055.1. Classification (NCBI taxonomy): domain Eukaryota; kingdom Metazoa; phylum Arthropoda; class Insecta; order Hymenoptera; family Torymidae; genus Torymus; species Torymus tubicola. The sequence continues at coordinate 28,999,421 of JAWWEQ010000010.1, read as the reverse complement.
GCGTTTGGCTCTGCAGTAAAGAGTAGAAGCTCTTTGAAAATATTTGTATTGAGTTCTTCAACAACATAAGCATTGGGTTCGTTTTCCTTCAAGTGGTCGATAACTACTTGTCCTCTTGTTTTTCCACCAATGAGTTCAATGTCTACATGATGCATAACAACAGTTTTGGCAACTTCAGGTTTTAATAAAATTCCAGCTAAAAAGGCATCGCATGGTGCATAAAATGGAACGCGCAATATTCTTTCTTTAGTATAGATGTTTTCTTCGATAGTGTTAATCAGATTTACTACAGGTGTGTTAATTTTTCCAAAAACTTCAGTTCTCCATTTCTAAAATATCAATTTTAATAAGTGAATTAATATCAATCATTTATGCTCTCATATAAATTGCAAACAAAGCAACTTACATATTCAATGTCAGATCTTTTGCAGGTTTCCCATGGTAAAATCCATAATTTTTTTGCAGCTTTACACATTACTATGTGTACACTTTCCGGATCAAAATAAAAGTTGAATTCGGCTTGTGACGTAACATTACCAACACCTGTATAATTTCCACCCATCACCATAAACTTATCCACTGAATTAACAAAATCTGGATACATTTTTATAGCAATTGCTATGTTTGTTAATGGTGCTAAACAGACAATGGTAACTTTTCCTGTAAAAATATATCAGAAATTAGTTTTTATATAATTATTATTTTGCTTAAAGTAATATTCAACAACAATTAAATATTTCAATTTACCATAATGTTCAGCTGCTATTTTCTGCAGTGCACACACTGCATGTTCTTTTTTTAATCTACTAATATCAGGTTTATCGGTGAAGACATTGCCAAAACCATCTGAGCCATGAAAATTTTCATCTCTGGCTTTATGGTAATTTTCTGTAAATAAAAGTGGAGAATCTACGCCTTTGTACACAGGAATCTATAAAATTAAAAATTTCGAATATTAAAAATCAAATTAAATGGCTATTGGTTGAATATTATTAATAATAAACTTTACTACTTACATCTAAAGCATTACAGATTTTAAGAGTTCTAAACACGTTATTTATCACATTGTCAATGTATGTATTTCCAGTAACACAAGTAATACCGAGTATTTCTATTTTTTTCCATTTGTGAGCCGCTACCAACATAGCTATTGCAAGACCGTCGTCGGTACCCGCATCGCAGTCAATTATAATTTTAGGACACTCCATCTTTCCGCGCAGCTCCTGATCCTCCATGAGCATTAATAATCACACAAGACGCTCTTGCTACCCGCAGATAGCTCCAGCATCTAACACTTGTTGTCCGTTTCTACGAAGCGTACTCGTTCGTATGATCTGTGCACTGCAAACAAACAAAAATAAAAATATTAAAAATCATGTTGGACTATAATTTCAAAATCGAAAGTCGAATGAACAAAAGGACACGTACAAATACGAGGACGACGTTCTCTGGATTGATCGATTATAATCCACTGTATAATGAAATATGGGACTACAATGGGTATCAGAATCAGCTCCAACCACTTCCAAAGTGTAATTATAAAATCCTTAAAAAATCGGGCCGTATACTGGACTATTAAAAACAAAGTGTAAGACACCCAAAGAAATATCGGTTCGTGTATTAAGCAATACAGAGAGTTAGCGAGTTTGTCTCTGATCAATATGAGAATGGGTCTTAAGTTTGACACAAACTTCTTCATTGTTAAGGTAGCACAAGCGGTGAGTGCCGTATCAAGTTGGGGGTCCCGGGAAGGGCTTTCTGATTTTACTAAATTTTATGATTAAATTTTAATAAGAAATATGTATTTTTATTTCTAAACACGTTAATATAGAAACCATGACTATTAAATATAAACTAAAAAGAAAATTAGAAATTTTTTTCTCGTTTTAGTTCGGGTGCTGTTATAATTCACACTCCTGGTGTATATATATTATTTTTATACTGACAGAATCCTTATAATAAATCCTATAACTATCTACTTTTTTCTTAAGAAATAGTATTTTATAATAAATTATAATAAACAGCAAAAAAAATAGACGTGGCCTTAAGCTCCGTGTAAAAGTGTGCTATTTTGCCACTGTTTTTCTTAATAATTTGGTCGGCGACCTTATGGTTTCTTGACGGCTATGAAAAATTTAACACTTGAAGAATATTTCAGTCAAGTTTCAAATTGATTTAGTATTTTACAAAAGTCGCTCATGCTACCTTAAATCGCTATCGAGTAGTATAAACGATTTCAAATGGAGAGACTAAGCGTCGATTTTTCTGAACTACCTTCGACTTGAAAGCGCGTCCAAGACTGTCCTTCATTTCACAAGGGATGCAACAGGTAGTGTCCGTTGCATTAGAAGCGGGGGTGGGGAGAAACTGAGTGCACCAATCGGCGCGTGCATTCTATGTAGAACCAATTTTTCAGGTTTTCTACATGCCTTGGAAACCTAGCTGTACCTGAGCTATTTCCGGTTCCGGTCAAGAAATGCGGAATGTATATGGAAGAACAATCTCACAATCAGATTTATGAACGGAAGTAGGGAAACTTGGAAAATAATTTCTTTGCATTTCATGAGTTATATATGAAATAATATATATTCTTAGATTTATTTATTTCAGAATATTTATTTAATATCTAAATATTGAAAAAATCAGGAAAACATGTCAATTACATGACATAAACGAGAAACTTAAGTCATTAATACACGAACTTATTATGTTTTGTTTATCAACAATAATATCTGATCATAATTATTACGTAGAATTTTAACTATAATGTGATAAGTTCTATATACAAAGCAGCCGATTTTACCTTTTCTTTTTAGATGAACTAATAATAGAAATCATTGAAAGAATATTCTTAAAGCTTTGTCAAAACTCTTTTGAATTTCCTGTCCGCTTTTCTCGAATCATGTTTACATAAAATTTTTCCTAAACTTGTTTCTATAAAAAATGTCTGACATTTTCCAATTTCTTTTTGGAATAATTATCATTGAAATAATAAAGTAGTTTTTAAATTGTTTTTAAAACTCTGGTTTGAATGATACATGAACCTAAACAGATTCGAGTTGAATAGGGTGAGTTTCGAAATTCAAAATGACGTACTTCAAATAACAAAATTTCGATTATCGATACACTTAGCAAAAAATATTTTTATCGTGCAATTTAAACCTGACAAATTGAAACTATAATATATAATTATAATTACGAAATTTTTCAAATTTTTACATTTATCACATCATTGGTTCAAGTTTTCCATCATGACTTTGGAAATTATAACTAAACATGGTTCAAAAAGCCCTATCCGAAATTTCGAATGAAATTGAATGAGCATGTAGTATTTTCCTTTTGAAAATAAGCGTACAATTTTTTAACTTTCTCGTATTCAAACAAATGTATTTTTTAAATTAATTCGAAAAGAGCAGGTCTGAAATCTATAGAATGCAGGGATCGAGAATATTCCGTCGATGGCGTTTGTTACTAATAGATCCATGCATAAGAGTTACTTAAACGTGTTATGAGACAACATTAAATACACTTATGCTTCAAGAAACCAGTTTAAAAATATAGACAAATTAAATTAACTAAAATTTGTTACAATTTTGATGTTTATTAATTTTTTTTGCGAAAAACGGCAAAAACGAATTGTTTTCCGTTATTTTGTTATTTCTTGATAACAATTAATATCCAAGGTCTATTCCATGCCTACTATCATACTTTTTAAAGATCTTTCTTAGGCCATTACTAATGTTTTTCATTAGAGTGTGACTTTTATTTTCTTAATTTTGTAATTATAAAAAATATATAACTTTCTGTCTTTCTCAGATGCGTGGTATCAGAATTACTTATGTTTTTGGAACACTATAAAATCGCTAATGTAACTTACGGAATAAGTCGTACAAATGTAACAAGTACATTTTACATATTATTGACTACTGTTCTACTTAAGTGGTAAAAATATGGAAAATACCATATTATCAGCTTACTTGTAAACACGTTAGGCAACCCGGGAATAGTATATTACACACCTAGACCAGTAGATCACATGTAATTGTCGGCCGAGGCGAAGCCGAGGTTGATAAACATGTGATCTGAAGCACATAAATTAGTTTTAAATAGTAAATTAATTTGAAATAAATTAATTGATTTTAAATAAATAAATTAATTTTAAATAAATAAATTAATTTTAAATAAATTAATTAAATTTAAATAAATTAATTAATTTTAAATAAATAAATTAAATTTAAATAAATTAATTTTAAATAAATAAATAATACTTGTATGATCTTACGGAATTCAACTGCGAGGAACTGCATCTCAAACATAGAAATTTTGAACGATTCCAGAATAAAATATTAAGAAATGTTCTAAATGTTTCTTATTATATCATGTGGTTTTTACCACATGATATAATAAGAAAAAACACAAGTCTACCGTTAGTAAAATAAGAGGTGCAAACTTTCTTCCAAAAATACAAGAAAAGATTATGTTAACATCCAAATCGCCTAACTACAAATTTACTAACACAAACCTTTAGCGACTTTAGATTAAAAAATATAAGCCTCTAATATTAAAAGTAAATTAGAAATTGAAAAGGATAGGAATGTGTATGGAGGAGGGGGGTGCTGGGAATAATTTTATAAATCTGAAAATAGCGTATAATGGGTATACAAATCATTGGAGTTCTACTTTCATGTTATTGTAGAAATAGTGTAAACGTTTAACTTTTTATGTTCATAAACAGAGTATTAATAAAAATGGCGTTAAAAAAATATTAAAAAAAAATTATTTAATTATATTATATTTAATTTTTTAATTATAGAAAATAAATTATATATAATTAAAATATGTATTAAATACATCGCTTAGTGCGAGCACATTTTTCTGTCTTTCTCAGATGCGTGGTGTCAGAGTTACCTATGTTTTTGGAACGCTATAAAATCTCTTATGTGACTTACAATATATATAAATGCAACAAGTGCACTTTACATACAGGTTATATATAAAGCCACATATTATATAAAACTAATATTTATTGTCTATTGTTCTACTTAAGTAATAAAAATATGGAAAATACCGTATTATCAGCTTACTTGTAAAAAACACGTTAGACGACTCCGAAAAAAAACTTTTGACTGGGGGAGCTCGCGTCACTAAAATTTTAGTGGGTGAAATATATACACCTAACCATACCCGGAGAAAATTCTCATGTGGCGGCACGGTGGGAGCATCGAGAATCATTTAGTTATCAACAGCATCTTCCAACTTCCAGAAGGAAACATATGTATTCATATAATATAAATCTTTTTATAGATTTAGAAATGTTAAAAAAAATATTTAAAAAAAATTATAAACAAAAAGAAAATGGAAATTACTTATACCAATTCTAATAATTTTATATTCAATGCAAAATTTCACGCTGTACAACTTACTTTATTTTAAACGTTTGTTCAATATTTCTGATTGTTTTCTATTTAAAAGTGACAATTATTTTTGGTGATGCCTTTTTTTGCAAAAGTAAGAGTGAACTCGGTGTTCTAGATTTCGTATTTTGTATTTGCATGCAAAAGTTCATGCTGCGTGAAACTAAAAAATGGTGATTTTGACATTTTTTTACTAACTAGGAGAGGTCACGGCCTCCGGATCATAGATTTTGCTCAAATTTTGAGGTATGTTTTTAGATGCTAAAATATGAAGAATGCTAGAATATTAGACCCTAACGCTTT
>JAWWEQ010000010.1:28944849-28993604 GCA_035583055.1 Torymus tubicola | reverse complement strand
ATATTTTAGCATCTAAAAACATACCTCAAAGTTTGAGCAAAATCCGTGATCCGGAGGCCGTGACCTCTCCTAGTAAGATATTAAAAAATATAGTTTTTACAAAAAAATATTGTACGTGAAAAAATTGTATTTTAATTAGTTTAAAATCAATCTTTTCAAATTTTTATTAAGGCTTTTATTTTTGGATTTTGTAATTGATCATCTTCGAATAGTTTGTGTTGCACTTCTATTTGAAGAGTATTTCAAAAAACGTATATCAGATTGGTTCATTTTTATAAAGATAGTTTAAAAACTTGATTATACACACATACACACACGCACACACACACATGTATGGAAAAAAACAAACGTAGGATATTGTAAGAAAATGTACGAAAAGATAAGAAAATTGCAAGAAAACGTACGAAAACGTACATTTCCGTAAGTTCTAATGAATATTACAGTTTTATACAGTTTTGTACATTTATTTACTGATTCGTACGAGTTTATATACTTTCATACTTTTTATTACGATTCGTAAATTTTTTGTGTATATAACAAATTTTTCAGGTCAAAGGAGTAAATGTAGGAAACTGTAACGAAATATATCCGAATTGGAATGGTTTTCTACAGTTTTGTACTGTTTTGTACGGTTTACTACTGTTTCCTATGGTTTCTTACGATTTCCTACGTTTGTTTTTTTACATAGGGGCAGAAACGTACAAAAATATATGTATTTTGAGGAACACTTAAAAAGAAACTGTAGTTGGGCGAGGAGGAGGGAAAAGGAGTGAAGTCGTTTTTACACGTTACCTTTTGATTATAGTACGAGTAACAAATTTCGTTTTAGCGAGAGTATAAAAGTTTGCCTAAAAAGGCTGCAATTGTCGACGTGCGTTGTTTACGGGACACATCTGTTGACGTACTGTTCATTACATCGAACGGAAACTTAATGCACTTTTTTTAAAATTAATATTCAGTTGTGAAATTGAGATCGCTTCACACTTATAGAAGCAATGACAAATTTCGACGTAATTTAATGTATAACATTTTCCAGAAAACGTATTCGCAAATTTTAAACGCTTTCCCGGGAATTTTAAGACATTAAATATGTTTTCCAGAAAATATAAATTGTCTAAAAAAATTAACAAAGTTATAAAAACATTTGGCAAATTCATCTTTATAATTACGCATTGTCGAAAAATCAATACTTGTTTATTGTTTGGAAAATGATTTTAAAACACGTATTTGTTGATATTAGATATATATTAATTGACTTACAATTTTATTTTTTTTTTATTTTTTTTTAAATTTAAGCTACATTTATAATTGTTAATTTTCCATAATAAGTGCATATTTTTCCTTATTACTATATTAACAATTAACGGCAATTGAAATATTCTTCATGTATGTGAATTAATTTTGTTGTTTTACATTATTATTTACAAGTATTATAAACAAAAATTTAAATAAACTTCGAACTAAGCATTTATCGTAAAAAGATAATTCAAGATTTAGTAAACGACTGGCGAAGTTCAAAATAAAACGCAGATTATAGTACCTAATGAATTTTCACACGTGAGCATATAGGCAAGAAATTTTTGAGAAATACCCTATTGAAAATAAATACGTAATTTATTTACGTAAATTAACAAATTTATTTATTTAATTTGTTAATTTATTTATGATTATTGTATTTAAAAGGGTAGCATTTATGAATTATCCATAGGAATTTTTATTATGACGATTTTACAAATAATACAAGATTTTATGAATTAAATTATAGTTACAGAAAATGTGTACTTAATTTTTTAAATATAATAATAAAATATAAATAAAATAAATATAAATAAATAAATTTTCTAATTTACGAAAATGGTTTACGTAAATAAATTACGTATTTATTTTCAACAGGGTACAATTGTCATAATCGCGGACTATTCTCACGTTAAAGAAAATAACAAGTTATATATTTACCCATTTTAATGTAGATATCTCTCGAAATTTGTGCACATAAGCAATATCCTTATCAACATGTCCACGAAGAGGCACGCGTAACAATCGCAGTCTCTATTGAACGCCATATCACTTCCACCCTTGCACCGCTTCTTCTTTCCAACGATTTCTATATAGTAGCTTAATATATATACCTATATATATGCATATATAATACCTCGAAAAACTCCTTGGCGCGAATAGAACCGCCGCACCGGAACGTTTGTTTGCCGCGACAACCACTCACTCACTCTCCCTCTCACTCGCACGCGTTATTAGTCAGCTGTGCGCCGGCTCTCGAGCGCAGCGCCCCGCCGCGCGCCTTCGATCGTTTTTCCCTCTTCATATCATCGCGTGTTGCTGCTTGCTGCGTTCGTCGTGCGTGGTGGTATAACAGTGTATATAAAAATGTCAATCGAGCAGCAGCGCGAGTGACGTGCGCCCTGCGCGATAGCGCTCGACTCTTCTCTCCCGACTTGTTCGCCCGCTAATAATAAAGTATATACGCGAGGCGCATACTGTATATACCCACCTGCGGACGTGCGGCGACGTAATATATACCGAGTTATACGGTTGTTTTCCAACTGCAGCTCGTACCGGGGTATACTGCCGTTATGGCCCGATCCTCGGTTATAAGGGCGGCCGTAAACGTCTTGCCTGTGTAGGAACTGTCGCGTGCGCTGCTGTTTAACGGGCAAAGGGAGTTTTTTTCTATAGGGGTTGGGTGAGAGACACGGAAGAGAGTGAGAGAGAGAGCTTTGAGAACCCGCAGCGCTTTTCGCCCTGTGCGAAAGCTCGGAGGTGGAAAGATGGACGAGGCGAGGTATCTCAAGAGGTGAGTTGCTGCTTGTGACATAGTTTCGTTGTAGATTTAGCAGGGTGGTTTGTCGTGGTTCTCGGAAGCTGGATTGAGTCCGATGGGGTGTAGATCCGGTCGATTGTTGCGCTCGATTGTTTAACAACGGCATAACCTATATGCTGCAAGTGACGAGTTATCGAGCTTTCTTATACTTTTTGTTTTGTTTCTTGAGTCATTTTATACGACAATTGTTTCTGGATAGGGGGTTGCTGCTTATTGTGAAATGGTAGTGTGCATTACTCCAAATTTGACTTACTGCTCCAAAATTAATTACTCACATTTTGTAGATTTAAATTCACAATTATATTGGTTGTTATTAAATAAGTACAGGTTTCATACTAGAAAGTCATTTATTTTGATCTTATATCATGTATTGTGTATGTAGATAATATGTTGATAATATAACAACATATAAATATGCTCTTGGATATTCTTGATAAATTCCTTTAGTTCATAAAAATGTCATTTAGTGACATATTCAAAGTCACTTTGGTATTTTGCATACAATTATTTTTCATTTTTTTTTTGTTTTGCAAAATAATTGTAGTGCAAAAATAAAACTTTTTTTTAATGTTTCTATTCAAATGAAAATGAAAACTTAAAATTTAGAATATATAAGGATGTATTTATTTTCTTTTTTCTATTCTACTTATTTCAGAAAAATAAGGTCTGGAAATCTTGATGTTCACCCAACAGAAAAAGCATTAGTCGTCAATTATGATGTTGAAGCTCTTATTTTGGGTGAATTGGGAGACCCTATGTTGGGAGATCGCAAGGTAAAAGAAATTTATTATTGGTTTTATATAAACCTTTACTTTTCATATATTTTGTCTACATGTAATTTACACGGCTTTTACATTTTATTTTTCAGGAGTGTCAGAAAATTATTAGACTCAAAAGTCTTAATGCTGATACAAATGTAACTTTACTTGCTAAAGAAGTTATTGAAAAATGTAGTCTCATACATGAATCAAAATTACACGAAGTAGAACAGTTAATATACTACCTTCAAAACCGTAAAACAAACAGTGATGGTGATAATTAATATTCTTTTGGATTTGGAATATTTTATATTTGTGATTAGACTAAGTAAAATATTAAATTATATATTTTTAGATGGCGAAAGTGGAAGTCAACCTCCAAGACCAATGTCATCTCATTCACTTAATACAGATAGTGGAGATACTGAGCGTGCCGTTATTAGTAATATAGATAGTTACATTGAATTACTTTATGAGGAAATACCTGATAAAATAAAAGGATCATCATTGATTTTACAACTAGCAAGGATACCAGATAATCTTCAAGAATTAACAAAAAATGGTAATCATTGTTTGTTAATCAATATTGTACTTAATTTTACGTTGTTTTATTATTTTTATTTTTGTGATTATACAACAAATGAATTAATAAAAAAATTTCAAGCTCAAAAATTATAAATTTATTTAATTTTTCAGAATCTCTACTAAGTGCTTTAGCAAGGGTATTACGAGAAGACTGGAAAAAAAGTATTGAATTATCCATTAATATTATTTACATATTTTTCTGCTTTTCAACTTATAGTCAGTTTCACAGTATTGTTTCAGAGTACAGAGTATGTATTTTATAAAATAAGATTCATACAAATTGTTGCTTATTGTAAATAATATTCAAATATTTTTTAGATTGGTTCACTCTGTATGGATATAATTGATTATGAGTTGGCTAGATATGATCAGTGGAGAGATGATCTGGAAAAACGTAGAAGGTATTTTGAAAATAGTACAGGTCTATGTTTACTTCCTACAATGAGCACAGATGGATCTGACAAAAAAATAAAAATAATGGATGATATATGGAGTGCTGATGGCCCTCTTGATTTGCAATCGAAAAGGCGTTCTGTTGATGGTACTTTAAATGTCCCAAAAGCTGAGATTGATAGGCTAAAGGATGACCTTGAAAAAAATCGAAAAAAATTTAAAAATTTAACAAAGAAACAGGAACAATTATTAAAAGGTTAGTAATCGTTTGAAAATCATTCATATAATTGAAATATATATACATTAAAATAATGCAATGGTCTTTTTAGTTGCTTTCTATTTACTCCTGAATATTGCGGAAAATACCGAAGTTGAAAAGAAGATGAGGAAAAAAAATTTGATTGGAATGCTTTTAAAAACTTTAGACAGAACTAACACAGACCTTTTAATTTTAGTTGTAACGTTTTTAAAAAAATTATCTATTTTTCGTGAAAATAAAGATGACATGGTAAGTAATCAAAATCAGAATACTATTTAAATTAATAAAAGTTCTCTATCGTGATGGTTTTCATTTTTATATTGATATTCATAGGCAGAAGGAAATATAATTGAAAAATTACCAAAACTTCTTCATAATACAAATGCAGATCTTATTTCAAGTACCTTAAAACTATTATTTAATCTATCATTTGACACAAAACTTCGAGGAAAAATAATAAGGGTTGGTCTTTTACCAAAATTAGTGAAGTTACTACCTATAGATGAGGTTAATAGATCAACAATTCTGGGATTGTTATATCATCTTAGCATGGATGATAAAGTAAAAGCTATGTTTGTTAATACAGATTGCGTTCCTTTGGTATGTACATAGGAGAAAAACTTTTTTATTCAATACTAATTATACATAGTGTATATAACTATATACCATTGAATATTTATTTACATGTTCTAGGTGACAGATATGCTTTTAGAATCAGATGACGACCAAATGAGTCGTGAGTTAATTGCATTATGCATTAATCTCGCGACAAATAGTAAAAATGCCGAAATGATGGTACAAAACACACGTTTACAGGGCTTAGTGGAAAAAGCATTTAAAAATCAAAATGCATTATTGATGAAAATTATCAGAAATATTTCGCAACATGATTCTACAAAAGAACATTTCGTTGTGAGTGATAAATTTATTGTTAGATATGTGTTATTGTAAAATTTTAATAGTGTTATATAAATATATTAAAAATTAACTCTAGGAATTTGTGGGAGATTTTGCTATGGCTTTAACTCAATCTGAATGTCAAGAGTTTGTCCTAGAAATTGTTGGAGTGATGGGAAATTTGGCATTACCAGATTTAGATTATTCACAAATTCTTCAAAGATGTAATCTGATACCATGGATACGTAATATACTTGTTCCAGGTAAGAATTTTATTAAAATAATGATTTTAAAAACTATATAATTGTATTGACCTTTACATTGTTATCAATATCAGGTAAAGCTCAAGATGACTTAGTTCTTGAAGTTATAATCTTCCTTGGTACAGCTGCAGCAGATGAAGACTGTGCTCAGTTAATGTGCAAAGCAGATATGCTCCTTTCCTTAATAGAATTATTAAAAGGTTTGCTTTTTATACAATTTTTATTGAACTGAATCTTTGCCATTAGATGAATTTTAATTTAGTTTAATGAAATTCGTAACATTAATTAAATTTTTACTTGAAAAAATAGCAAAGCAAGAAGATGATGAAATGGTTTTACAAATAATCTACGTATTTTATCAAATATCAAAACATGATTCAACGAGGGAATATTTAATTCGCGACACTGGTAATGGTAATTGTTCATTTCTGCTTCTAATTTGAAAAAAAAATGTGTAAAACAGCATTGTTTATTTCTAAAATGTAGGTATACACATTTATCAAATAAAATTTCTTTTTACTTTACAGAAGCGCCAGGTTACCTAATTGATTTAATGCATGATAAAAATCCAGCCATTAGAAAAATCTGTGATGCTTGTTTAGATGTAATTGCAGTAAGTTTCATTTTTCCTTGAGAATTTTATTTGTGAAATTATAAGAAATGGACATACTGAAATTATTGTTATAGCTTTGTGATAAAGACTGGGCTGCGAGGATAAAGGTTGAAAAATTCCGATCGCATAATCAACAGTGGCTCGATATGGTTGAGTCTATAAATGTTGATACTATGGCTGCAAGTTTACCTCCTCCAGAAGAAGAAGAGGATAGTCTTGCACCATATACTGGCGGCGATCTTTTACAACATACGATGTTATTCCCTGCAGGTATATAATATAAAAGTATTTTAAAAATTAAAATTCACTGCAGTTTGGTACCATAACCCATAAAAAATTTTTTTTTCAATTATTAGAATAAAAGTTATGCTCTAAAATGTAATAATAAATATTATATAAATATTATTCGAAATACCATCGTACTAAACTTACGTTAAAAGTATAAACTTTAAAAACAGACATCTCAATATTAAACCTCGCAAACTACAATCTATTGTATTATAATATCTTATTGTATTATTGTTAAATTGCTTTGTAACTTCATGTGCAGGTGCTAATACGAGACTAACTTTTGATGAAGGAGAACTAGGAGCTAGAGCTTCAGGTGACTCATCGGAGAATCCTAGCCGGCCAGTTAGTCGGTAAGTTTATGGAAAAGTTTATCTTTACTGCTTACTCAGAAAATATAATTTGAGAGGATATGAAAATTTTTAAGAGTTTCGTACGTGAGATTTTTGGTTATTTAAATTTATTTTGAAGTTTTTATAAATTACTGTAGTTATTTATTTGCTTTTTGTATCTTTTAAAGAATGATAAAATAAGTAAATCTGTAAAACTGCAAAATAATAATGGGAAAAAAATTATTAAAAAGTATTTTTATTCCATATAAGTCCAATGACTTTTGAATCTTTTAACTGTCATAAACGCCACTTTAGTGAACCCGAAAAAAATCAAGATTCGGAAAAAATCAAGATTCATGTACCTCATACATTAAGGTAGCATGAGCGGTGAGTGCCGTATCAAGCTGGGGGCCCGGGAAGGGCTTTCTGATTTTACTAAATTTTATGATTAAATTTTAATAAGAAACGTATTTTTATTTCTAAACACGTTAATATAGAAACTATGCCTATTAAATATAAAATAAAAAGAAAATTAGAAATTTTTTTCTCGTTTTAGTTCGAGGTGCTGTTATAATTCACACTCCTGAAGTATATATATTCACTTTAGCCGCTATTATTTATTTATTTTTATCGGCAACCCATTATTATTTTTATACTGACAGAATCCTTATAATAAATACTATAACTATCTACTTTTTTTGTTAATAAATAGTATTTTATAATAATGACATGAAGCATTAATCAGCAAAAAAAATAAAATAGACGTGGCCTTAAGCTCCGTGTAAAAGTGTGCTATTTTGCCACTGTTTTTTTTAATAATTTGGTCGGCGACCTTATGGTTTCTTGACGGCTACGAAAAATTTAACACTAGAAGAATATTTCAGTCAAGTTATCAAATTGATTTAGTATTTTACAAAAGTCGCTCATGCTACCTTAAAGAAGACCACTTTTTGATAAAGAAAATTTGTCCTAACAGTTAAAATATCTAAAAGGCTTATACAATCATTTTCTATCTTTATGATCATTACATTTTTTACTATATGATATTATTGATTATTTAAGTAAAAATAAAATTCTTTCACAGGTACAGCAGAGACTTGGATGAGATTTGTGAATTGATGGCATCTTCAAAATCACGACTGTCCATGGGTTCGGGCATAGAAGACTTATATCACAGTTCCAAATTAAAATTCGATACCGACACTTCGCATTTGGTTATGTGAAAACTTGCCATTAATTTTCTGTCCTCAAACGCCTTTGGCGGTTATAAGTTCCATTGTCGTCAGGATTTTGAATTATTGAAGAATAATAATTTATTGTGTAACTAGTCAACAGGCCTTGTTAGAATTATCGTTGAGAACATTCCGCTCAAATATACGAAAAATATGCCAATACTCAACGATAAAAAGTTAAGAAGTTTTGCACGCGACTTTAATATAAAGCATTGTAGAGATCTGATGAAGCCATTGCATTCCAGCACTTTTTTTCACTGCGTTGTTATTGTTATAATTATTTAAGCTACGTAAAATATTTTGTTAATTTTTTTACAAGTTTTTTGCTTGATTGAGCAGTATTTGTGCAATGTATTAAAAATGAAGGGTGACAATCCAAAGTTAAGTAATTTTAAACAAAATTAAACAAAAAAGAAAAATGCGTAAAGAAAATAAGTTACATATACGAATTGAATATTTATTGAATCCAGTATTATTTTAGAAATTGCAACTCTCGAGATTGTCACTCTTAGAAGTTATATTAGCAAGTAAGAACACGTGCGATTTCCAAAGTATTGAAAAATCTTTATTCTTAACACAGCCACAGAGAAAATAGGTGAATGATTATCGCATGAATACAAGAGAAAATATTGCGAATGTATGCAAAATTTCTCGTATTTTTGATTATACAATTATGTACACGTAAAAAATACAAAGTTCTAGATGAAAAAACATCATCACTGTGTGATTTTTGGCTTGTTATTTGAGCTGAAACTCCTTCGCAAAATATATCTTCCGCTACTGGGACACAAAACGATTGTATAACTATTGTCTCCGTCCGTATAAAAGTTGTGCTCTTTCAGACCCCAGCTCACGGGACTGTCAGCAAATCCTTGCACATCCATACTACACCATGGCAACATTGTGTCCTTTGAAGCCACAAACTCTTTCAGAATGTTGTATATTTTTTCGATTTTCTGTTTCGTGAAGAAACCCGTGAACTGCAGGTATTGAACCTGACCAACTTCCATTTTGGGAGTCGGACATTTGTACGAGCTCACGTATTCAGCCTCGTCCCCATCATTCACCCTGTAAAATATCATTTATTATCAATACGGGCTGATTGTTTTTTTTTATGTTTATCTAAAAGTTTTATGAAATATATTCATATATGTGACCAAAAAAAGTCTCAAAAAAGTTGCTTTAATATTTATGTTATAGTTTTAATTTAACTTTACTTATTATCACTTTGTTGAACATTTTACCGTAACTAAAGAGGTAGTATTAAAAAAAAGTAATGAAAAGTTTTTTTGTAAAGTTGATTGCACGAATTCTATTTCAAGTTAATTAATGAATTACAAAAAAAAAACACGCGTAATTTCCTATTGTTTTAACAATGAAATTGGCCTTCTTTACAGAAGTAGAACATACTTTTTACTTCCTAAGAAGATAGCAATAAAACCAATGAAACATTGAGAAACTGACATGATAGTAAACTTGATCTAGGTCAACTACAAGATCTCTATAAGGGCTGTAAAATTATACGGAATTTACACTACATTCATTGCTTAATAAATTAATTTTCAAACATTCATTTGCGAGAACACGATCTTCAAAGCATTAGATTATTCAAAAACTACATAAAGATTTTTTGTAATTTTGTTAAACTCTATAATGCATTTTTTAACATATTTTCTAAAACTGTCTTTAATGAAACATTGAAAATTACTTACAAATTACCACCAATACTAAAAAGTCCAAGCCACTCGAAAAACTGGTCACGATTTAATCCATCATTAATTAGTGGAATGTTAAGCGAATACTCGGCTCGCCGAATTTTTTGTTGATGACAAACAGAAATTGAGTAACCACGCTTACTAAACCATGCTGCTATGGAAGATGGACATATGTTTTCTTCTGGAATTTATTTTAAATATATTAATTATTTAATATTTATCTGATATATAAAAAGGTAGATTACACCATAAATTCATACGTAAAAATTTTGCGAATCAATTAAAATTTAATATATAAATAACAGACAAATTATATTTACGGAAAAAGAAAAAGGTCATTTTACATGAACAAAAAAAAATCAATATATCATTATATTAATAAATTCAATTGTATGACTTGTTAGGTGCATTCTATCTTGAAAATGTAATTTACCTGGTGGATCCCATGATAGTACAACATCGAATCTCAAATCGAGCAGCTTATCCAGACTGTTATGAATCCTTTCATAATATTTCTTGCCAGGGGTTAATTTTTCATCTTTCAAATCGATTGTCACGACTTGCGAGAGACCAGTAAAAAAAACATCGAACATAAAAAAAATGTGTTAAAAAAAAAGTCTACTCCGGAGAGCATGTTAATAGTAAAGTATCTCATAAAATAAATAAAATATAAATTAAAGTACGCGATTAACGAAAAGGAAAAAATATCTTGAATGTCTCTGCAAGTTTTATTGCTTATCATACTGATGCAAAATACTTCCTTTTTTTGTAAGATACTCGTTTGTAAATTTTTTTTCTTGCAAAAATAACTGTGAATATTATTCTTTAGAAAATGGTTTTCTAAATATATATATGTATGTATACTTTGATCCTCAAAAACTACGATATAAAGCTTCTAAATACGATTCGACGTTAAGAAAAAATTGGTGTTATATCAAAAATGGATTTGAAAATCTTGTGACTATAAATGTGTCGGCGGCATAACGCTCGATAAAGATGAATCGAGAACGTAAATGAGCAAAAATAATGTATCTAAGCTTCTTCGGTGACGTGTGTAAAAATCTCATGCTAACGACAGAGTCGGACTAGTATCCAAGTCGACGTTCCTCATCCTGAGCTCTTCCCTGAAAACGTCCAACTCCTCAGGCGAAATACCGTCCCAGCTCTCCAGTTCCGAGAGCCTTCTGAGGTTCTCGCAGTGCTGCATGAGCAGATGAACAGTACTCATTGACAAATCGTTGCTATACAAAATCTTCAATTCCTCGAGCTTGGTCATACAATTCTTGGCGAAGACTCGTTGAATCGTGGCATCACCGATACCTGTCGACGAGCCCAGGTGTATAGACCGCACATTGACGCAATGCGACAGTATGAACTCGAGATGCGTGTCGGCGCAGTCGACGACGCACTTGAGTCTTTCGAGGTGCTTGAACGGTGGCACCATGAGCTTCCGATGCCTCGTCGAGGCAACGGCCAGGAACTCACAATTGTAGAAGACGAGACTGCGCAAATTCGGGCAGAATTGGCTGACGTAAACGAGGGCACTGAGATCAATCTCGCCGACGTGCTCGAGGTGCAGACTGACGAGATTACAGCCGATTATCTCGAGCAGCAGCTGCACGCCGTTGGCGTAAAAGTCACAGGAGAGGAGCTTCAACTCCCTGAGATCGGTGAGCGAGGCGAGGATGGCGAGGTCGTCGATGCGTTCGTCGCGCAGCATCGACAGGCTCGTTATGTGCGGGCACATGTCCACGAGGAGGTAGAGGTGTTGCATCGTCATGTTGCGGCACTCGAACGCCCGCAAGTGAAATTGCTTGTCGAAGTTATCGACGGTGCGCGAGATGTACTCGAGGGCGATACCAAACTCGTCGTACCTGCCGATGTCCTCCAGACGCGAGTGATTGAGGAGGAGGCTCGCGTAGCCGGGTACCGTCACCGACGTGCTAAGTAACTTGATTTCCCGCAGCTGTTGGCACTTGAGGAGGAAGGCGATGCTACGGTCCGTCACGGATCGCGAGGCTGTGACGTCGAGCTTCTGGAGTTTCGGACAGTTCTGGCAGACGGCCGCGATGACGTTGTCGGTGCAGTCGAAGCAGAGCGTGAACGAGGTGAGATTCTTCATGCCGCTTATCGCGGTGACGATAATCTTCTCGATATCAGAGGTCTTCCAGCCGGCGGAGCCCGAGCCGAGGTCGAGCACCTCGAGGCCCGTCATCTCTATCAGCGAGTCGTAAAGCGTGTGGCGCATTATCTTGGGCCAGGCGCTAAACTCGATGCGCTTGAGGCTCGGATGGGCAATAACCCGGGTGAGGTTGACAGCGACGTTGATCTCGGCCATGAAAGTTATCGACCTCTCGGTGTAGGCGCTCTTGATTTCGTTTATGAGACTGCGCACGGCGCGCAGCGTCTCCAGGGCCATTCGGTCGTAGAGATGCCATGGCACATTAGAGCTGAGGAGCTGTCGCATGGACAGTAGAAGTGTTTGTAGGTAGGCTTGACCTTTTTGCAGATCGATGGCGGACAGTACGGTTATGGGCCTGACTATATTCTTACCGAAGGCAGTGACAAACTCACCGACGGACCTGAGGGCCAGGTCGCGCAGCGACGGCACTTGATGCTTCTTAGGCATTTCTCTCACTCAATATCTCTCTATCTTTTTTTATTTATCACTTATTTTTAGATTATACATCTAGGCTTGTCGGGGCTCTCGTGACTTACCGTAGCGCGAGTGATCTTTGCGATCGAAAAACGTCGGCTTCCCCTCAATGCCAAGTTCCTGGTAGCTCTCGCGTACCAGGCTAAGTAACAAGTGACCGCACGGAGTTATTGCAGCCAAGTCGTCGACGTCTATTCTTCTTCCAATAGTTAACAAGCTTAGCTCTCCTGAAACGAAAGTTAATGAAGGTTTCGTCGTTATTAAAGAAATGGCACGGCGCAAAAGCTTGCAGAAATGTGTCAGTGTGCAAATAAGAATAAAAAAAAACAGTTCTGACGTATTTTAATAATATTTAACTTTAAATAACGTTTGATTCGTATTTATTTATTTGAAGTAATTGTAAAAATAGTTTTTTTTTCATATGATTAACAATTTCAGTACAGTATGAGACATATATATGTCGTAAATTGTTAAAAGTTTGGTTTTATAAAGCTCTAAAAATTTTAAGTGATAAAAATATTTGTTTACAACACACATGATTTTTTATGATTTTAAAATGCTAATTTTCACGTTTGGAAATTCGTTGAACATTAGCTACACTAAAAGAGATAATTAAAATTTTGTTTAAATATATTTTTTATATTTATGAAAATAATTTATTTTGAACTTTAAGTTAAAATTGTTATTGAAATTGAATAATATACCTTGTATTGAAAATATATAGAATTTCACAAAGCAATATTTTAATTTAAAACTGTTGTGTTGTATGTTTCTAATAAGAAATGTGTAAAACTAACCTTTTTTAACAAATGATTCGATGAATTCCTTATTGATCAGCTCAAGAGTGCGTAGGCCATCAATTCGATAATAATCACTATCTTCTAAAATGTTTTCAATAAAACTTTCCGGAATGCTGCTTGTGTTAGGAAGCACCACAGACACCTGGCCATCATCCAAAATGATTACGAAATTACATAAATATACTCTAGATGTATAGGGCTTTCTTCTTACGTCAAACAATTAAATAATTAAATCAAATGAACATTGCTGATGAGTGTAATACCATGTAATTAGAGATACTGCATGGTGAAACCATATTAAATTCTACATTTTATAATGTGATAAATAACAATGTTTTCTCAATTATTATTATTACCTTTGACATTTTATTGTCCAATAAATTTTAAAAGCATGTAAAAGCAGAATAAGATAAACTCATTTCAAATACTAAAATGAAGTCCAAAAATAATATTGTCAATAATGCAAAACAAGTAAATTTGGCAAAGTCAAAGCTAACTTTTCTTGCATTAAAAGTTCTTCTAATAATACATTCAGCTTAAAAAGTCTTTATTTATTCTACTCAAAAGCACTGAACTTTGAAATAAGATCAACATTTCCTTAATAACTGAAAAAAAAACTCATTTCAAAATATCTCTACTGCAAAAAATTCTAACACTTGAACTTTGATTTATTAGAAATTCCGTTCAAAAACGTTCGTTGCACATGCGTGCGCTCTCAACACGACTAACGCTTCGACTGAATCGACAATATAAAAAAAAAAAGAAACAAAGAAACCCATCGATGTCACTCAAAATCACCAACGGATACGCAAGCTTCAACGATCGCCCAATAAGCGCACCCGTCATTTGCCGATACAATGAATAATAAAGCAACAATTACCTGCACCTCGTAACATTCGTACTGAAACGTAAACTGTAAGCCGCGATTTACGCGCTTTGCCTTGCCCCCCCGACACAACAGCTGTTCTCACCGACGGCGAATACACTACATCCTCAACTGACTGCGCACCTCCACCACCACCACCACCTTTGAAGACGACGACGGCAAAAATAAAACGTCAAGTCTCTGCACGCGCGCTCGCGAATTCAACGTTCTCTCTCTCCCATCACACGCATCACAACCGTCTGCTCCGAAATGTCAACCAACTCTCGGCAAAGCAAGAAAAAAAAAACACTCCCCGTGTGTGTCGCACAAAGGAAAAAAAACAAAGGCATATATATACAGCGCGGCGTGAGCGAGCACACGCGTTTTATACATGTGTGCGTTTTTATGTACGACTCTAACTCTACTACTACCCACCTACCTGCCATTGTCAATTTGAACAAAGCGCATGATACATGCAACACACAGCGGCGGTAAAATGCCATCGCCGTCGCGCCGAGAACAACCCACGTATATTATATATGTATATATTTACGCACGAAGAAAGCACTATTAAGTGTATATATATAGGATACATTAGGCGACAGGCAGGCGGCCAACGTTCACCCGAAGAAAGTAAAAGCGCGCGCGTAAATATAATAAAATAGAAGGCATAGACGAGGATATATATATATATATAGGATATAATAAATGTGTATAATACGCACTCCACGTCTCGTCCATCGCACCGCGAGCGCACATGCACACACTGTTTTTCCTCTCGCCGCGCAAAAGCGCAATGAGCCGCGGCCGCGGCGCTCGCTCGCGCGCTCACCAAATCGCGAAGTATATAACCTCTCTCTCTCTCTCTCTTTCTCCTTCTCTGTCTCATTCGCGTGCTGCCCGATGTAGAGGGGCACGCTACGATATTCGCGTACATATATATCTATATACACGCACGTGCGTATGTGTATATACATACGTACATACGACTACATACTTTCCATACTACCCCGCGATACATATTTTCGGTGCAGACGGACGCAACAACGGCGATGACAGCAGTCATGAATGATAAGAAGAATCGCAACCGGACTCACCGAGTGATTAAAGTTTAGCGCTCTGATCGCATCTATCTCGTGCTCGTCCGGTCGTTGCTGCTGCTGCTGATTATTACCACTTAGCAGCCGCCCTGCATAGTCGCCGCTGCTATGCTCGAAGCGGTGCCGCGGGGCCTCGAAATTCCAGACCTCCGGGCACAGCATGTTCTTCAATCGCTCCTTCTTCGTGTATTATGTGGAGTATAGCCGCTCGCGTGACGATAATCACGGACACACTGTGTGTCGGTATATAGCCTGTTAAAAGAGCGGAAGGTGCGCGGATTTCCTTGCCGCGATCTTACCTCGCTGAGGAGGCCATGATCAGCTGCGGTGTGGAGAGACACACATACTGCCGCGGACAGAGAGACGGAAGTGCGCAGCCTGTCTGCGCGTTAAGGACGCTCTTGCACGCGGCAATACAGTTTCTGCGCTCAGCGAGAGCACAAACTATACCATGCGCGTAGTTCTGTCTCTCTCGCTCTCGTGCACCTCGTCTGCTATTTGTGTTCATAATCATTATAATATCTCGAAATTTCCCACGATTACGTATAATTTACAAGTTGTGGTTTAAAAGAGGAAGCCTTAATCTCTAAAGTCATATGTTTAATACTGGTCAAAAATTTGATCCCTTTTCAGAAATACACGACTTGATTATTTTTTTCTCGCCGTCCCGTAAGAGTACATGTAAAAAATGACAACTTTAAGCATTAATTTCTCAAAATTTTCCACGATTACAGGGTAAAATAAAAATATCACAAGATTCGACATATCTTAAACTATTGAATCTGTTATAAGTATTACAGTTTGTAAATTTTCATGAAAGAGCGTCCTTAATGTATACCGCGAGATAGCGGGCGAGCTTGAGATCATTGCGGGAAGAACGCGCATGATAATGTTATATATAGGTGTTCGGAAACCGAAATTGAGCTGGTTAAATTTGATAATAGGTTGGGAGCGGAGCAGAGGTGTGCGATAAGAGATATAATACGAAAATTTGTATGGAATATGAATACATGTGTATGTGCGTGCGCGCGGGAAGCTAGATTTGGAAGTAGGAAATGATTATACGTATATAGCCTTGGAACTTTGTCGCGATATGGTTTGCAGCTTTTTTGGAAGTTTTAATTATGGTACGGAGGACTAATGACGCGTCGTCTTGATTGTATATACGTATTAGCATTGAAATTCAAACTTTTTGGGAATGAGGAAATTGGGATTAGGTAAATGGCAAATAGCTTATTTATAGATTTAAGTATATAGAATTAAGTAAACTTTAATATAGCTTTGTAAAATATTTAATAAAAACTATAATTATAAGAAAAATTTCGAAAAATGGTCGCGAAAATTTTTTTTCTAGCGCCCTTTCAAACTTGGTTTTTCTTTTCGGTTAGAGTATGTCCGCAGAAGAGATATTCGCGGTTGAACAAAGTCCATCGAAGGATATCATTTTTTGGGGACAACTAATCGATTTTGTAAAAATAATTAACAATAACTCGAGTTTAGTTTTAAATCATTCTACCAAAAACAACTTAATATAAAATTTGGAAAAATGAAAATAAAACTAAAGAGCGAGAGCTTTACAGATCTTTTTTCAGAATTAGAAAATGTTGAATACTTCAAAAGTTACATGAGTTTGAAGTTGAGCTAAAATACACGTAGTCATTGGTTGGGACAATTGTTGACTCTTTCTCACCGATTTTGTGAATTTTGAGCATTAAACTTCAAAGTCACATAACTTTTGAAGGGATCAACAATTTTTAATTCTTAAAAAAAATTAATTTGGAAAGCTCTTGCTCTTTAGTTTTATTTTCTTTCTTCCAAATTTTATATTAAAGTTGTTTTTAGTGAAACTACTTTGAACTAAACTAAAACTATTTCTTATCATTTTTACAAAATCGATCAGTTGTCTCCAAAAAAATGATACCCTTCGATAGTTCAATCGCGGATATCTTTTCTGGACACTCTAACCAACAAGAAAAATCAAGTTTGGAAGGTGTGCTCGAAAAAAAATTTTCTAGTCCTCGACAAATTTTTCCTTAAACCAACCATGTAACCAACAAATAACCGTGTATAATGTTCTGGATGTAATAGAATCACATAATCAAACTAATTATCAAATAATTTTTAAAGTTCATAATTTAAGCAGTTATCAAGTTTCAAGAGATATATCATTTGCATTATTCACAAAAACACTAAGACTAAAATTTACCGAGAAACAACGTGGAATTTTAACAAGTCAATCACGTTATACTTCTATCATCATTAAAAAAAAGCCGTTCACATCGAACCTCGTCGTTTTTAATTACCACAGCATTGCACGTGAAAGTGCGCGCAATAGTGTCCAATATAAATCGGCGCGCGACGCAAATTGAACGCGCGCTCGTATGTCGCGCGCATATAGTTGCTGCGCTATACACGTTATATGCATGCATGCATACGTCTATGTAGCGTTTAGAGAGCGCCGCGACGATTAGTTTTCTTTTTTCCACCGTATGCGCACTTACGTTCGTGCTTTTTTCACTCTCTCGCGCTCGCACGTTACCGACGCCGAGCTGCATTTGCGTCTCAAGTGGTTCGTTCGAGCCTCAAGTAGATGATAGGAGAGCGTGTGATGCAACTTGGCTTTTCGCAAGAACCGATTCCCTTTCAATGCGCGCGCGCGCCTGCATAAAGTGTATTTTTGTATAGAGAGCTTTTCAAAGTGGAATATATATATTCTTTATTATCGGTAATACGGTTTTTATTTATAGGAAAACGGTTCTATACTGGTATATATAGGTGGTGGAATATATTTCATGCATTCATGCACTAAGTGAGTAGTGGCTGTATTTATGTAACGTCGATGGAAAGTTTTGATGTCAGGTTGCGACGATAATTGGCGACAGGCGTTTATTGTTACATACACAATTATTGTTAGGATTCAAATTGATTCCTAAAAAGACTTTCGATTTGATTTATATATGGCAATTAGTTTACTGAGCTTTCTTTTAACTAAGAATTTATAATTTTACAGTACGATTCAATTTTCAGTAGAATTTTCAGAAAAAATATCACATAAATATTGAAATAATAAATTTTTTGTTATTCGTTAGAAGAAATCTTGATTTTATACTTATAATCGAAACAAATATTGTATAAATATAGAGTATGCAATCTGTTTTAACCTGACTTATAATAAAAAATTGAATATAAAATATAATGTAAAAATTTGATTTACCGTTTGCGTCCGCATTGAAAATCATTAGGTAAATCTTACAAGAAACAATAATGTATGCCGTAAGATTATATTGTTATTGTCAGGACAAAACCATGACATTCGTTTATGGAGCGTGAAGAACATCCATCTCGAAAAGACAATTGCTCCGAACTTGATGTTCTTTAGATAATATTTACTTCAGCTGTCCAGTTAAACCATTTATGATACCAATAGTTTATAAATATAATTTTTATGCCTATATATCTTATGATTTTAATTCGTTTGAGATAATTAAAATAAAAACGATTCGAATGTAGATAAAAATTAATAAATTCTCAACATAAAATTCATTATTTAATGAATCATACAAGTTTTTGTTATTTTTTAGGAAATTGCAAAAATTTTTCAAGAATGAATTGAACTGTTCCTTAACAAATTTTGGATTACAGCTACTTAGTTAAAATTAATTTAAAAAGAATGCACTGTTTTTCATTTATTAAATGTACAGTTTTTATTTATATTTTTTATTATAATTAGTTAAACAATTTGGTTTTAATAAATAATTTTTTTTCCATGAAATATCGTCAAATAATATAATTTTTCAGTATATAATTAATTATTGAGTATTCACAATTTTATAGAAGTTTTGAAAGAAACATATAGAATTCCATATATTATATTTATTGAAAATAAATTCATTGATAACAGAATAATTATTCATTATAATTATCATAAATTACTTGACTATTTCTTTAAACGTATAGATCAAGATGCTCCAAAAATCTAGTATTATGTAACTTATGTATAGTACTAGTGTACGAAACTATATCTATAAATATCTAAATTCAAATCCTTTTCAAACGCGCGAATTAAGGTACTCATAGCTTCCGTAGCGCAGTAGGCAGCGCGTAAGTCTCATAATCTTAAGGTCGTGAGTTCGATCCTCACCGGGAGCAATATTTTTTTGTCCTTTTCAAATAAAAAAGATTAAGTTAGATTCTCTAAATTTTAAGAAATGATCGAATGATTTCTCTTACTTATAATTTGTTTATGCTAAGTTCCTGAAACTATGCAGAATTATGGTACATATATAAATTCAGCTATACCATCGGCATGAATTACGGATCGTGAGGCACGCTTCAAAGTTGATAATGTAAATATCCTAACGTTTAAAAATATATTTTCAATGAATGATTAATTGTATATGTATTCTAAATTATTTGATAAATAGAGAAATAAAAAATAAAATGGAAAGCTCTTTGCGTTTTGGGACTTAAAAGTTGCGTTTGATATGGCGAAAAAATTAAGGTGATTTTACACCTATAGGCCTCTGAGGTCAAAATCACATGAAAAAAATAGATTAAAATCTAATTGTAAATAATAAAATATTATATACTATAAATATAACTAATTTTTAACACAATTAGCCAAAATGAAGGTCCTGTGATTCTTTTTATTATGAAACATAGTCCTTTTAAAAAAAAACTTCCGAGTAACTTTTTTTGGAAGATTTTAATGGGGTAAAGTGCAAATTCACTGCAATCTGCATTGATAAATATGTTTTTTACGTAAAAAGCCATTTCTTTGTCCCTAATTTTTTCAATCATAGACAGGTTTCATTAACCAGTCCCCAAAAAAAGTTACTGAGAAGTTTTTTTTTTTAAACGACTATGTTCCTGGATAAAGAGAATCTACCTTAGTTTATTTGTTTAAAAATTAGATACGTATATAAAATTTTATTATTTATAATTACATTTTAATTTATTTTTTTCAGATGATTTTAGCCTCAGAACCCAAAATAAATAAGATTAGAAACGTACGCGAAAACGAAAAGCAAAGTAAGAATCTCTTACTTTTTTTCACTCTTATTTTTCTTCACACTTTGTACACAAGTTAAATTTTGGTATCTTTTATTGATTTTTGAAGGTCCAGTATAGGTTCTAAAAGTTTGAAATTTAAATACATGTTATATCATTGCAAAGATAGTTTTCCCTATGAAGTCTCTGAAAACTAGTATATAACAATAAATAACAATAAATAACATACAGTTTTTTTACAATTTCATAAGTATTTGACATGATAGCTATTTGAAGAAAAAGTTCCATGTTACTTGTGTAATCTAGTGTGTATCGATTAGGGTAATTATTGATTAATGAAATTGTGCACCACTATTCTTGGAGAACGTCTTTAAATAAGTTTTTAAGTAATTTTCAAAAGAATGTTTTTAAGTAATGACATATTTAGTAGTGGGTGGGGCATTCCGACAAAAACGGCAACCTTGGTAACCGTTGTAAATACGTATGGAACAGTATGGATTAGGTAAGTTATCGCATGCAACCAAGAAAATGCTCACAACAGTAGACGTGCATTTAACGAATTACTCAGTAATGTTTTGAGGTGTCTTAGTTTTGAAAGATAGGGCGAAAAAGGCTAATGTCCTTACGTATATAGAAAGTGTTTCACATTCTAATAGGCTACCTACATAATTTTCTATCTTTAACTGCAGTTTTCATCTCGCAAAAAACCGAATACTTCTACTCATTTGCGTAGATCTAAACTAAAAAACGACCATAATTTTATAGAACTTATTTTTGAAAAGATAATAGGGCTCTCAACTAAAGAGTTTATTACCATCGATATTATATCTCAACTTCTAGCGTTAGACTATAGTTCGTTATATGTCATGACGGTAATTACTAGAATTTTGAATCATTTTTTAAATATATTTTTGATTTTCAAATTTGCATCGCTTATCTTTGATTATATCAATTGCTAATTACGTTTACAATCCTCAAATATATTTTGAATGAAATGCATTTCCTACTGTATTCACAAGCAGTGTTTGTCATGTAATTATTGAAAAAGTAATTTTTATGTCTAATATTCTGATTAACATTTCAACTAAGAGCAGGGCTAATATCATAATTAACTTCAAAACGTTTCCGGGACTGTTACGCATGAAGTAAATAATTATCAGATAATTCAAAAGTATACAAGAAAAAATAATTGATAAACAAGTTTATGTCTTTAAACTATTTTTGCGCATAATGTAATAATATAAAAAATAAATCTAGTGCATTTTTATTTTACACATACACTTTTATGTTATTCAAACCAGATATTTCTTGTAAATCAAGTTTTTAAATGGTAACCGTATTCAGTGTTCACGCGTTTTCTTTGCGTTCAATCTAGTAACATTACTGTATTATTGGGTAATTTGATTTTTTAATTTTTAAAAAATGTCGACAATCGAATTATTGGATTTCGCTACAGCAACATAATCTTAAAGTTTTCAATGATACATTTAATTTTTCAAAATTGTACGATAACTATCGTAAGATAGAACTAACCAAATACCTACGTGGTTAATCGAGTTAATTTTAAAAATATATAATTACCATATCGTTATTAATAAACACAATATCGAATATATAATCCAGTTTTTATTTATTCATTAATGCATTTGAAAATTAAATTGATTAATTAAAGTATGTTACTGATTTTCACAAGAATAATATAAGCAAAGGCTTTTATATTTTCAGAAAATACTTTTTCTTATTTTATATGACTATATATGCTTACAAATTGAATAACGTAGCTGTGATTAGAGTATTAAAATAGATTCACGTAAAATGTTTTAAATTTATAAAAGTAAAAATATTATACCAAAGTAATTTATACTTCCGTGTCCGTCAATTATTTCATTATCAACACATAAACAATATAGCGGATCAGCAATAATATTGTACGAGAAAAAATAAAAAAAACATTAAGGCGCAAGTTTTTTGATTATATATAACGAATCTTGAGCGAAGCCTCTAATTCTTTCAAGTGCTGTAATTTTTTGGTACTCATAGCTTCCGTAGCGCAGTAGGCAGCGCGTAAGTCTCATAATCTTAAGGTCGTGAGTTCGATCCTCACCGGGAGCATATTTTTTGCCTCGACCACCTCTGTGCGTTTCTATGAATCTAATTAGTTTCTAAATGCATAGATAATGTATTTTTAATTTTTGCATTGTTGACCTTGAGCAATTTTTGCATATACTTTTATAGCTTTGTAAACATTGCGTAATAATGTGGCCTGAATCGATTTGAATTTTCTTTATTGCGAGCACATTAAAATTTATGTAATTAAATTAGTATTATACTTATTATAAATTATAAAATGTGGATGTAATTGGCTTAATGTGATAAAAATGCATTATTTGGTTTTTATTAATCAATGTATTCAACTAAAGCATGTGAAATGTTCTACTACACATATAGAAGTGAATTGAACGTTTATAAAATAATAACATATATAAAATGGCTTACTGATTGTTAAGGAATGAAATTTTTAAATTTATTTAAAATGTTTTCAAATCTTTTCTGATAAATTTAATATATCATATTAAATAATTTAAGTAGATAGAAAGGATTTTTTTAAAATTTTGTATTATTTAAACAAAATTATAAATATCTCTTAAAAAAATTTACAATATAAGGAATTTAAGCATTACAAATGCAATATCTTAAAAAAAAAACATTAGAAATATAATCTTAAAAATGACAATTTATTTTACTTCTTTTTATGTTTTATAGGCTCATTAGGATTTCTCCTCATCCAGTGTTTGACATTTGAACCAGCCTTAATACCAAGCATTGCAGCTCTTGAATTAACATCACGCGTTACAAAAGGAGAATAACCGGCGATGT
Organism: Torymus tubicola; assembly: GCA_035583055.1. Classification (NCBI taxonomy): domain Eukaryota; kingdom Metazoa; phylum Arthropoda; class Insecta; order Hymenoptera; family Torymidae; genus Torymus; species Torymus tubicola. The sequence goes on along the minus strand of JAWWEQ010000010.1, from coordinate 28,970,125 downwards.
AATCATCATTTAAAGGATCATTTTGAGCACGGCCAAGTTTTGTAGGTCTTTGATCAGGTAGACGCTGATCTTCAAATAATATTGGATTGCATGCGTGCTTACCTCCTTGAAACGTCGGCAAAGAATACTGTAATTAGAAGACAAAATTTGGTAAACTTGAGAAGCCAATAAAGCTTAGCACATTATAGAAGTAAATATAACCCTAACTTAATATTTAATTTTAAATCATTTAATAAAACATATTAAATTTTTTTGTATGCTTCTATGTAGTGTTTTATGGAAATTTAATAATACATACCTTTTTGCCTCTTGAAGTAAGTGGTTTGCGAAAATTAATTATTATTTGTTGTTTGCCTTCATCATCAACGGCAACAGCTACTTTTTTTAATGTCTTATTTCCACAGTGAGGGCAAAAAACTTTTGTAACTATACCTGTTGTTTTAAAACAAGTATAACAGCGCAAAATAAAAGTCCTCATTTCTTTAATTACTTTTCCCTCTAAGGAAGCAACATTTAATCCTATTTGCATTAAAACATTTTGCATAGCATAATCCATTGTTAAGCATGCAATTCTTGCAGGTTTTTCTTTAACTACTCCAGAATCCATTTGCTTTTTCATATTATTAATATTACCTTAAAAAATTACAATAGTGTTTTAATAATTAAGATATTTTATTCTTACTACACAAATTCTATAACAAAATACTCAATACTCACTTGGTGTTATCCAACCATCATCATCATCATTTTCATCATCATAATTTTCTTCTTCATCAGATTCTTCATCATCTTCATTATTCTCATGAACTTCTTCATTTTCTTCAATTAAGTTATTTTTTACAGGTTTCAAAATATCATCAATAGTTAAATCATCTCCACAGTCTACTTTTAAATCTTCAGGATTGCAATTGAGCTTCTCAAACTTTTTATTTAAATTATTCACTTCAATTATGTTTTCTTCATTAGCTGTGTCATAGTCTGACTCTGAATTATTATTATCACTTGCTTCATTTGCTGTTATTAAAAGTTCATTTTCTATACTAGAAGAGGAACATTCACTTTGTGTTCTAAATTTTTTATCATTTATTGTTTCATTTTTGTTTTCATTCTTACTGAGATTTGTATTTTCAATTTCCTTTTCATTATTTTCTTCATCGCTACTTTTCTGTTCATCATTTTCATCGTCTTCCTGTAAATATATTCGAATATTATATTAATAGTTGTTTCATAATAAATAGTTAACATTGTTTAATAAAAAAAATATGAAAAGATTTAATAATAGATTACCTCGCCACCCTCTGGCATATAAAAGCCAACTAAATTTTTAGAAGGATCATCATCTTCCTTGACGACACTGTAGTCAACTACTTCCTTCTTCTTTTCTGGCTCTTTCCTCAAATGGTCTGTTCCTATTTTTTCTTTTTCATAGCGATAAGTAAGTGCAATAACTTTAATGTCAGTGGCCGAAAGACTATTGTAATCACCAGTTTTTTTAGCAAATTCAGTTACTGTAACAAAAATCAAATATTAAAAAAAAATAGAATATTAAGAAAATACTTCTTTTAAAATTATTTATTTAAAACGCACCAAATTTAATATCTTCAGGATAAGCTTCTTTAACCTCCAAATCGTATGGAAGTACAACTAATCTTCGAATTTGTCTTTTGCTTTTAATTTCATCAATTACCGCGGGTTCTGTAACAATTTTGTCTCCAATATCCTGAATAAATATATAATATTTTTATTATTGTTTAAATTTGAAGATATATGAGAGTTACACCTGTAAGGTCTAACCTAAAAAGTATGTCAAACAAGCTTTTATTGAAAAAGTGCGACAAATTATGAGATAGTATTACCTGTAGAGCTGCATTTTTAATAAATGCACTTGTATCGACGATTAAATATTCAACTTTCGATTGAATACCCATTTTTACATTAGAAAAATACGAACACGTGCTTCGTACGACGCTTCAGCAATGTTTTGACAATTGCGACGAAGGAGTCCTTAGCACTTTATTACCTGCCATTACGAACGATCGGTAATTGAGATTCCTACTATTGCATGTACAATTGTACATGTCTATGAAATTTAAACGTCGCGTATAGGTATATTTCGTTAAGTATATACTGTACAGCAGTACAGCAACTTAAATTATGTATTAAATCATTACAAATCAGTATTTTTTTTTGTAAAAAATATCATGTCATTAGACATTTTAAAAACCATCGAAAGTAACAATTTTCGGAGCAAATTGGAATATTATTAGCTCCAATAATTCTTATAATATCAACGTAATAAGATTTACGTATAAAATATCTTTATAAATTGTTCTTATCGATATTTTTGTTCAACGCATTTTTGCGTCATTACTATATATAAATATCCCTTTGAAAAAATATAAAGTACATCTAAAAATAGAATTTCATTGTAAACGATTATACTTTTAACACGCATGTATTCTACATACGTCATATATATATATATATATATATATATATTCCGCAAGACATGAAAAAATGTCGAAACACGGCAAAAAAAAACTGCGCATAACAAACTACTTATATACAGAAAGACCAACACTCTACTCTCTAACATTCTGACCGAGTCATTTAAATTTATCGGGTCTCTCTCGTGCAGTCCATTTAAAGCACGGTCATAAAAAAAAACAACTCAAACCGGATCATCGCAACAGCGACGACTCCGCGCGCGGGGCAGACGAAAAAACGGCAATTGTTGTTCGTTGCTCTTGCTCCAAATATAAACAGTAGGGAAAAAATGGCGCTAGCAGACGGCACCGCTCCCCGCGACCGCTGATCGTCATCGTCGTCGCGATGAAATTCGTCGTCTCTATGTACTTACAGTGTTGGCACGTAACGTTTATAGTCGCATACATACACACATATCACGTCTATATAAGCAATACCCGTATACATGCGGCTCGCGTGCTCACTCTGCTCCCCTCGCATAGGCTCACGTATATATAGATACACATTCATATATAAGTATATATATAGATGTAAATATATATATACGGGAGCGAGGCGAACGAGCGCGCGCGCGCGCACCGCCCGTGTTGACGTACGGGCGCAAGATGGTGGCCGAGGAGCGAGCACGGTAAAGTGGTATTCGCGCGTGCGGCACTCTCGGAGTCTGTCTGATAAGGCTAATCGCGATTAGCGAACGACGTCGTCGTCGCCACCCGCTCTGTGCGTACGTGTCTGTTGATACGCGACTGTACGCTATTACCAAGCAGCAGCAGTGTTACGACGACGGGGAAGAGTCTAGTGCAACGGAGAAAGAGAGCTGCGAAATCAAGAGGCGGTGCATGTGTATGTGTATGTGTGTCTATGCCGTGCATGCGCGCTCCGTGCTGCTACTGTTTGCCCCCCTCTGAGGCTCGCGTGTTATACTGTCCAGGCAGCACGACATGCGAATTGTAGCCGCTGATGCAGCCACGATTGTCGTCGTCGTCGCCGCTGCCGCTGATTACCCGCTGGTGCAGCTGCTGCGCGAGCCGCGGTCTGCCGCGACGACGGCTCTTCTTCGTTAGGTTCGTGCATGTGTACAGGGTGTGTGTGTGTGTATGTATATGTGTGTACGTATATATGTAATCGGAGACACGCATCGCACATCGCGACAACGTCGAATACCGCTGAGTTTTGCATTCTTTTTTTCCTCGTCCGAAGCTGAGGCGCGCGCGTGCCTCGAAATTGCCTGCTGTGACGAAACGAAACGGCCTTTTCGTCGCTCTTTTTATCGACAAGTGCGCGCGTTATCAAGAGCGCCGAGCATATACGAGAGAGAGGTAGAGAGAAAGAGAGATAGAGAGAGAGAGATAGTGCGAGTCTCCGACGTTTGTTTCCCCTGCTACAGGAGAGAAGTCACGCTCGGTTCGTTTACAGTGCTACACAGTTTGCATTTACATTGGATGCCAATGGACTTTGGTATGTTGTGCCATTCACACTCTTTGCTTTTGGCATTGCACTCACACACTCTCTTTCTCTCTCCCACTCTGTCTCCGAGAAGTCATTTCCATAAAAGAGTTTATGCTTATTGCGTATCAATTGTACACAGAGTTCTTGAGCGGTAGCTTATCGATGAGATATTTCTCTTTGTAAGTGGTGAATGTGATTAAAATTCTAGGCGGATGGTTTGCATCCAAGATGAAATGACCGGAACTGTGATAATGATAAAGCTCTTGTTTGTGTGTGTTACAGGCCATCGTGGTAGTAGTAATTACATGGAAAATAAAAATGTTATGAGTAAATCCAGTTAATAAATTGCAACGTCCGATTTCATAAGGATTTACAATGTCTAACAGCGAGGAGGATGCAGCAGCAACAGGATTTCACCAGCTAAGCATAACTAGTGAGTAGAGTGATACTTTTTATTCTTATTTATCAAGCTTTTATGATTTTGCTTAAATAAAATATTTCATTAAAATAAGTGTTTTTAATTATTTATCTTGTTTTACTTTACTAGATATACTAACAACTATTTAATAGGACTCTTTTTTAAAAAGAGATAATGATATTAACTTAATTAGAATGATATTGCGTCATTAAAAGAATCAAGTAAAAATATTATATTTTGTGGTTTACTATCATTATTTTATATGACTTCTTGTAAACAAATGAAAATTTTTATTTAAATATTATCAACGGATAGGATAAAAAATATTTTAGTTAAAAGAAATTCAAAATAATTAATAATAATCATAACAGTTACAGTAATATTAATTTTAATTACACTCTTTGAAACTCAACATTAACTAGACTGAAATTTTATATCTGGTACAAGGTTTTAGTATACCAAGAAAACAGAATTGTTTAGAATACAAATACTTCTTGAATTTTTCTACATTTTTAAATATTAACTTAATTAAACCATTTTTTTAATATATATATATATATATATATATATATATATATATATTCTTTATAACAGTGACAGCAGTTACATATGTAAATATAAATTAGAAAATTAGCTAGATTTATAAATATGGTACTTATATCTGTAAATTTAATTTTTGTTAATAAATTTTAATTATATATGATAATATGCAAAAGTAATATTAGAGTTTTGTATTAATTTTGCTATATATTAAATGAATGTCTATATAGATAGATAGTGTAAAGTGACATGCAATGAGAAACCAACTTTAATGACTCGTTGAACATTTGTTAATTATGCATGATATGCTAGTCTCATATTTTTTTAAATTTTCTAAAATTTGAAAATCAATATTATTATTAAAAATGTTACTGTTATTTACATGATTTATATAATATTATTATGACATTTTTATTTCTATTTTGATACCCAATTTTATTTTAATTTATTTTTTTTTATTAATTATAAATCCTATTACAAAAATTCACTTTTATCAATTTTCCAGTTCAGTGTTTATATAACAATAATTTTGGAATTTTTATTATCTAATATTATGCATTATCTATTATATAATATCTATGAATACTTTTGTCATTTTTGTAATTAAAGTGTTAATAATAATTCTTCATGCATAAGTTGTAAAAGTATTCTAAGAATATTAAAAATGATATTGACTATTTGTATCTCTGTTATGTTTATGTAGTATAATAGTTTTTATAAATTTTAATATTTTTAATATTTTTCATTTTAGTTGAAGCTGCAGCCTTAAGGAATTCTTCCTTCTTGAAACCTAATCCTTATGTGGAATTCTCAGTAGATGATAAAAGCCCAAGAAAAACAGATGTGTCTAAATCAACTTTGCAACCAAAATGGAATGAAGAATTCACAGTTTTAGTTACACCGTATTCTCAGCTTCATTTTCGTCTATTAGATCACAGTTCTTTTCGCAAAGATACTTTAATAGGAGAAAAAAGAATTTATCTTTATGACATACTTGTCCATTACAATGGTAAATTGGAGAGTCTAGAACTTACTCTGGATTTATTATCGGGAAATAAGCATGACTTTTGCCATACCAAAGTTGGTGATTTGGTCACGTTATTTGATAGACTTAGGATAGACATGGACACAGTTGCTCCACCAAGTCAACCAAGACCAGAACAAGTAGCTTTAAACAGTATGAGGCAAATGGCTTTGCCACCATCTAGTAACTCAAATGCAGTACCTCTTGGTTAGTTTTTAATTTAGTTTAAGGAAAAATATTATTCAAAATATAAATTTTATAAAAAAATTTTTTTTATTGTTATATCTTATCTTTCAAAAGGTATAAGTAATAGCTAGATCGTTTCTAATTTATTCATACCAAAAATGCTAATTTTTTCATGTTGAAGTAGTTTTTCTTTGTAAGTATAATAATATACAAAAATTCAAAATTTTATTTTAATGCAGGTGCAGCAAATAGTGATACAGCAAGCAATCATAGTATCTTAAATGGTGGCGTTCGAGCTCGTATGCGATCTCAAGGTTCAGAAAATGCAGCACCTTCAATGTCTGCTCAACCATTGACGCATCGCAATTCATCTAATAACTTCCAAGACTGCAATAATACTGGTCCACCAGAAGCTGATCCAAGCAATAGCAGAGCCGTAGCAGTATATACTCCCTTCTTTCCAAATGGTACAGCAAGTAATCACAACAATGGTCCGTCTAATAATGTGTCTGCTGAAGCAAGTTGCTCACCAATGATTAGACCATCTGCACAACAATGCTCTTCTACTGTGCCAAATCAAGCAGATGCCTTGGCACAAGAAGAGCCACTTCCAGCTGGTTGGGAAATGAGATATGACCTTTATGGTAGAAGGTAAATTATAAATTTTAGTTCTCAATTTGCCAATAAAAATTGTTACTTTCATAATTAAAAACAAACGTAAATTAAATCTATTCATAAGTTTAAAATTAAGCTTTAATCATTCTAAATTAAATTCATTACACTACCACCAAATTTCTAAACAATCAATAAGAACTCTTGATAAAGAATTATCTTTCAATCTTTATAATTAGCTTTGAAGTATAAACATATTTTCTTATATGTATTACAGAATAACGTGACGTAAGTAAACACTTACACGCACGATAAATTATACAAAGTTTAGGCACGTTTCCTTATCAAGCTCTTTGAATTTTGTTTATAAAATAAAGTGAGCCAAAAAAATCCTAACAGCTTTCCTGTTTTTTCCGATTTAAGAAACGAATTTTCTTAACTTTCATATTTAATTAAATATAATAACGTAATTACTGCGTTTCTTATTAATTTAAAACAAATATAACAAGCATATTTAATAGTAAACTACGATACGTGTGACCTAAGTAGTACTTTTTTGTACGGCATAAAATTAGGGCCCGAGCGTAGCGAGTGCTCTTAGGTGACATATATTGTATAAACTTTTATAGCACTGCCTGCCCTAGGTCCGCTGTCACGCCTATCCATGTCCTAAGTAGTCCTTTTTTGCACTGTGCATTGCACAAGCGCAGCTCGTGTGCTAATGTCACGGTGTAAAAAATTACTACTTAGGGCACGGATAGGCGTATCTAAATACGGACTTAGATCACACAGTGCTATAAAGTAAATTAAAATTTTACAGGAAAATCCGAATTCAATGAATAACTTTGAATTTATTGTTATTTCTTGTTTCTATCTATTTATTATTTCTCAATTCATTTTCCAAATTACTTATTTCTAGATATTACGTCGATCATAATACGCGTAGTACGTCTTGGGAGAGACCACAACCATTACCACCGGGATGGGAGGTACGACGGGATATGCGAGGTCGAATATACTACGTGGATCACAATACTAGAAGTACCACTTGGCAACGACCAAATACAGAAAGACTGCAGCATTTCCAACAGTGGCAAGGCGAACGACAGTATGTGGTACAACAAGGAAATCAAAGATTCCTCTATCCACAGGTATGGCCTTTAGAAACATTATTAGAGAGAGAAAAAGTTTAAAATTAAATGCATTATATATTATTTTCTATTTTTTAGGCACATCAAGCTATGGCCGCAGGTCCATCTACTTCGACGGTAGATGAGGACGACGGTTTGGGCCCCCTACCTGCTGGTTGGGAGCGCCGAAGACAGCCTGAGGGTCGCGTATACTACGTCAACCACAAAAACCGTACGACCCAATGGGAAGATCCACGAACGCAGGGTCAGGAGACTATGGACGAACCACCTCTACCCGATGGTTGGGAGATCAGATTGACTGAGGATGGCGTTCGATATTTCGTTGACCACAATACCAGAACGACGACATTCCAAGACCCGAGGCCGGGTGCTCCTAAAGGGTAAATATTTACCGCTGCGACTACTTGTTCATTATTTTTTGTTAATTATAATAGAATTGAATATTTTTTCTTTTTTAGACCAAAGGGAATGTGTCGAGTGCCTAGAGCATACGAAAGATCATTCCGCTGGAAACTATCACAGTTCCGCTTTTTATGTCAGACGAACGCGTTTCCGAATCACATAAAAATCAGTGTTAGTAGGCAAACATTGTTTGAAGACTCTTATCACCAAATAATGAATGCAGAAGCTTTTGCTCTTAGACGTAGGCTGTATATAATTTTTAAAGGAGAAGAAGGTTTAGATTATGGTGGTGTTTCAAGGTGAGATAACAAGTTAATCATTATAACATTAAATTACAAATTAAGATTATGAATTAGAGTGAACTGTATTTTTGGTAAATACTCCACTATATAGCAGAAAAATGTCAGTTTTTGAAAAATACTCTACTCTGGATTAGAGTAAAATTTTTGGATTTGACAAATATTCTGTTATGAAAAGGAGCAAACTTTTTGTCTTTATGAAATAATTTAACTTTAATTTCTTTTATTTAATATTTCTATGGTTCACATATTTTTAAGAAGCGCATTGAAAACACAAGCATTATCGAACGTAAAGTTTAATTCACAAACTTTTTTTCATTACTTTTATCGTAAGTATTTTTATATGACCTCCGTAAATCACATGTCTGCTTCGATCACAAATTTCGATCTAAAAATGCTTCGAACCATTTTTCCATTAAAAATAATTTACTTTATTAATCTTATTATTTTAAAGCGGTTTTTGTATTCAAACCAATTTGAAATGGTTTTGTATAGTAAATCTTATTTTATTACTGTATTTCATTATAAATATAACATATTTTAGTCATTACTGAAAATAATTACTTTTTTTTGCACAGAGAATGGTTCTTCCTTCTAAGTCACGAAGTTCTCAATCCAATGTATTGCCTTTTCGAATATGCCAATAAAAGCAACTATAGCTTGCAAATAAACCCGGCATCTTACGTGAACCCTGACCATCTGAACTATTTTAAATTTATTGGAAGATTTATAGCAATGGTACATCATTTAACATTATAAATATCTTTTTCTCTTCCTGAATACAAATATTTTATTTTTTACGCTATTTTAGGCACTGTATCATGGACGATTTATCTATAGCGGATTCACAATGCCTTTCTACAAGCGCATGTTAAATAAAAAGTTAATAATGAAGGATATTGAGTCAATCGATCCCGAATTTTATAAGTCTCTAGTTTGGATAAAGGAAAATAATATCGATGAATGCGGTCTTGAGTTGTATTACAGTGTTGATTTTGAAATTCTCGGTCAAGTAATACACCACGAATTGAAAGAAGGCGGTGACAAAATCAAAGTCGTCGAAGACAATAAAGAGGAATACATAAGGTACTTTTTTTTACAAAATTTACAAACAATAATTGTTAGTATTGTATTACTTCTATTAATACCGATAAAAATATAGATTGATGACGGAGTGGAGGATGACTCGAGGTATTGAAGAACAAACCAAAGCATTTTTGGAAGGATTCAATTCCGTTGTTCCCTTAGAATGGTTGAAGTATTTTGATGAGCGAGAGTTGGAACTTATGTTGTGCGGTATGCAAGAAATTGATGTTGACGATTGGCAAAGAAATACCATATATAGGCATTATACGCGCAATAGCAAGCAAGTCGTATGGTTTTGGCAGGTATGCTTAAATATAAAATAATAAATAAAGAAAAAAAAAGTGAATAATTATTTCATTAATACGTTTACGTTTATTTGCTGGGATTAGTTTGTTCGAGCGGCAGATAATGAAAAGCGAGCAAGACTGTTACAATTTGTTACCGGAACATGTAGAGTTCCTGTAGGAGGCTTTGCAGAATTGATGGGTAAGTTTTGACAGAATTTCACTAAAACTATGTGATTGTTTCATAGCCTTTAGTTTTCAGAAATTTATTTTTTAGAATTGAATGCCAATTAAAATTAAATAGATTTAAATATATATACAACAATATGCAAAAATAGGCTATTAATTTTCGGTGAATAAATATAAAATAAACATCTTAATAATGGCATTGTAATCTTATACATAAGCTTCACCTTTGTTTTCTAATTTTATAAATAGATTTATTTATCACTTGTACTTTCGTTTTTACATGGATCAATTACAAACAATAGGAAGCAATGGTCCGCAAAGATTCTGTATCGAGAAAGTCGGCAAGGACACGTGGTTGCCAAGATCGCATACCTGTTTCAACAGGTTGGATTTACCGCCCTACAAAAGTTATGACCAAATGGTGGAAAAGCTCAATTATGCTATTGAAGAGACAGAAGGCTTTGGTCAAGAGTAAAGCGGTGCCGCGTTGAAAACTACGTTTTCGTTGTGGAAATTAAAATCTCTAAAATTCCCAGAGTGAAGAAATGCTTATTTGGAGCCAGCTTAAACTTTGCATTGAAATTTTTTATAAAAGGGTATTTATATAATGCATTATCGTATTTCTTTGTTGCATTTAATTATTGATTTACAATTTATGAACCAATCAAGGTCTTTAGAATTATTTATGTTCATCATAAAACAAAACTATTATAAAAATTCAACAAGTCTGATAAAATGGGAGCCATTAAAAACGATAATATATTTTGTTGTATAATTGTATTTTACTGTGCTTTGATTTCATGCTTATCTTAAAGAGTTGTTATAATTTATTGTCTAAATTTATGTGTTTATGCGCATGTTTGTAAATTATCGATTTGGTACTAATTTATTTGAAAAATTAAAAACTAAAGTATAATTTTAAAAAATAATGCAAAGTTTTTTCTACTATGTATTATATTATATATTAAACTTTAATGTTTAAGTAGAGATTAGATTAGTTTTAAATCGTGCTCCCTTTTAATATAACATTCAAAGTAAAAAAGATATGTTTCTTATAAGCATACAAATAAATTGTAAGGTTTGTACGTCGACTAGATGGAACTGTGTTTGCTTGTAGCTATCTTACTTCTTGTAATTACATTAAGTATTTGAAGTATAATTCAACCAAAATATAGTTTAAATTTTGCAAACGTTTTCATTATGAGTTATTTTACAAACAAATATTCTATTTAAAATGAAATTATAATCAAAGTATTATTATTGTACTTTCTGTATGCGACCTTTTTGTTATATGTGTATGCAAACATTAACAAAATTTTAATGCAAACGTTTAGCTGTTCGCTCCAATTCGAAGATAGCATAATTTCACTCTAGTTAAAGGAAAAGTCACTCTAAGAGTATATTTTAAAAAGAATTATAACGCGTATGCCTCTAAAGAGATAAGACCACTTATGTTTGTGGCTGCATTAAAATTATAATGAAAGCTATTTGAGGATAGACTGAGTGACGTGAAATACAGTGTGCAAGAGGACTGGCCTATGATGAATGATTGGTCTTTTGTTCGTTTTTTGAAAAGCGAGACATAATAGCTACGTGTAAAGCCAACGTTCGAAAAGCCAAGCCACCACCTCATTCTTCCTTGTTCCCTCGCAACGATGTGAATAAAAAAAAATATCGAATTTCGACTGTCGTTACTGCTATTTGTATACAGTTAGAGGTATATAACAAGCCGATTAATCTTTTTTTCTCGTAATGTAAGTATAATGATAATAACAAGACATACCTTTTTCCAGCGTTCGATGAAAAAGAGTATTTTCTTTTTATTTTTTTGTTTGTTTGAATCAGAGGTATTTACGAATTGGTATAATATTTTTCATTGTAAAATGCTAAGAGTGTTGAAGTATTTATATTGCATATTGATGTAAAGTTTAGTCCAAATCAATCTTTTAATTACTGTATGTAAAATTGTAAAGAAAAAAAAAACAAGAACTAATGTACGTTTTTGAAAAGTTTTTAAAAATACTGTTTTCTGTTTAGGTGGATATAGATTCATACAGTTTATATCTTTCATGTGTATCGTTGAGTTCTTTGGGAGAAAACAATTGCGCGTATTTAAGTACAAAAAGTTTTTTGAAAATTCATCGAAATTTATTCTAAAAAATTTTGCATGAATTTTGTAGGAATTCAGCCGAATCAAATTTTTTCAACTAAAACTATTTTCGCTTTATATACATATATATTTATTTTTTATATGAGTCTAAATATTTATAAAAAATTCATATTAAATCGCGCTTAAATACGCCAAATTTTTTTCTCTTTAAAGCTAGTACGAAATTTAAAAAAGTTTAATTTTTACATATGTCACTATAGTCTCTCCAAGTTGAAGAAAGAGAAAACTTCCGATAAATGCTGTATATACTGAAATTATGTGTAGCTATGGTATATTTATCGTGTTGTAGGCAAGCGATGTAACGATTATTGCGTGCTGTCTGGAACAGTTGAAATTGTTTCAATATATAGTGTGGAATATTGATCGGATAATTATTTTTCATACATTGTGTAAATTCGAATTTAATTATCACCACGGTGCAGCAGCGCATTTCCTACGCCCGGGGATTAATTTTTGATGAATTTCCTTTTTTATATAAAACCAAAGTTGTTGAAGAACACGTATGTTAGCGGTGAAAAACGAAAATAATGATCCGCGACACGCGCGAGAGTAGTCGTTCATTCCTGAGATAAATTAGCATATGTATAGACTCGGAAAAAATAAAAATGAAAAGAAACTAAGATGTGAAGAGTTACACAAACGAAATAATGTCCATTGATTATTGGACGGTAAGATAAATTATAATTTAGTTGTTTGCTATGATGGGTCATTTGTTAAGGATACAAAAACCTAAAGATCGGACGAATCGTAGGGCAGAGGATTTTTCAGAAAGCATTTGTTGTTATGCTACGAAAACAATGTAAAGTCGTATTTGTGTTGCGTCGCCATTATGATAAATGACCTGTACATATAGAAATGCGTATTTTACGCATGTGTACGATGTATATATGATAAAAAAAACTGTGGTAAGGGTATAAAGAACGTGACTTATGAACATGCGTGTGCTTATCAAGATGCATAGATGAGTAATGAAGAAATGGCGCGAGACGCACGCGTTCCTGCAAAATATTTATTTTGGCGATTATGAATTTTTATGTATTGATCAGTCAATTACAAATTCTGGTTAAAAGATTTTATTGAAAACTTTACAATTAGTGTATTTCAAAATAAGATTAATCAGTTTATACATTATTTCCTAGCACTCTAATAGAAAATCAATATCGCTGAATGATAAAGTCCTAACTTTTATAAAAATGTTTGTCGCTACCGATATAAAACGGTTATTAAGAATTATATCTTGCGTATATATTATATATTATGTACAAATACCAAAAATAATTATCTATATTAATATTTTTTTTATTATTTAATTATAATTTTAGAAGTTAATTAATTCGTAAGTTACTTTCCTTGTGTTATTAAATAAAGAAAATTTATAAAATCAGAACTGAAATATTTATCATACAGCGTTTTCAATCTTATTTTTTAACCAGAAAATAGTCAGTCACACAATGTTTAGACAGTATTTTCTGTTCACCGAACTGTGGCTCACATTTAATAAAATTGAATCTATTAGCACTATTAATTAATCCTTGTGAAATAAGTAACAAAGTTAGTATACAATGGAAGCAACATATTAATTATTTCACCTCTTTGTTTTTGAAATGTAATAAGTATTTTAAAAATAGTTAATGATAATTTATGTATAAAAAACACATTTACTGGTTTTTCTATAACTTATTTACAAGATATGAGTTTATAAATATTTTTTTTTATCACTGATACTGATAGCCGTGTATTCTCGCTCCTTTCAGTAGTTAAAAAAGAGATTCGATCGTGCGTAGAAGAGATTTTATTAGGATTGTATATATTTTACGTGTACAGACTATATACAAAAAACAAACAATAAAGAAATTTATCGTTAAATGACGCAATTTTTTATATTTTCCCTTAAGATAACTAAAAATTACATAAATACCTAAATTCTAAAAAGTAAAATATTTACATATCAAGGAGCGCAGAAGCGCTCCGAAGACAAGTATACATGAAGCCTGAAGGAGCGATTCGTGCTATTCATTCTTTGAAATGGATGTACGAAATTTTCATTGCACTTATAGATAGTTTTATAAGTTCATTGATAGACAATACAAAAGATAAAACATGTATTCATTTTTGCTATAATTTAGGGTTTGGTCCAAAAAATTTATGCCATGGGAATAAATCTGTATCGTCCTTTGGTTGTCTGATTCCGGTCTTCTTCCATTTCTCATTAAACCCTTTAAGTTCATCTAATACAAAAGATATGATCATTTAAAAATTTTATAACATTTAGTAATTGCAATATAAGATTTCAAATGGACAAATTACAACACTTACTTTCATCCATATTAACTATATCTTCTGATTTTATTTCTGATCCATCTGCTGCTTTTTTTGTTACTATAGTATGCATTTGATCTCCTATTTGTCTTGTTACTCTAGTTTCCTTAGTTCCATCCTTGTCTTTCACTACAGAGTGCTTTTCAACACTTCCATCTGGCATTACTTTTGTTATTACTGTCATTGATGTTTGAACTGTGGACGATTGTCTTGGGAAACTTTCAACACCTGTAGAAGGATGTTTCCAAAATTTTGCTAATTCATCAGGCTTGATCCTTAATAATTATGAAAATAGTTGAAGATTACTTTCTATTTTATAGTTATTTACAAAATATTAATAATTTACTTACTTTCCATCTAAATCAGAATCAAGTTTTTCAGTATTTGAATCTGGCATTGTATAAAAAGGATCTAGTACTTGTAGGCTGTCATTTGATTTTTTGTCAGGCAATGCAAATATACGTGAAAAATTTCCAACTGTTAATAATAAATTTAAAGTAATATTTAATTAATTATTTTTATAACAAAATAAATTAATTGAATCAATTTCTATAATGATTATAATCAAAAGAAATACTCACATCCAAAATTTGGCTCTGGCATATCATAAGAAGGTTTTACTACTTCATCACGAGGTCCTTTTATTCTTGGTTGTTCATCAGGCATTGGTAGAGCATTTGAAAAATCATCTGCTTTAACATAGTAGTAATAATTAAATTATTAATTGACCTTGTAATTTTAAAAATACACAATTAAATATTAAAATTTGAAATTGATATAAACACATGTTAACTAACAATATATTATATTACTGGGAAAAATATATAATCTTCTTTAGATTTCTATCTTTAAAACAATAAATCAAATATTACAACAAAAGAGGTAAGTGCAAAGTTTCTAACTTTAATGATTCATGTCGCCAAGCATAAATAAAGTTAACAGCAAATTTAACAAACAACTCACTTTTAAAATGCTCAAAAATGCTTGAATTATTGCCAAATCCAAAGAAGCCTCTCATCATGTCATCTAATTCAGTTTCGAAAATCTGAACAATTTCAGAAGGATCAGGAAATACTCTCATCTGAAATCTTCTTGGTATCCGATTGCTAGCAAAAGAAAAAAAAAACAGTACTCCACTGAACTGCATCAAGCATCAACAAAAACAATGCCAAACAACACAAGAAGATATCTACCTGAAATCACTGATATCATCCTCATCCTCGTCATTTTGCCAAATTGGATTCCTGAAAGAATTTCTGTATTGCTGTCGCTCATCCTCGAGCCTGAAAAAATAGTACCAACAATAATCGCTCTATGTCCGTATACTCTAATTGCCTGATAACGCAACACGACACTAGTAGTGCATCATTATTGCGTGTATGCGCGTTCGAATTATTCTACCGCTCGCTCCCAAATCTGGAAGCTTCTAACGACGAAGGGATGTTTTCTCATCTCTTCGAACCCGCAGACAACCAATTAGTTTGTAATCATAATTTCTAACCTCTGTCGTGGTGGCTCCTGTGCCGGTCCTCTGTCAAACAGATTCCGAAAAAAGTCGAGGAAAGGCATCCTTACAATGACAATATAGGTTTGCTTTAGCTTAGTTGGTTGTCGATGTCACGTAATATGTAATTTCAGCACTCGCAGATGACTGTTCTTGACGGTGCGCGAAGCAAAACTGAGCTGCGTGCAGTGCCTGCTACGCAGATTGCGCTCTATATCGATGCGAAGTTTGCCAAGCGCGCAACCACGAGAACCCCGGATCAGCGTATTAAGCTGAAGTTGGCGAGATGTCAAGCGAGCTTTCGTCCTCCCTCCTTCCCCCCCTACGGCTAACGAATACTTATATGATGGGCTGACACTTGCTAACTGCACTCTTGATACTTGCCAAAACGCTAAAGTATGAGCTTTCTTTCTGTTTTGTTATTGTAGATACACGAGCACATGTTAAAATATTCTCCAAATAATAATACGGTGGATATTTTTGTTACCATGTTCTAATTAGTAATAAAAAAGATTATTTTCTGAAATTAATACTTAATGATGAATGTCAATATTCATAACATACCAAGTATTAACTACTTTTAATAAAATTAATAATAATTAAACTGCATAAATATGTATGATGTGTATTGACCTTGACTGTAAACGATAGCCTTACATATACAGAACGTACTTATTACATTAAATTTATTTGATTAACTAATTAATTTGGTATAAGTTTATCGTCTATATACTTTATTGCTCCAACTTTGAAAACGGAGCAGAACTTTCCGCAAATATGTGGCGAACGTAGCGCCCCGTTCTCCAACATTTGCGGTATGTCATGGAATAATAAACTCGAATCGTATACCTAGCATTCGTAGCACAATATGACAGTGTAGATACCATTATTATAAAAAGAGACTTAGGGGGGGTCGACCAGTCCAACTAAGTATTTCTGATGTCATCAGGATCGGTTAACAGCTGGAAGGGATTTGACGAACTTCACAACTGGAACGATCCCAGAGCGAGAAGTAGAAGACGGAGAATTTCATTCTGGAGGTTATGTTGATTCATCGATCATGACTTTTTTTCGAAATGAGGTTTGTTTTTTCCAGCTTGATCATTTTAACAAGCGAAAATCGGTAAATTGAAATTTTGTTTTATTTTCGAAGTACTACTTTAGTATTTATATCTATTGTTCGCCTATATTATTGATTATTTATGATGATGAAACTCGCGCAATATTTTTTGTTTTTCGCAATTTAAAATAAAGAATAAATTTTTAATCACCTGATTCCTAGTTTTCTAATTTTTATTGTGTTACTATATTTACCTATTGCGCATTTCTTAGTTGATTACTCATACAAAACTTTATTTTTTCAGATGGATAAAATTATAGTTTATAAAAACAGAAACTCAATTATTATTCATTAGCATATTCCAAGATGAGATTTAAATTGAATTTGTAAATACCAAATATAGCAGAATGAATGGAATTACAGGGCAATTCCGTAAGACAACATGGGATCCAATACTTATAGTGGCCCAAATTGTTGCAGTGCAATGTGTTATGTATTTTGTTTTGGGTGTTCTAATCGTCATAATAGCTACACTTTTGGGCACCACCAAGTCTCTAGACTATGCCTTTCAATACAAGGAAATTCATGTTCGTGATTTTGGCGGTTACCTAGTTATAACTATTTTTATATTAAATTCTATTGTTGGTGCATTAGCATTATGGTATCTTGTGCAGAGGACAAAACAGTGTATGGATTTTGCCTGCACTGCTCATTTAGTACATCTTCTTTGTTGTTGGATGTATAATGGAAATTTTCCAACAACTTTCAGTTGGTGGTGTTTAAATGTTGTAACTGCAAGTATAATGTGCGTATGTGGTGAATTTTTGTGTATGAAGACTGAGCTGAAAGCAATCCCTCTTGGTATGAATAGCCAAAAAACAGCCTTGTAAACATTTTTAGATTGATACTGCCTCTTTTCTATAATCCAAATATTATTTATCTTTCCTTCAGATATTTATGAGATGATGAATTTTCTAAAATGTTTATGAACTAATGTGTAACAGTGAAAATTGTAGTTTATTAATAATTTAATTTTTTGTAATAAAAAATAATATTCTTATATAAATAGTTGTTTCAAATTATTTTTAAATACTTTAAGAAGTAGAGGTTTAAAATAGATGTAAAATTATTTATTTAACTTAAAATTTATTCATAAACAAGATTTTTACTCATTTCTTTAAAGTTACAACAATAATTCTTTTATATTACAGTTCACAGTAATTTCCTTTATACTAACTATTGACTGAATCTTTTTAGTGATGATGATCTTCCTTATAGAATCTGAGACCACAATAGCCACACGAATGATTACCAGGTTTATCCTAAAATGCAAATGATAAATTATAAGTAAATGCATAAAAAAATATAAAATTGTATATCAGATAAAATTAAGATCATGATAATGTTTATATAACTTTTCATCTCAGTATCTAATAGTTCAAATTTAGATGAATATTTTCTTTCTTCATATGAACTTTTCATGATATAAACTAGAAAATTGATTACATGTGATAATAAATATAAGTTCTTTAAATGATAACATAAACAAAAAATATTATTTATGTAAACCATTATTCTTACCAAGTTGATGTAAACCTTGGGATGTCCTAATGGTCCACCACCACCATCGCAACACACAATTCTTGCTTTTACTGGTTCAGGAGGTACCTGGGCTATGAGATCGATACCCCAATTAGGATTGACATCCTTAGGTCTGTCAACGAATCTTGCAAGTCGACGATCTTCTGGATCGAATTTCTGTACGCAATGAAGAAATCATAAATTAAGTAAAAACTCAATACTTATCATTACTTTGATTGATTAAAGTATAAATAACAATATAGCAGAAAATCTAAGTCAAAAAGTTCCTTAGACAACTACTGACGTAACCTCCAATCAGCAAAGTTTTACAATGAACTCGGAAACACTTTCATTACCTGTCCAGTATGAGTTTCTTTGTCTCGGGGTTCCCAATCCGCGTAGTTCCTGGAGATAAGGCTGGACGATGGAGAAAGTGATTTGCAGCAGAATTTACTATGATTTTGCAGCAAGCGGACGACAGTCTTGCTCGCCATGTTTGCTCTTCCTTATCGACTGATTTGTAGTGTTGAAATGATTGAAATGATAATTCTCGAAAATGACACGAACCGCCTGGAGAGGTCACTGCATGCTCCATTCAATGTCGTGAAAAATCATTGTAAAATATAATAATTTATACCTATATCTAACGTACTAATACTATATACTTGTCGTCTAAGGATACACAAGTTAGTTTTATGGGAATAGAACATGAATTTATTGTATTTAATTAAATAACAGACTTTGTGTACACCTGAACTGTATTTCTTATATTAATAATAAATAAGTGAAATTCTATAGCTTTTCTTCCTACGATTCTTTTGGCAATTTTTGTAACAGAAAATTTTTATATTTTTATTGTAATTAATATTAATGACTTTATTCTGTATAATATTTCTATCTTGTTAAAAAAACACATTGAAGAAGCTTAATTATAAATTATTTTATGTTAAAATCATAACAAAAACATCTTAATATTTTATATTTCTAATTTTAGACTTTATACACGCACACACACGCACGCACGCACACACACACACACAACAAGATGTTTGAGAATATCGTGATTGGAATAAAAGTTAGTTGGTGAAAGTTTAAATCGAAATAATTCTGCAATTTTTTTCGCAAGGGAAATCAAAAAGGCTCGAATATCAAACGAGATGTTGAATTTTTATCGTTGATCGCTATACAACCCAAAAAAACTTCAAATATAATTAGATCAATTTACCATGTTTTACTTCGATGATAATCACAAATTGACAAGTTAATAAATTGTAATCGTAGTTTAAATTACATAAATAAAATAATGATATATTAAATATTGCAGCAAATATATGTCAATTTGTAAAAACTGGGACGAGGCAATGTAAGTTTCCATTATTGCATTCTAAAGCTGCATCATGCAAAGTCTGGGAGCTCTTACAAATAGCAATTAAACTATATTGATTCGGAAGAGTACTCATACGATTGCATCAGTATAATTATATTCCATGGCATATGTATATGATATAGTTTGTTGCTAACCCCGCTCAAAAGGTTCGATAAAAACTAATAAAAATATTTAGATTCGGGTGCAGAAACCGTATAGAATATTAGATTTTTGCACCCTTTATTTATCTGGATTTATTGAATCTTTTCGACTGGGAGGAAGCGAAGTTTTTAAAGTTATAAGAAAATTTAAAAAATATTCTATTAGAAACATTACAGTTGAGATATCTTTCAAATTTTGTCAAGCACAAATGTGAAAATGTTTTTTATTAAGATACATGAGTTCAGAAAATATTTAGACTTATCTATTTCTCCAAACAGGTCAAAAGTTTTTTTGAGATACGTATTATGTTTTTTTTATCAAAAAGTATGTAGGAAATAGTCATCTACAACTAAAAATGTCTTCTTTTCGCAAAGAATAATAGTTCGTAAGAAAATAGGAAAAGAGGTAAATCTCAGCCATTTAGCCTACAAACGCTCTATATACTAATTTTCAAAACAAAAACAAGAAACCGCTGCCAATTCATTGTCACGTATATAGCTTCCTCAGACTTAATTTACTAATTCCAGATAAAAATATTCAGCTGAAAGATGTAGCTGGATTTTCCGCATGAAAAATTCAGCTGGGAATGACTGAATTCCAGTTGGATTTCAGTGGGTTTTCCAGTTGGATTTCTAATCTACCATTTCAAATACTTCCACTCATTTTTAAAGTAGCATGAGCGGTGAGTGCCGTATCAAGCTGGGGGCTCCGAGAAGGGCTTTCTGATTTTACTAAATTTTATGATTAAATTTTAATAAGAAACATGTATTTTTATTTCTAAACACCTTAATATAGAACCTATGCCTATTAAATATAAACTAAAAAGAAAATTAGAATTTTTTTTTTGTTTTAGATCGAGGTGCTGTTATAATTCACACTCCTGGTGTCTATGTATACACTTTAGCCGCTATTATTTATTTATTTTTATCGGAAACCCATTATTATTTTTATACAGACAGAATCCTTATAATAAATACTATAACCACCTGCTTTTTCCTTAAGAAAAGTGTGCTATTTTGCAACTGTTTTTCTTAATAATTTGGTCGGCGACCTTATGGTTTCTTGGCAGCTATGAAAAGTTTAAGACTTGAAGAATATGTCGTCAAGTTTTCAAATTGATTTGGTGTTTTACAATCGTTGCTCGTGCTACCTTAAGTGTATTTATTAAATAGATTTCCATTATACATGGAACTTTAGGTGGATTTCCGCCTATTCGCGAGTGGATTTTTACGTAGATTTCCAGCCTTATCAATGGATTTCCGCCTATTCTGAAGTAGATTTTTTTTAGATGGATTTCCGGCCTTATACCAATGGATTTTTTTAGATAGGAAATCTACGTAAAAATCAACTTTGGAATAAATGGAAATCTATCTAAAGCTCCATTTATAGTTGATGGAAATCCATTTAAAAATGGGCGGAAATCCATCTAAAGTCCCATGTATAGTTGATGTAAATCTATCTAATAAATTCACTTAAAAATGAGTGGGAGTATTTGAAATAGTAGGTTGAACTGGAATCCAGTTGGATTTTCCATGCGATTCAGCTAAATCTTCCAGCTGGATATTTTTATTTGAAATTCCTTTTATTTAAAATTTAAGACCTTATTTTATACAGTGACAATATGTTAAATGGTTTGTGATTTTATATTTTACAAAAAATACCATTTGATACTGAGATGGAACATTCGTGATTTATACACACACGCACGCATGCATGCAAACTATACCTTTATGAATATTTTTTCATTATTACAAATGAGGAAGCACACAAACTGACACTAGAAAAAAGATCTTTTATTCACTTTAAAAAAAATTAAAACATGTTGATTTCTTCAAAAGTTATAAGAGTTTGAAGTTGATCATCGAAAAGATACAATAATACTCTCAAAATTGGAGATGCCGTGCTTTTCTGCACCTTGTTATCGATGCTCAACTTTAAATATGTAACATATAGTACGTACATATATATACTTATTTTTTACAAATGGGTAACTTAACGTCAACTGTAAAGGTCAAAGTTTTAAAATTGATTTATTTTTAAATAGTTTTCAAATTGTAGGTACAATTGTTTAGAATTTTCCTATAGATCAATGCCAATAATTTTGGTAATTTATACGTAACAAAACATCGTTCAAAATATGCTTAAGATTAATGTGACATGTGATGTTTTATTACGTATAAATTAGGAAAATTCTATAAACAATTGTACATAAAATTTTCAAACTTTTTTTACTACGGGTCACTGTCATGGACCGCCGATTACAAAACTGAATATACAAGGAAAAGTGTGTGTATATATCTGTGGCTTCGAGGCATTAACTACATAAGTCCACTTTTTGAGTTTCCGAGCTGGGGCGCGATACTGTACTACTCAATTAACACATTGAAAACAAATATCTATACGGTAGTATGACCAAGTTATGCATTTTCTCCTTCGTGAAAACTCGAAAAAGTATGAAGTTATGTCGTTATGCCGGGAACTTGGACTTATCTATAATAGTCTGTTCTCGTTTATTTTTCGATCATTTTCATTAATTTAATTATGAACTTGGATCAAAATTAACAATTAATCAACGAATAATTATGTTAAAAATAATACAATTTGAATAAAACTTGAATACAACTTGAATTCGCGATAAATTATGAACTAATTTTCAAAATTCTCATGTTTATGCAATTATAAATTTTGTAGTTATTGTATATATTAATATAAAATAATTTTTATATTCAATTTGGTTGGATAAAATAAATCACTGCTGGACTTCTGTTGTTATTATTGTACTACTGACAGTTTTAAATGAAAAAGATCCATTTAAAGATACAAAATCCAAGGTTTTCCCAATTTAAAAAAAAAATATATGGACTTATGTCGTTATACCTCGGAACAACAAATATATACGCAGAGGTACCTGCAGTCTATAACGCATGTCAGTTTTGGTATAATAGTATATAGTTTTAGCGTGTTATGTCTTGGACGATATTATTGGGTTTAGGATGATGGTACTGTTATGTACCTGCACGTGTTTCAAAATAACTGCGCTCGACAAAGTATGACATTTTCATTTTGATCTCGTGAAATGGGTGAGTGCAGTGTTGTTTGACGACATATACATTATACAATAACAAAGGAATTTGTTCGCGACTATATTTTAGGTTTGTGAGAATTTTGTATATTCTTTTCGATAATTGCATATAGTGCAATAGATTACTGTGTGGTACAGAAGTTAAAATAAATTCAAACACTTTTTTCTGTTCTTCCGGAAGATTATCTATACAAATTTAATACATAAAGTAATTTTAACATGATTACTCTACTTCCCAATATTTTAATTGGAGAATTGAAGTATTTTAATTAGATTTTGTCAAACCTTATTAATTTTATCCTGATTTTTTAAATTCAATATAATACTTTCCCTTGTACGTACTATAATCTTTAAAATGATTGTAAAATATTTTTGTTTTAATGACCAAGTAATAATATGTATTACAAAATTTTGTTAATTCTTATTATATCAAAAACTATCATATAATATTTTATAGTAATTTTGTCCCTGAAATTCGTAATATTTTTTAAAAAGAAACACATTTATATGAATTTATGCGCATTTTTGTTAAATTGCTTGATGGAAATGGGATTTAAACTATGATTTTACTACGTGAATTATGTGCAATAAAGCCGAGTAATTTCGTACAGTATTACCTTCTATACTTTTTTGCGTTATATTTATAAAAATTCTTTCGAAAAATTCTTCCAAATTGCAAAACTCTTTACTATACAATTTCAGAATTTAAAATCCAATTTAAAGTTAAACATGATATTCAATTATATATAAAAAAGAATCCGTTGACGCGATCATCTTTTTATACCGCTAAACCGCATGCGTATGTTTGTGGAACAAAGCTCTAAGGTAGAAATAGCTATATAGATACAAGGTAATCCAATTACATTGTTTCTATTTAAAGTACTTCCTAGCAAAGGTAAACAAGTGTGTCTTATTATATCGCGCGGTCGCGTCACGTTAAACAGATTGACAATTTTCACACGGTCGACCTAATGTCTCTCCTTCCTCGATTCAATCTCTCTTTCTCTCTTCTCAGTACATAGCAGCGTATAGAACCATCAACTGCGACCGATACATCCTCCTATTTTTATTCAGGCGACACTCGTCCATCACTTATTCACGCAGCCAATTCGATTCCAAGCCACAAACTGAAGTATATATATCGGTATATATTTGGGCACATATTCATCCTATACAGTTCCGCATGCAAGTGTATCAGATGCACTTTGACCGTGTTTGTGTGTGTGTGTGACGACAGGTATGAATTTTTAATGCTAACACGGCAAATGAAATCTTTCATACTGGATGGAGAAAAATGAAAAAAAAGACGATGGGGCCCAGAGGCATTAGGAGAGTATGGTATAAGTGCAGAGGAGTGGATATAAACTCCGAGTGAAAAGAGAGAGAGAGTGAGAGAGAGATGCCCCTGCGGGTGATCGCGCCATGTGCGTCGAGGGCAGCTCTATATATACCGCGCGAAACTACCTTAGGAAGCGGTACGCTTGAGGAAGGAAGAAAGTTAGATTGGTGAAGGAGCGCTGAGAGTTATATAGTTTTTAAGACCGGTCGTGATGAGAGTTTGCGGTTTCGGGTGATTGAGGGATAGCGATTTCTTTGGAGTTTATGTGGGGTTGGGGAAATATAAGGGATTTTTTTTCAGTAAATAAAAAAAGTATATTATTTCTATGAAATATATATGAGTAATTTTACATTTAATTTGCCCTTTTTTCGTCTAAAAATTATTAAAAATTTTCTTTTAAAAGCACAGCTTCTACACGTGGTTTTTCTAAACCTTTATTATTATACCTTTATAATATATGAGAAAAATGTTGAACAATTTAAAATAGTAATGTACAGGGTGACCATCTTAGAACGCACCACATTGATAACGTTACAACAAAATAATTAATCAATGAATGAATTCCG